>CAWUFW010006707.1:600000-1109690 GCA_963921515.1 Calotriton arnoldi
TTTTCGGTTCTCAGGTAAGTAAACGATTTACGAGTAGGAGTTTTGGGGGTTAGGACTAAGGTTCCCCAGGACCAGTTGGGCACTCCAGTTGCACCACCAGCGGCACTGGGGCGACCGGGTGCAGAGTGCAGGGGCCCAACGTTGGCCAATGGGACTAAGGGCGCCTTCGGTCAGGGACTGCTTGCAAGCAGGCCACTTGACTGTGGGAGCAAAGCTCCTGGGGTTAAGATCAGCTCTGCAGAGGCCAACAATTGTCACAGGAGCTGCACCACCAGCTGCACAGGTGCGGCCGGATGAAGAGTGCAAAGGTGACGTCGGGGGACCCTGTGGATTTCAATGGAGATCTCCGGTTCGGAAAAGATGCTGCAGGCTCAGGGAAGAAGGCTTCCTGAAGGCGACCACCAGCTGGAGAAGTAAGTTGGGATCTTGGGAGATGCCTGGACACCGTCAGTTGGGCCACCCAAGGCCGTGGGGCTTCGGGTGTATAGGTTGTCTTCTGGTATCAGGTTCTTCTTACCAGCTCCGGTCGCAGTCGGGGGTCCCTTCAGGTTGAGGCTGCAGACGTCGGCTTGCAGCTTGATGGAGGTCAAGGATCACCAGATCAGGATCGTATGGGAGACCTCCTCGTGGAGTTGGACCACTCAAACTCGGGCCGTGGGCTTCGGGTGCAGAGCCACCTGGATCAGGGTTTGGGTCTTGGAGTCTTTGAGCAAATCCGCTGCTCACGGGAGACAGAGTCTTGTAAGTTGAGTGCAGAGTCGGGCCTCCGGGCCCTGGGGGGCTGCTCGGACACGCTGGGATTTCTGCTGTAGTCCAGTCGGAGTCAGTACAGGCCGGTAGGGCTGGGGCCAAAGCAGTTGCTGTTCTCTTCTGCCTGGGTCAGCATGGCCCTTCAGTCCTTCTTCTTTCTTCCTCGAATCTCAGGAAGCAAGGTTCAGGGTCACCTCTAAATACTAAATTTAGAGGCGTTTAGAGGAGTGTGCTGGTCGGTACCAAAGGATTTCTTCCTTGGGGTGGGTACACCCCCGATTATGCCACCCTCCAGTGTGAGGGGGACATGAGCCTCTCCCTAATTGGCTGGGTCCCCTCATCTTCAAGAGTAAGGGAACTGAGATGTGTGCTTCACCTCGCCTCCCCCACCTGAGGGGTGGGGTTGGCAAAAGTGGGCACACCTCTTCTCCTAACTTGGTTCTCCCGCCCAAAGTGGGGGTCAGAACTGGTGGGAGCAAGTTGCTGGGGGTAGCAAGAGGCAGGGACAGCTTACAAAGGCTGCAGGCCTTTGAAGCTTCCCTTCGTGGACCCAGTCCATCCTGGGGGAGGAGACATGACACCTCTGCCAAGGATGGGCTTTGTTTCTATACCAAGAGAGAAGAGCCCTCTACCCAGGGGTCCAGAAACCTGTCTGGTAGTGGCAAATGGCAGGCAGCCATTCAGGAACCACACCAGAGTTGGTTGTTTTTCAGGGGGCATCCCTAAGATGCCCTCTGAGTGCATTTTATATGAAATCCCACACTGGCATCAGTGTGGGTTTAATGAGCAGAGATGTTTACTACCATACTTCCCAGGTTTTAGTAAAGCTATTATGGAGCTGTGGAGTTAGTAATGATCAACTCCCAGACTATATACTCTTTATGGCTTTACTACACTTACAATGTCTAAGAATGGGCTTAGACACTGTAGGGGTACAGGGCTCATGCCACTGTACCCTCGCCTGAGGGCTAGTGCACCCTGCTAGAGGGGTGACTTACCTAGCCCCCAGGCAGTGGGTTGCAGGCATGGCACACAGGTATGTGTGCCATGTCAACTCTTCACTTTTCTCTGCACCAAAACATGCAGCATGCAATGGCAGTGTGTGGGTGTTAAGGTGCAGAGCCTCTTAGGGTGGCACAATAGGTGCTGCAGCCCTTGGAAGCCTTCCCCAGGCACTGTGCCTTTGGTACCCATGGTACCTTTTACAAGGGGCTTACCTGTGCCCAGAGATGTGCCAATTGTGGGTACAAAGGTACAGTTTTGGGAATGAACACAGGCCTTAGGAACCTGATTGGCAGGCACCCAGGGCACACCAAGTCAACGTGCATCACGTGTCAGGCAAAAAGTGGGGGATAACCATGCAAAAAAGGGACACTTTCCTACAGGAGGGTGAGACACTTTTGAAACCTATCTCTGTATTGATGTGTAAGGCCGTCCAGGCCAGCTTCACCAAGCCCATCCCTCCATCACAGCGTGACAATTCTGTTCTCAGTTGACGGAACGGCGATGTGGGCATAGTCCAAATCTGGGGGGTGGGTGGGGATTGGGGGGTGACTGACGCACGCTCATGCAGAGCGAGAAGCAACCATACATTGGGACCTCTGAGTTTGTACTACAGATGTGGTCAGGCAGTGTCATCCGTCATCTGCGGCATGACGGCTGGAAGGGTAATAGAGGCAGCGCTTCTCTCCGTTGTCCTTGATGGTGTCTCTTCAAGAACCTGTTTCCCTAAACGCCTACCAAACCCTTGGAATGGGAGTTACTCTAGCTCTGTGCCAGAGTAAATTTTGAACCCTTTTCTGGGTTGAAACATGATAGATTAGAGTTTGGGAATGTCCACAAATGTACATTTGGGTGGGCATTCTTAGACTTACAAGTCAGATCACAATTGGAATGCCCACGTCCCACCTCTGGAGTAGGATTTACGGCTGCGGTGATCTCTGCGTTAGCAGCGGAGTTCTTCATCCCATTAATGGATTTACTTCTGCAAGAAGCTTCTTTGTGAATTTTTGACAGGCATAAGAAGGTAAATTTGGCCATAAACTTAATTTTATGACTGAATTTGCTTTTATGATTAGTGCCCATAGTAGATATTCAGGCTTGTCAAAATTTCTAACCTCTGTAGCTGTGTTAGGATATACTGTGGGAGACATAAGACAGACTTGTTCTAGCTACAATTTTATTCAGAAAGAAAGAGTAAAATCTTTGTAAAGTTGAAAAGTTATTCATGACAAAGCTTGCCTACTGCACCATATATGGGATCGGGGGTGAAGAGAAAGCTCCTCGTTAATCAGGATGCCCAATTTCAGAGACCAGCATGAGGAATCTGGATTACTATTTTCCCAAAACATGGAAACAAAACCAACTCTCACACTGTATGAAGTCTGAGCAGGGTGACCCCTTTTACTTCCCACCCAAGTTTCCTATAAGAAACTACTTTAGGATTTGGGGCAAATTTAAGTGTCGGATCTACATTGTACAGCACTGCAGTTGATGTTCTTTTCTTAACCCCGATGGCCCAAGAATGCTGTTCACTAATGAAGACTGGTCCAACATTGTGTTGCTACGACAGGGGACTTAGAGTGGCAAGATTCAAATATACCTATTTTAAAGAAGCATTGGCATAGCCAATAGGTCTCGCCTTTGGGACCTTATAAGTGTTTTGCCAGAGATATTGGCAATGTTTTTAAGGTATGTTGTAGAGCAATGTAGCTGCTGTGTTTAGTACTGTAAAGTTTGTGTGCAAGTTGTGCTTAGTGTAGTGACGTAAGGGCACTGGCATGGTGTGGAATGTAGTGGTGAGTTGTGATATGATGTGTGTTGGTGGGATGTATGTGTGTATATATCATAACAGACTTTGAGATTACAATGCTGAGTACCTCACATATTTCTTTATTTAATGATATACCTTTAGAAATGAAATCTACTGAGAAAAAAATTATTGTGATTTGTCAGGCTGGACATGAGATAGCAAGGAATAAACATTAAAAGGCAGTAGGGCACCCTATAAGGTACAGTACATCTCAGGGCCCCATCTTTCCCCCCCAAATGTTGTATTATTATTTGAGCATTTGTGTTGCGCACTGCAAATATTTCTGTTATCCGTAGTGATTTTGTAGCATGGTAACTCATATGAATGTGTTCGCTGTGCAAGCAGGCTATAACATTATATAACAAAAAATTGAAATTCATAAATTACGTTTTTTAATTAAATCTCATAACTAATTTGGAAAGAACATTAATACTCCAGAACACATTACATGATTCCATTCAATGCATTTTTATTGAAGAGCTGAGTTATTTTTATTGTGCTACGATTATTTAAGCTCCTTAACAGATATGTTTCAATAACTTTGTGATGTTTTGCTTTAGAATATTTTGCAGTGGCCATAGTCATGACTTAAAATGTCCCACAGGGCCACGCATAGGCCTGCTCCCTAGCCAGATCGTGAAGACCTAAGAACCCAGAGAAGGCACTCGTCCACAGGAATGGTATTCACCAAAAGCAGATGCCCCACACAAAATGGAATCTATTCACAACAGGAAACAGACCAGGGGAGAAAGCCCGCAATTTTTCCTCCTCGTTGTTCACCCCGTGGCCCAGGCACAGATTTGTTTAATGTAATGTCACATCACGTGGGCCTATCCTAGTTTAACACGGACTGAAGTATGTGGCACTGTCGGAAGTGGAAATCCGAGAACCCATGCATTTCCTTGCAGCGCTGCTGAAAGCCCTTTACAAAGCCTGACTGATTACCTATCTGCTGCTTATTGCTAAATTTGGGTGTTACACTGGTACTAATGAGGTGAATCCAAAGCTCGGACAGTGTTAGCATGTTTACAAAATGGCAAAATAATGAAGTAATACCGTCACAAAATGTGCGCATTGTGCCTCGTAATTTGCCTTTTCCTGCCACATAATTCCGGTGGCCCCGATTATTACCCTCTCACACAGTAGGAACCTATTCACTTCAGTCTGTTTTTTTTAAAAATCAGGCTGTACTGCAGAAGTGCAATCACATGCATATTCAATAATTCAGCTGTTGCTACCCAAATAGTCTTTTCAATACTGGCCACAGAGAAAAGCAGTTCATAGCACACTGCTGCAATGCTAGCGACAGCAAATAGGCTAGAGTGGAATATGTATATGGTCAAACTGTCCGACTCCGCTCCCTCCAGCAGCGTTAAGCAGCATCTTGCACTTTGACGGTGAAAGTCTAAGATGCTGCTTAAGGCTGCTGGAGAGACCGGAGACAGTGGCTTGCGCTCCTGTTTGATTAATTACATGAACAGCCCCATGAAGTGTACAGATTGCTGCTTTTTACCAACTTCCACGTACCTCGCCGGCCATGGTATACACACTGGTAATGCTCCGGAAGTGGAAGCATAGTGTGCCATGGTATACACACGGGTAATCCTCCGGAAGTAAAAGCCTAGTGTGCCATGGTATACACCCGGTAATGCTCCGGAAGTGGAAGCGTAGTGTCCATGGTATACACATGGGTAATGCTCCGGAAGTAAAAGCCTAGTGTGCCATGGTATACAACCCAGTAATGCTCCGGAAGTGGAAGCGTAGTGTGCCATGGTATAGACACTGGTAATGCTCCGGAAGTAAAATCCTAGTGTGCCTTGGTATACACACCGGTAATGTTCGGAATTGGAAGCATGGTGTCCATGGTATACACACCGGTAATGCTACGGAAGTGGAAGCGTAGTGTGCTATGGTATACACACCGGTAATGCCCAGGAAGTGGAAGCGTAGTGTGCCATGGTATACACACCAGTAATACTCCAGAAGTAAAAGCCTAGTGTACCATGGTATACACTGGTAATGCTCCGGAACTGGAAGCGTAGTGTGCCATGGTAAACACACCGGTAATGCTCCGGAAGTGGAGCATTTTCAGTAATCGGAAGTGGAAGCGTAGTGTGCTATGGTATGCACACCGATAATGCTTTGGAAGCATAGTGTGCCATGGTAAACACACCGGTAATACTCCGGAAGAAAAAGCCTAGTGTACCATGGTATACACCGGTAATGCTCCGGAATGTGGAAGCGTAGTGTGCCATGGTAAACACACCAGTAATGCTCCGGAAGTGGAAGCGTAGTGTGCCATGGTAAACACACCGGTAATGCTCCAAAAGTAGAAGCTTAGTGTGCTATGGTATACACACCGGTAATGCTCCGGAAGCGGAAGCGTAGTGTCCATGGTATACACACCGGTAATGCTACGGAAGTGGAAGCGTAGTGTGCCATGGTATACACACCTATAATACTCAGGAAGTAAAAGCCTATTGTACTTTGGTATACACCGGTAATGCTCCGTAATTGGAAGCATAGTGTCCATGGTATACACACCGGTAATGCTCCGGAACTGGAAGCGTAGTGTGCCATGGTAAACACACCGGTAATGCTCCGGAAGTGAGGCATTTTTAGTAATCAGAAGTGGAAGCGTAGTGTGCTATGGTAAACACACTGGTAATGCTCCAAAAGTAGAAGCCTAGTGTGCCATGGTATACACAGTGGTAATGCTCCGGAACTGGAAGCGTAGTGTCCATGGTATACACACCGGTAATGCTCCGGAAGTGGAAGCATAGTGTGCCATGGTATACACACCGGTAATGCTCCGGAAGTGGGAGCATCGTGTCCATGGTATACACATGGGTAATGCTCCGGCAGTAAAAGCCTAGTGTGCCATGGTATACGCACCGGTAATGCTCCGGAAGTGGAAGCGTAGTGTGCCATGGTATACACACCGGTAATGCTCCGGAAGTGGAAGCATCGTGTCCATTGTATACACATGGGTAATGCTCCGGCAGCAAAAGCCTAGTGTGCCATGGTATATGCACCGGTAATGCTCCGGAAGTGGAAGCGTAGTGTGCCATGGTATACACACCGGTAATGCTCCGGAATTGGAAGCACAGTGTCCATGGTATACACACCGGTAATGCTCCAGAAGTGGAAGCATAGTGTGCCATGGTATACACACCGGTAATACTCCGGAAGTAAAAGCCTAGTGTACCATGGTATACACAGGTAATGCTCCGGAATCGGAAGCATAGTGTCCATGGTATACACACCGGTAATGCTCCGGAAGTAAAAGGCTAGTGTGCCATGGTATAAACCGGTAATGCTCCGTAAGTGGAAGCGTAGTGTGTCATGGTAAACACACCGGTAATGCTCCACAAGTTGAAGCGTAGTGTGCCATGGTATACATACCGGTAATGCTCCAGAAGTGGAAGGGTAGTGTGCCATGGTATACACACCAGTAGGAACCGGAATTAAAAGTCTAGTGTACCATGGTATACACTGGTAAAGCTCCGGAATTGGAAGCATAGTGTCCATGGTATACACACCGGTAATGCTCCGGAAGTGGAAGCGTAGTATGCCATGGTATACACACCGGTAATGCTCCGGAACTGGAAGCGTAGTGTCCCATGGTAAACTCACCGGTAATGCTCTGGAAGTGGAGCATTTCCAGTAATCGGAAGTGGAAGCGTAGTGTGCTATGGTATGCACACGGTAATACTTCAGAAGCATAGTGTGCCATGGTAAACACACCGGTAATGCTCCGGAAGTGGAACCGTAATGTGCCATGATAAACACAATGGTAATGCTCGAAAAATGGAAATGTAATGGCCCTGGTAAACACACTGGTAATGCTCCAAAAGTAGAAGCGTAGGGTGCCATGATATACACACCGGTAATGCTCCGGAAGCCTAGTGTGCCATGGTATACAAACTGGTAATGCTGCGGAAGTGGAAGCGTAGTGTGCCATGATATACACACCGGTAATGCTCTGGAAGTGGAAGCGTCGTGTCCATGGTATACACATGGGTAATGCTCTGGCAGTAAAAGCCTAGTGTGCCATGGTATACGCACCGGTAATGCTCCGGAAGTGGAAGCGTAGTGTGCCATGGTATACACACCGGTAATGCTCCGGAATTGGAAGCACAGTGTCCATGGTATACACACCGGTAATGCTCCGGAAGTAAAAGCCTAGTGTACCATGGTATTCACCGGTAATGCTCCGGAATTGAAAGCATAGTGTCCATGGTATACACATCGGTAATGCTCCGGAAGTGGAAGCATAGTGTGCCATGGTATACGATCCGGTAATGCTCCGGAAGTGGAAGCATAGTGTGCCATGGTATACACACGGGTAATGCTCCGGAAGTAAATGCCTAGTGTGCCATGGTATACACACCGGTAATGCTCCGGAAGTGGAAGCGTAGTGTCCATGGTATACACACCGGTAATGCTCAGGAAGTGGAAGCGTAGTGTGCCATGGTATACACACCGGTAGTACTCCGGAATTAAAAGTCTAGTGTACCATGGTATACACTGGAAATGCTCCGGAATTGGAAGCATAGTGTCCATGGTATACACACCGGTAATGCTCCGGAACTGGAAGCGTAGTGTGCCATGGTAAACACACCAGTAATGCTCTGGAAGTAGAGCATTTCCAGTAATCGGAAGTGGAAGCATAGTGTGCTATGTTATGCACACCGGTAATGCTTCAGAAGCATAGTGTGCCATGGTAAACACACCTGTAATGCTCTGGAAGTGGAACCATAATGTGCCATGGTATACACACCGGTAATGCTCCAAAAGTAGAAGCGTAGGGTGCCATGATATACACACCGGTAATGCTCCGGAAGTGTAAGTGTAGTGTGCCATGGTATACACACCGGTAATGCTCCGGAAGTGGAAGCGTAGTGTCCATGGTATACACACCGGTAATGCTCCGGAAGTGGAAGCGTAGTGTGCCATGGTATGCACACCGGTAGTACTCCGGAATTAAAAGTCTAGTGTACCATGGTATACACCGGTAATGCTCCAGTAGTGGAAGCATAGTGTGCCATGGTATACACACCAGTAATGCTCCGGAAGTGGAAGCATAGTGTGCCATGGTATACACACGGGTAATGCTCCGGAAGTAAATGTCTAGTGTGCCATGGTATACACCGGTAATGCTCCGGAATTGGAAGCATAGTGTCCATGGTATACACACCAGTAATGCTCCGGAACGGGAAGCGTAGTGTGCCATGGTATACACACCGGTAATGCCCCGGAAGTAGAATCATAATGTGCTGTAGTATACACACGGGTAATGCTCCGGAAGTAAATGCCTAGTGTGCCATGGTATACACACCGGTAATGCTCCGGATGTGGCAGCGTAGTGTCCATGGTAAGCACACCGGTAAAGCTCCGGAAGTGGAAGCGTAGTGTGCCCTGGTATACACACCAGTAATGCTCAGGAAGTAAAAGCCTATTGTACCATGGTATACACCGGTAATGCTCAGGAATTGGAAGCATAGTGTCCATGGTATACACACCGGTAATGCTCCGGAACTGGAAGCGTAGTGTGCCATGGTAAACACACCGATAATGCTCCGGAATTGGAAGCACAGTGTCCATGGTATACACACCGGTAATGCTCCAGAAGTGGAAGCATAGTGTTCCATGGTATACACACCGGTAATACTCCGGAAGTAAAAGCCTAGTGTACCATGGTATACACAGGTAATGCTCCGGAATCGTAAGCATAGTGTCCATGGTATACACACCGGTAATGCTCCGGAAGTAAAAGCCTAGCGTGCCATGGTATAAACCGGTAATGCTCCGGAAGTGGAAGCGTAGTGTGTCATGGTAAACACACCGGTAATGCTCTGGAAGTGGAGCATTTCCAGTAATCGGAAGTGGAAGCGTAGTGTGCTATGGTATGCACACGGTAATGCTTCAGAAGCATAGTGTGCCATGGTATACATACCGGTAATGCTCCAGAAGTGGAAGTGTAGTGTGCCATGGTATACACACGGGTAATGCTCCGGAAGTAAATGTCTAGTGTGCCATGGTATACACCGGTAATGCTCCGGAATTGGAAGCATAGTGTCCATGGTATACACACCGGTAATGCTCCGGAACGGGAAGCGTAGTGTGCCATGGTATACACACCGGTAATGCTCCGGAAGTGGAAGCGTAGTGTGCCATGGTATACACACCGGTAATGCTCCGGAAGTGGAAGCATAGTGTGCCATGGTATACACACGGGTAATGCTCCGGAAGTAAATGTCTAGTATGCCATGGTATACACCGGGAATGCTCCGGAATTGGAAGCATAGTGTCCATGGTATACACACCGGTAATGCTCCGGAACGGGAAGCGTAGTGTGCCATGGTTTACACACCGGTAATGCCCCGGAAGTAGAATCATAATGTGCTGTGGTATACACACGGGTAATGCTCCGGAAGTAAATGCCTAGTGTGCCATGGTATACACACCGGTAATGCTCCGGATGTGGCAGCGTAGAGTCCATGGTATGCACACCGGTAATGCTCCGGAAGTGGAAGCGTAGTGTGCCATGGTATACACACCAGTAATACTCAGGAAGTAAAAGCCTATTGTACCATGGTATACACCGGTAATGCTCAGGAATTGGAAGCATAGTGTCCATGGTATACACACCGGTAATGCTCCAAAAGTTGAAGAGTAGTGTGCCATGGTATACATACCGGTAATGCTCCAGAAGTGGAAGTGTAGTGTGCCATGGTAAACACACCGGTAATGCTCCGGAAGTAAAAGCCTAGTGTGCCATGGTATAAACCGGTAATGCTCCGGAAGTGGAAGCGTAGTGTGTCATGGTAAACACACCGGTAATGCTCCAAAAGTTGAAGAGTAGTGTGCCATGGTATACATACCGGTAATGCTCCAGAAGTGGAAGTGTAGTGTGCCATGGTATACACACCAGTAGTACTCCGGAATTAAAAGTCTAGTGTACCATGGTATACACTGGTAAAGCTCCGGAATTGGAAGCATAGTGTCCATGGTATACATACCGGTAATGCTCCGGAAGTGGAAGCATAGTGTGCCATGGTATACACACGGGTAATGCTCCGGAAGTAAATGTCTAGTGTGCCATGGTATACACCGGTAATGCTCCGGAATTGGAAGCATAGTGTCCATGGTATACACACCGGTAATGCTCCGGAACGGGAATCGTAGTGTGCCATGGTATACACACCGGTAATGCCCCGGAAGTAGAATCATAATGTGCTGTGGTATACACACGGGTAATGCTCCGGAAGTAAATGCCTAGTGTGCCATGGTATACACACCGGTAATGCTCCGGATGTGGCAGCGTAGTGTCCATGGTATACACACCGGTAATGCTCCGGAAGTGGAAGCGTAGTGTGCCATGGTAAACACACCGGTAATACTCAGGAAGTAAAAGCCTATTGTACCATGGTATACACCGGTAATGCTCAGGAATTGGAAGCATAGTGTCCATGGTATACACACCGGTAATGCTCCGGAACTGGAAGCGTAGTGTGCCATGGTAAACACACCGATAATGCTCCGTAAGTGAGGCATTTTTAGTAATCGGAAGTGGAAGCGTAGTGTGCTATGGTAAACACACCGGTAATGCTCCAAAAGTAGAAGCGTAGTGTGCCATGGTATACACACCGGTAATGCTCCAGAAGTGGAAGCGTAGTGTGCCATGGTAAACACACCGGTAATACGCTGGAAGTAAAAGCCTAGTGTACCATGGTATACACCGGTAATGCTCCGGAATAGGAAGCATAGTGTGCCATGGTAAACACACCGGTAATACTCCGAAAGTAAAAGCCTAGTGTGCCATGGTATAAACCAGTAATGCTCCGGAAGTGTAAGCGTAGTGTGCCATTGTAAACACACCGGTAATGCTCCAAAAGTTGAAGCATAGTGTGCCATGGTATACACACCGGTAATGCTCCGGAAGTGGGAGCATCGTGTCCATGGTATACACATGGGTAATGCTCCGGCAGTAAAAGCCTAGTGTGCCATGGTATACGCACCAGTAATGCTCCGGAAGTGGAAGCATTGTGTCCATGGTATACACATGGTTAATGCTCCGGCAGCAAAAGCCTAGTGTGCCATGGTATATGCACCGGTAATGCTCCGGAAGTGGAAGCGTTGTGTGCCATGGTATACACACCGGTAATGCTCCAGAAGTGGAAGCATAGTGTGCCATGGTAAACACACCGATAATGCTCCGTAAGTGAGGCATTTTTAGTAATCGGAAGTGGAAGCGTAGTGTGCTATGGTAAACACACCGGTAATGCTCCAAAAGTAGAAGCGTAGTGTGCCATGGTATACACACCGGTAATGCTCCAGAAGTGGAAGCGTAGTGTGCCATGGTAAACACACCGGTAATACTCTGGAAGTAAAAGCCTAGTGTACCATGGTATACACCGGTACTGCTCCGGAATAGGAAGCATAGTGTGCCATGGTAAACACACCGGTAATACTCCGAAGGTAAAAGCCTAGTGTGCCATGGTATAAACCAGTAATGCTCCGGAAGTGTAAGCGTAGTGTGCCATTGTAAACACACCGGTAATGCTCCAAAAGTTGAAGCGTAGTGTGCCATGGTATACACACTGGTAATGCACCAGAAGTGGAAGCATAGTGTGCCATGGTATTCACACCGGTAATACTCCGGAAGTAAAAGCCTAGTGTGCCATGGTATAAACCGATAATGCTCCGGAAGTGGAAGCGTAGTGTCCATGGTATACACACCGGTAATGCTCCAGAAGTGGAAGCGTAGTGTGCCATGATATACACACCGGTAATACTCAGGAAGTAAAAGTCTATTGTACCATGGTATACACACCGGTAATGCGCCGGAAGTGGAAGCGTAGTGTGCCATGGTATACATACCGGTAATGCTCCAGAAGTGGAAGTGTAGTGTGCCATGGTATACACACCAGTAGTACTCCGGAACTGGAAGCGTAATGTGCCATGATAAACACAACGGTAATGCTCGAGAAATGGAAATGTAATGGCCCTGGTAAACACACCGGTAATGCTCCAAAAGTAGAAGCGTAGGGTGCCATGATATACACACCGGTAATGCTCCGGAAGCAGAAGCCTAGTGTGCCATGGTATACACACGGGCAATGCTGCGGAAGTGGAAGCATAGTGTGCCATGATATACACACCGGTAATGCTCTGGAAGTGGAAGCGTCGTGTCCATGGTATACACATGGGTAATGCTCTGGCAGTAAAAGCCTAGTGTGCCATGGTATACGCACCGGTAATGCTCCGGAAGTGGAAGCGTAATGTGCCTTGGTATACACACCGGTAATGCTCCGGAATTGGAAGCACAGTGTCCATGGTATACACACCGGTAATGCTCCGGAAGTAAAAGCCTAGTGTACCATGGTATACACCGGTAATGCTCCGGAATTGGAAGCATAGTGTCCATGGTATACACATCGGTAATGCTCCGGAAGTGGAAGCATAGTGTGCTATGGTATACGCACCGGTAATGCTCCGGAAGTGGAAGCATAGTGTGCCATGGTATACACACGGGTAATGCTCCGGAAGTAAACATCTAGTGTGCCATGGTATACACACCGGTAATGCTCCGGAAGTGGAAGCGTAGTGTCCATGGTATACACACCGGTAATGCTCCGGAAGTGGAAGCGTAGTGTGCCATGGTATACACACCGGTAGTACTCTGGAATTAAAAGTCTAGTGTACCATGGTATACACTGGAAATGCTCCGGAATTGGAAGCATAGTGTCCATGGTATACACACCGGTAATGCTCTGGAAGTGGAAGCGTATTATGCCATGGTATACACACCGGTAATGCTCCAGAACTGGAAGCGTAGTGTGCCATGGTAAACACACCAGTAATGCTCTGTAAGTAGAGCATTTCCAGTAATCGGAAGTGGAAGCACAGTGTGCTATGGTATGCACACCGGTAATGCTTCAGAAGCATAGTGTGCCATGGTAAACACACCGGTAATGCTCTGGAAGTGGAACCGTAATGTGCCATGATATACACACCGATAATGCTCCGGAAGGGGAAGCGTAGTGTGCCATGGTCTACACAGCGGTAATGCTCCGGAAGTGGAAGCGTAGTGTCCATGGTATACACACCGGTAATGCTCCGGAAGTGGAAGCATATTGTGCCATGGTATACACACGGGTAATGCTCCGGAAGTAAATGCCTAGTGTGCCATGGTATACACACCGGTAATGCTCCGGAAGTGGAAGCGTAGTGTCCATGGTATACACACCGGTAATGCTCCGGAAGTGGAAGCGTAGTGTGCCATGGTATACACACCGGTAGTACTCCGGAATTAAAAGTCTAGTTTGCCATGGTATACACCGGTAATGCTCCGGAATTGGAAGCATAGTGTCCATGGTATACACACCGGTAATGCTCCGTAAGTAAAAGCCTAGTGTACCATGGTATACACCGGTAATGCTCCGGAATTGGAAGCATAGTGTCCATGGTATACACATCGGTAATGCTCCGGAAGTGGAAGCATATTGTGCCATGGTATACACACGGGTAATGCTCCGGAAGTAAATGCCTAGTGTGCCATGGTATACACACCGGTAATGCTCCGGAAGTGGAAGCGTAGTGTCCATGGTATACACACCGGTAATGCTCCGGAAGTGGAAGCGTAGTGTGCCATGGTATACACACCGGTAGTACTCCGGAATTAAAGTCTAGTGTACCATAGTATACACTGGAAATGCTCCGGAATTGGAAGCATAGTGTCCATGGTATACACACCGGTAATGCTCTGGAAGTGGAAGCGTAGTGTGCTATGGTAAACACACCGGTAATGCTCCAAAAGTAGAAGCGTAGTGTGCCATGGTATACACACCGGTAATGCTCCAGAAGTGGAAGCGTAGTGTGCCATGGTAAACACACCGGTAATACTCTGGAAGTAAAAGCCTAGTGTACCATGGTATACACCGGTACTGCTCCGGAATAGGAAGCATAGTGCGCCATGGTAAACACACCGGTAATACTCCGAAGGTAAAAGCCTAGTGTGCCATGGTATAAACCAGTAATGCTCCGGAAGTGTAAGCGTAGTGTGCCATTGTAAACACACCGGTAATGCTCCAAAAGTTGAAGCGTAGTGTGCCATGGTATACACACCGGTAATGCTCCAGAAGTGGAAGCATAGTGTGCCATGGTATTCACACCGGTAATACTCTGGAAGTAAAAGCCTAGTGTGCCATGGTATAAACCGATAATGCTCCGGAAGTGGAAGCGTAGTGCCATGGTATACACACCGGTAATGCTCCAGAAGTGGAAGCGTAGTGTGCCATGGTATACACACCGGTAATACTCAGGAAGTAAAAGTCTATTGTACCATGGTATACACACCGGTAATGCGCCGGAAGTGGAAGCGTAGTGTGCCATGGTATACATACCGGTAATGCTCCAGAAGTGGAAGTGTAGTGTGCCATGGTATACACACCAGTAGTACTCCGGAACTGGAAGCGTAATGTGCCATGATAAACACAACGGTAATGCTCGAGAAATGGAAATGTAATGGCCCTGGTAAACACACCGGTAATGCTCCAAAAGTAGAAGCGTAGGGTGCCATGATATACACACCGGTAATGCTCCGGAAGCGGAAGCCTAGTGTGCCATGGTATACACACGGGCAATGCTGCGGAAGTGGAAGCATAGTGTGCCATGATATACACACCGGTAATGCTCTGGAAGTGGAAGCGTCGTGTCCATGGTATACACATGGGTAATGCTCTGGCAGTAAAAGCCTAGTGTGCCATGGTATACGCACCGGTAATGCTCCGGAAGTGGAAGCGTAGTGTGCCTTGGTATACACACCGGTAATGCTCCGGAATTGGAAGCACAGTGTCCATGGTATACACACCGGTAATGCTCCGGAAGTAAAAGCCTAGTGTACCATGGTATACACCGGTAATGCTCCGGAATTGGAAGCATAGTGTCCATGGTATACACATCGGTAATGCTCCGGAAGTGGAAGCATAGTGTGCTATGGTATACGCACCGGTAATGCTCCGGAAGTGGAAGCATAGTGTGCCATGGTATACACACGGGTAATGCTCCGGAAGTAAACGCCTAGTGTGCCATGGTATACACACCGGTAATGCTCCGGAAGTGGAAGCGTTGTGTCCATGGTATACACACCGGTAATGCTCCGGAAGTGGAAGCGTAGTGTGCCATGGTATACACACTGGTAGTACTCCGGAATTAAAAGTCTAGTGTACCATGGTATACACTGGAAATGCTCCGGAATTGGAAGCATAGTGTCCATGGTATACACACCGGTAATGCTCTGGAAGTGGAAGCGTAGTATGCCATGGTATACACACCGGTAATGCTCCAGAACTGGAAGCGTAGTGTGCCATGGTAAACACACCAGTAATGCTCTGTAAGTAGAGCATTTCCAGTAATCGGAAGTGGAAGCACAGTGTGCTATTGTATGCACACCGGTAATGCTTCAGAAGCATAGTGTGCCATGGTAAACACACCGGTAATGCTCTGGAAGTGGAACCGTAATGTGCCATGGTATACACACCGGTAATGCTCCAAAAGTAGAAGCGTAGGGTGCCATGATATACACACCGATAATGCTCCGGAAGGGGAAGCGTAGTGTGCCATGGTCTACACAGCGGTAATGCTCCGGAAGTGGAAGCGTAGTGTCCATGGTATACACACCGGTAATGCTCCGGAAGTGGAAGCGTAGTGTGCCATGGTATACACACCGGTAGTACTCCGGAATTAAAAGTCTAGTTTGCCATGGTATACACCGGTAATGCTCCGGAATTGGAAGCATAGTGTCCATGGTATACACACCGGTAATGCTCCGGAAGTAAAAGCCTAGTGTACCATGGTATACACCGGTAATGCTCCGGAATTGGAAGCATAGTGTCCATGGTATACACATCGGTAATGCTCCGGAAGTGGAAGCATAGTGTGCCATGGTATACGCACCGGTAATGCTCCGGAAGTGGAAGCATATTGTGCCATGGTATACACACGGGTAATGCTCCGGAAGTAAATGCCTAGTGTGCCATGGTATACACACCGGTAATGCTCCGGAAGTGGAAGCGTAGTGTCCATGGTATACACACCGGTAATGCTCCGGAAGTGGAAGCGTAGTGTGCCATGGTATACACACCGGTAGTACTCCGGAATTAAAAGTCTAGTGTACCATAGTATACACTGGAAATGCTCCGGAATTGGAAGCATAGTGTCCATGGTATACACACCGGTAATGCTCTGGAAGTGGAAGCGTAGTATGCCATGGTATACACACCGGTAATGCTCCAGAACTGGAAGCGTAGTGTGCCATGGTAAACACACCAGTAATGCTTTGGAATTAGAGCATTTCCAGTAATCGGAAGTGGAAGCACAGTGTGCTATTGTATGCACACCGGTAATGCTTCAGAAGCATAGTGTGCCATGGTAAACACACCGGTAATGCTCTGGAAGTGGAACCGTAATGTGCCATGGTATACACACCGGTAATGCTCCAAAAGTAGAAGCGTAGGGTGCCATGATATACACACACCGATAATGCTCCGGAAGGGGAAGCGTAGTGTGCCATGGTCTACACAGCGGTAATGCTCCGGAAGTGGAAGCATAGTGTCCATGGTATACACATCGGTAATGCTCCGGAAGTGGAAGCATAGTGTGCCATGGTATACACACCGGTAGTACTCCGGAATTAAAAGTCTAGTTTGCCATGGTATACACCGGTAATGCTCCGAATTGGAAGCATAGTGTCCATGGTATACACACCGGTAATACTCCGGAACAGGAAGCGTAGTGTGCCATGGTATACACACCGGTAATGCCCCGGAAGTAGAATCATAATGTGCTGTGGTATACACACGGGTAATGCTCCGGAAGTAAATGCCTAGTGTGCCATGGTATACACACCGGTAATGCTCGGGATGTGGCAGCGTAGTGCCCATGGTATACACACCGGTAATGCTCCGGAAGTGGAAGCGTAGTGGGCCATGGTATACACACCGGTAATACTCAGGAAGTAAAAGCCTATTGTACCATGGTATACACCGGTAATGCTCAGGAATTGGAAGCATAGTGTGCCATGTTAAACACACCGATAATGCTCCGTAAGTGATGCATTTTTAGTAATCGGAAGTGGAAGCGTAGTGTGCTATGGTAAACACACCGGTAATGCTCCAAAAGTAGAAGCGTAGTGTGCCATGGTATTCACACCGGTAATGCTCCAGAAGTGGAAGCGTAGTGTGCCATGGTAAACACACCAGTAATACTCTGGAAGTAAAAGCCTAGTGTACCATGGTATACACCGGTAATGCTCCGGAATAGGAAGCATAGTGTGCCATGGTAAACACACCAGTAATACTCCGAAAGTAAAAGCCTAGTGTGCCATGGTATAAACCAGTAATGCTCCGGAAGTGTAAGCGTAGTGTGCCATTATAAACACACCGGTAATGCTCCAAAAGTTGAAGCATAGTGTGCCATGGTATACACACCGGTAATGCTCCAGAAGTGGAAGCATAGTGTGCCATGGTATACACACCGGTAATGCTCCAGAAGTGGAAGTGTAGTGTGCCATGGTATCGCTATGGTATACACACCGGTAGTACTCCGGAATTAAAAGTCTAGTGTACTATGGTATACACTGGTAATGCTCCAGGATTGGAAGCATAGTGTCCATGGTATACACCGGTAATGCTCCGGAACTGGAAGCGCTGTGTGCCATGGTAAACACACCAGTAATGCTCTGGAAGTGGAAACGTAATGTGCCATGATAAACACAACGGTAATGCTCCAAAAATGGAAATGTAGTGTGCCATAGTAAACACACCGGTAAAGCTCCGGAAGTGGAAGCCTAGTGTGCCATGGTATACACATGGGTAATGCTCCGGAAGTGGAAGAGTAGTATGCCATGGTATGCACACGGGTAATGCTCCAGAAGTAAAAGCCTAGTGTGCCATGGTATACACACTGGTAATGCTCCAGAAGTGGAAGCGTAGTGTCCATGGTATACACACTGGTAATGCTCCGGAAGTGGAAGCGTAGTGTGCCATGGTATACACACCGGTAATGCTCCGGAAGTGGAAGCGTTGTGTCCATGGTGTACACATGGGTAATGCTCCGGCAGTAAAAGCCTAGTGTGCCATGGTATACGCACCGGTAATGCTCCAGAAGTGGAAGCCTAGTGTGCCATGGTATACACACGGGTAATGCTCCAGAAGTGGAAGCGTAGTGTGACATGGTAAACACACCGGTAATGCTCCAAAAGTAGAAGCGTAGTGTGCCATGGTATACACACTGGTAATGCTCCGGAAGTGGAAGCGTAGTGTCCATGGTATACACACTGATAATGCTCCGGAAGTGGAAGCGTAGTGTCCATGGTATACACACCGGTAATGCTCCGGAAGTGGAAGCGTAGTGTGCCATGGTATACACACCGGTAGTACTCCGGAATTAAAAGTCTAGTTTGCCATGGTATACACCGGTAATGCTCCGGAATTGGAAGCATAGTGTCCATGGTATACACACCGGTAATGCTCCGGAACGGGAAGCGTAGTGTGCCATGGTATACACACCGGTAATGCCCCGGAAGTAGAATCATAATGTGCTGTGGTATACACACGGGTAATGCTCCGGAAGTAAATGCCTAGTGTGCCATGGTATACACACCGGTAATTCTCCGGATGTGGCAGCGTAGTGTCCATGGTATACACATCGGTAATGCTCCGGAAGTGGAAGCGTAGTGGGCCATGGTATACACACCGGTAATACTCAGGAAGTAAAAGCCTATTGTACCATGGTATACACCGGTAATGCTCAGGAATTGGAAGCATAGTGTCCATGGTATACACACCGGTAATGCTCCGGAACTGAAAGCGTAGTGTGCCATGGTAAACACACCGATAATGCTCCGTAAGTGAGGCATTTTTAGTAATCGGAAGTGGAAGCGTAGTGTGCTATGGTAAACACACCGGTAATGCTCCAAAAGTAGAAGCGTAGTGTGCCATGGTATACACACCGGTAATGCTCCAGAAGTGGAAGCGTAGTGTGCCATTGTAAACACACCAGTAATACTCTGGAAGTAAAAGCCTAGTGTACCGTGGTATACACCGGTAATGCTCCGGAATAGGAAGCATAGTGTGCCATGGTAAACACACCGGTAATACTCTGGAAGTAAAAGCCTAGTGTGCCATGGTATAAACCAGTAATGCTCCGGAAGTGTAAGCGTAGTGTGCCATTGTAAACACACCGGTAATGCTCCAAAAGTTGAAGCATAGTGTGCCATGGTATACACACCGGTAATGCTCCAGAAGTGGAAGCATAGTGTGCCATGGTATACACACCGGTAATACTCCGGAAGTAAAAGCCTAGTGTGCCATGGTATACACACCGGTAATGCTCCTGAAGTGGAAGCGTAGTGTGCCATGGTATACACACTGGTAATGCTCCGGAATTGGAAACATAGTGTCCATGGTATACACACCGGTAATGCTCCAAAAGTAGAAGCGTAGTGTGCCATGGTATACACACCGGTAATGCTCCAGAAGTGGAAGCATAGTGTGCCATGGTATACACACTGGTAATGCTCCGGAAGTGGAAGCGTAGTGTGCCATGGTATACACACCGGTAATGCTCCAGAAGTGGAAGCATAATGTGCCATGGTACACACGGGTAATGCTCCGGAAGTAAATGCCTAGTGTGCCATGGTATACACACCAGTAATGCTCCGGAAGTGGAAGCGTAGTGTCCATGGTATACACAGCGGTAATGCTCCGGAAGTGGAAGCGTAATGTGCCATGCTATACACACCGGTAATACTCAGGAAGTAAAAGCCTATTGTACCATGGTATACACCGGTAATGCTCCGGAATTGGAAGCATAGTGTCCAGGGTATACACACCGGTAATGCTCCGGAAGTGAGGCATTTTTAGTAATCGGAAGTGGAAGCGTAGTGTGCTATGGTATACACACCGGTAATGCTCCAGAAGTGGAAGCGTAGTGTGCCATGGTAAACACACCGGTAATACTCTGGAAGTAAAAGCCTAGTGTACCATGGTATACACCGGTAATGCTCCGGAATAGGAAGCATAGTGTGCCATGGTAAACACACCAGTAATGCTTCAAAAGTTGAAGCGTAGTGTGCCGTGGTATACACACCGGTAATGCTCCAGAAGTGGAAGGGTAGTGTGCCATGGTATCGCTATGGTATACACACCGGTAGTACTCCGGAATTAAAAGTCTAGTGTACTATGGTATACACTGGTAATGCTCCAGGATTGGAAGCATAGTGTCCATGGTATACACACCAATAATGCTCCGGAAGTGGAAGCGTAGTATGCCATGGTATACACCGGTAATGCTCCGGAACTGGAAGCGCTGTGTGCCATGGTAAACACACCAGTAATGTTCCGGAAGTGGAAGCATAATGGCCATGGTATACACACCGGTAATGCTCCAAAAGTAGAAGCGTAGGGTGCCATGATAAACACACCGGTAAAGCTCCGGAAGTGGAAGCCTAGTGTGCCATGGTATACACATGGGTAATGCTCCGGAAGTGGAAGCGTAGTATGCCATGGTATGCACACGGGTAATGCTCCAGAAGTAAAAGCCTAGTGTGCCATGGTATACACACTGGTAATGCTCCAGAAGTGGAAGCGTAGTGTCCATGGTATACACACTGGTAATGTTCCGGAAGTGGAAGCGTAGTGTGCCATGGTATACACACCGGTAATGCTCCGGTAGTGGAAGCGTTGTGTCCATGGTGTACACATGGGTAATGCTCCGGCAGTAAAAGCCTAGTGTGCCATGGTATACGCACCGGTAATGCTCCAGAAGTGGAAGCCTAGTGTGCCATGGTATACACACGGGTAATGCTCCAAAAGTAGAAGCGCAGTGTGCCATGGTATACACACTGGTAATGCTCCGGAAGTGGAAGCGTAGTGTCCATGGTATACACACTGATAATGCTCCGGAAGTGGAAGCGTAGTGTGCCATGGTATACACACCGGTAATGCTCCGGAAGTGGAAGCGTCGTGTCCATGGTATACACATGGGTAATGCTCCGGCAGTGAAAGCCTAGTGTGCCATGGTATACGCACCGGTAATGCTCCAGAAGTGGAAGCCTAGTGTGCCATGGTATACACACGGGTAATGCTCCAAAAGTAGAAGCGCAGTGTGCCATGGTATACACACTGGTAATGCTCCGGAAGTGGAAGCGTAGTGTCCATGGTATACACACTGATAATGCTCCGGAAGTGGAAGCGTAGTGTGCCATGGTATACACACCGGTAATGCTCCGGAAGTGGAAGCGTCGTGTCCATGGTATACACATGGGTAATGCTCCGGCAGTGAAAGCCTAGTGTGCCATGGTATACGCACCGGTAATGCTCCGGAAGTGGAAGCGTAGTGTGCCATGGTATACACACCAGTAATGCTCCGGAATTGGAAGCATAGTGTCCATGGTATACACACCAGTAATGCTCCGGAAGTGCGGCGGTCTGCTAAGCTAACATGACTATGCCTGCCTTGCAGGCGTTCGCTGCCTTTTTAGACGACGACTTTTAATTAAATAACTGCTTGCAATCAAGTAAACCAATGGGAGATAGCGTGACAAATTAAAAAGTGCGAGAAACAAATAAAGGAGTGAACATGAAAAAGAACCACAGACAAGTGTGGAAGACAAGCACGCGCGGCCGCGAAAGTGAAAGCGACCGCGCTATGTTTAATTTGTAACATGATCCACGACTAGGGAGGAATGCAGCTGGCAGCCTGCGCGCCGCTGCTCGCTCCCGACAGCTGGAGGCCGTGGGAGTGAACATTTAGAGAAAAGGTGGGACATGCACCCGCCTTTGGCCAATTGCGTGCTTTCATTTTTGAAAGCCACAGGCAAAGGCCAATAGAATGTGTGGAAGTTGAAAAACCACACAGAAAATTTTCGGGGAAGTCTGGAGTGATTCCAAGAGGCCTCCCCATAGAGCAGCGCATGCGCGCTGCGCTAGATTCGACCTAAAAACTATGAGTGGCATTGGTCCATACAGAAACTACACCCAACTCATGGAAGTCTAGACTTGAACTTTTGGAGCTGTGTGCAGCCATGATGTGACATTCCACATATCTAATGCCTTTAGCCCTGCCTCATGAACTTCTGGACACACATGGCATCCTCTTTGAGACACTGTTCTCTCAGCATCTTTATTTATGCTACATATGTCAGACATTCCTGAGCAATCACCCATTGGAGGAGATGGGTTTTCAAGAGTGCTTTGTGTTGCAAAGTTCTGCATACTAAGGCTCTGGAAACCACCAATTGCGCCAACATATTCTGGCTGGTTCAAGGATATGATGGTCATGGCTGGGTATGAACACATCATAAATAAGCTTAATGATCAATCCGTCACCATTGAATGATCAGGGGATATTTTGTAAAACCCCTGCAGGGTTGAGCACAGATAGAACCGCCCCCGCCCCAGCTCTGCAACATCACTTGCTCACCGGCCATGTCTCCTCAAGCCCTATATTTTCTCTGTCATGCAATCCTATACCCTCTTTTATTGCACCTGTGATTCCCTCTCAATATCTGTTGCCAATTTAAAAAAAAATGTTTTATTACTTAAAGGTGCTCCAGCAATTGCCATGCTTCTTCTTAATATGATGACACCCCTTGTCATACCTTATGTTTCCATCCCATCTATTCCCTGACGTTCTGACCTTTCCTCAGAGCCCCACACTTGACCATCCCTCTTGCTACTCTCTCAGAAAGATCAGATGCCGAAGAAGGGTGTCAAGATGCTACCAACTGCCCCTGCCCATGACCCCTGTTCCCTCCACTTCTGTACTGATCCCCGCTCATAATTGTTTTTAGGTCTCGCCTACGCAGCGCGCATGCGCTCCTTAGGAAAGACCTTTAGTAATCGGCACAGCTTTCCCTGCAAAAACGTGCACGCGTTGCATTGCTTCCAATGGCAACGCGTGCACGTCTGGTGATTCACTTGCGGGAGCGAGCAGCTGGCGCCATATGTTACTAATTATCGCGCCTTGCCGCTCGCTCCCGCAAGGGAATCGCGCAGGCCCCCCCCTTTGCTTACGCGCGAGGCGCGACTGCGGGAAAAGAAAAGCTGGCGACCCGGACTACTGTTGGAGGATTCTCGTCAGAAGGGGTCACGTCTTTCTTTCACTGCTGTCCTCTCCTGCGTTATCTGTCTCAGTGCTCACAGGTTCGTTTCCATCAGCAAGCACGCTGCTCCCTTTTGCCACCACATTTAGTTCGCCATATTTTGGATAGAATAGTTTTTTCCTCTAGACAGAATCTGGGAGCTACTATCCATTCAAACTTAGCATGCCGATGAAATATATAATGTAAACTTTGGGAGACCTCGTTAGGTCTCCCTCCCTCTGGTTTACCTATGGCGTGTAAAAATGTGCCACATTTAACACACTTTTTAAGTTGTTCCAAACACAAGTGGTGACGTGGGTGCCCAAAGTGACCGTTGCAGCGATTGCCATTTAAAAACGGTAGTTTTTAAAGTTTATTTCCAGGGAATGCTAACGTATTTCCAGTATCTAAGCGTCTCAAATAACAGGGTGGACACATATTCCATTACACAAAGAGCTGTATGGGGTTGTTACC
Source organism: Calotriton arnoldi (assembly GCA_963921515.1). Lineage (NCBI taxonomy): Eukaryota > Metazoa > Chordata > Amphibia > Caudata > Salamandridae > Calotriton > Calotriton arnoldi. Next base: position 624,189 of record CAWUFW010006707.1, read on the forward strand.
TAAATAGTGCAACATGTGCTACTAAAAAAACACTTTTTGGATCCTTTGGCATGCACTTTTTTCGTGTCTTTTAACGTGCACGTTAAATTGCACGAGAATGTTATGGCCACTTTGTTCTACACACTACTTCTGGCGTCGACATTACAAAAATTCTAATTTAAAAACGCGCTTCGAGGAACTAAGTTTACCCCATGTGACTTCACTTCTGAAACTCGCCTTTAATACTCGACAATAGACATTATAGCATGTCCTAGCCCTGCGGATGTGGCATGCTTACGAAAAAAAGCACACATGATTGTGATTATTACGATGATGATTATTATAATGATGATGATTATTATTATGATGATTATGAGTATGATGATTATCATTATTATTATATTATTGGTATGATTGTTGTTATTAATATTTTTATTATTATACATAATGATAACAATACTAATAATAATATAAAGGGGGCAGATGTTATACAGTACAGAGTATGGCCTTTTCCTTATGTTTTTCTTTTCAGGAGCAAGCAGTAAGGGATAGTACTTTTCTCCACATGTACAAACAGAATCCCGGTGTCGCCGCGGGGAGACTGTGCGCCAGGCTGCACACATAAAACCTCCATTATTTAAGTGCAGTGCGAGGGAGACCATTTTAATCAGTAATCCCCTGCTGACCGTTTGACCCGGGGAGAGTTCAGATTAAAAATAATGTGCCCGTCTGAACCTTACTGTAAATTGGCGAGGGTGTGGGGGGCCGGGTGGGGGGAGGCTGAGCCGGGGTGGGGGTGCACGTACTTCAAAATGCAGGTGGAAAGATGGACCTTTAATTCAGCATCCTGCTTAGTTCGGTTGATGTACTTTGCAGCAGTGCCTTTCATTGTCATTGTTTTGCGGATTTGGTTTGCGTATGTTTGCGAGCGCTGTGCTTCGTAGTTGATTGGTCTGTTCTCTGATGCAGTGATTGATTTGCGGATCTCCAGCAATCTACACTTTGTTCTCCGGCGCTATTGTAACTGTATGTTTGATTGTTGAATTGTTTTAGAGTGTGTGTTGCTGCATATTGTGTAGATTGTTTCCGTATGCTGTTTGGCTTTGTTTCGGCATGCTTCTTGGTTTGTGCCGTTCTTTCTTGTTTGTTTGTTTTTGTTTTGGATACGGATGCATGCATTAATTTGGAGACTTCCTCGACCCACCGAATGTACTCATGACGGGTATACATGGTGGTATGTTTTTGTTTGTTTGATTGCTTATTTGTTTGCTTGTTTCTCCATTTCACTACCTCCCCACTCTTTCCTTCCCTGTTTATTTTCACTTCCTTCCTTTCTTTTCTCTCCTCTTTGCCTTAAAGTGCACAGCCATCCACCCGTTCCTTCTGGCACTCTGATTCATAGATGACATCTATGTTTTATAAATGTGCAATAAATATAGCGGGTCATTTAGACGCAGTATTTAGTGATAAGCTGGGTGCAAATGCTAGTTGCTCCCCTTTCAGCACTCACTCACATTATGAGTTGAGTGCAAATTGCAGGCGACTGCCATATACTTGTGGCCGGCAGTAATCGCCTGTTTTAACAAGTACGCAGATGGTAATAACACAGATGGCATTCTCCACATGTGTACACTTCAGCCTGGCACTCATTTTATTTGCACCAGGAGGGATTGGGGATTTACTGCCAACGTTTGCACGTAAATAAGAGTATTATGGGCGGGCTTAAGGAGGGAGGTAGATATATTGGCGTGTCCTAGCCTTCCTCAGGCAGGAACATTCACTAAAACAAGCATTGCAATAGCCAATAGGTCTCGCCTTTGGAACCTTATAAGTATTTAGTTATTCAGTACAATATCCTTGGTGCAACAACATCAACTGTTGCATGGCTAAACACTTATAAGGTCCCAAAGGCAAGTCCTATTGGCTATGCCAATGCTTGTTTGTAATTCTAGCCACCTCACTCCACGAATTTCTACTGGTGTTGCTGTTTATACTTCTTGGTTCACGTCCTGCATGAGTTCCTATTGTTATTAATAAAATGTTCAATAAAGAGTTGCTTCACAAAAAAACGTCAGGATGCCCAGGTTCCTGATGAATTTTGGTAGCTTAGGGCATTGGTCAAAGGTGTCTAGCCAGAATAGGATGACCATAGGGATTTGTTTTCCACTACCAAAACCTTTATGGTGCTGTTGTTGAGTTTAAGGGAGTTACTTTGCATCCACTGTCACAAATCCAGTGGACATTTCTTCAACGTAGAGGGCACAGTGAGACCATCTGAATCAGTTCTCAAGGAAATCTGCCTATTGTTCTGTATGTAAAATAATGTAAGCCTTGTTAAGGAATCAATTCAGCTACACAGCTTACTCGGATATTAAAACACATTGGTTGCGATGATTAGCATTGTGGTACTCTATCAATAATTTCTGAAATCATAGAAGTCACAATAGAGAGGAATAGGGTCAGCCAGCTAAAAGCCTATCTCCCATTTAAGCACTAGCCCAGACACGGTATTTAAATCCAGAAGAATGATGGCACGGATGCTGTTAAGGTCCACCACAAGACTGAGCTCATCAACAATTGCTACAAGGCCAGAAAAACTATCACTCTGAGTCCATTTTGAAATGTGTTTAGGAGATTGTATCTATTTGAAAAGCCTGCTGTTGGAGGGTTACAAATCTTTCCAATATTTTTGTCTGTAATTAGATTGGAGTTTGGAGAAAAATGCTGATGTCCTCATAGATGCCAGACAATTTTGATTTGGAAAGCTAGACGTACACATTCAAGAAGTTGGAACATAGGTCACCAAACTTTGATGAGAAATTGAAGAGTTTTTTAAGTACAGGAGCAATCATTCCTCCAATGAGCTGTATGAGTTTAGTGGGGCAAACACCCAATGAAGAACTTTACTTTCATAAGAACTGTGGTCTGTTGAAACTTAGAGATCAGTCATATTCTTCCTCTGAACATCAGTTGACCACATGTAATGGTGTTGGCTTGGCAGTGAGTCTGATGGATTTCAAGTAGAAGGTAATCAACCAAGTATTTATTGAGATTATCATAGAGATATTGAATAGGGCATAGGATTGTATAGTACCTGCACAGGCCTCAAACGCCTTAACAATGTTAAATATTTCCTTTGCTTTATTTGGGTATATTAAATACAGTTGTAAATGAAAATCTTAGGTGCATCTGTTAAATTTATAGATTCCCTGTGCTGTTTATGAATAAAGGCAGTTGTGTGAGACCAAAGTTAGACACCAAAGATTACATAGTAGATATTGTTTTTTCAGATAAGGTCTCTGGAAAAAATGGATCACCTCTCTGAGAATTGATCAGCATTTGGATATTTTTTAGATATTTGTATATTAGGTAAGTTTTCAACAGCAGCGGCTGGCACGACTCGCGGGTAGGGGAGGGCGGGGGTTCGCGCAGGGGTGTACTGATTGCAAGAGGTCGTGATTGCGGGAGGGAGGGAAAAAAATAAAATAAAATCACTTAGCCATTTTTTTTTTTACTTTTGAAATATTCCCTCCTGCTGGGAATGAGACCTACACTTTCATTCGGAAGAAACACAGTAGTAATTTACTTGTGCCTTGCAAGGAGACATTCTTCTGAACGTTGCTACACTGATAGCAAAAAGGAACGCTGAGAAGTCAGGGTGAGTCATCAGGAAGTCAATACAAATAGCAGCGGCCGGCATGACTTGCAGGTGGGGGGGTGGGGTCGCGGCAGGGTCGCGATTGCAGGAGGGAGGGAATAGAATAAAATAAAAATCACTTACCTTGCCGCCATTCGGTCCTGTGTCACTGCTCCTGCTCTCCTGCTTCTGATTTCAGGAACTGGAAGCAGGCAGCCAAGCTCCCTCCCCTAAGCCAATCATAACGCTGCAATCGCAGCGTTGTGATTGGTCTGAGCGGGCTGGAGGGGTGGGCATGTTCTCCATGCAGGCTGTAATGCAGCCTGCATGGAGAACAGGGGAGTGCTCACGACTGGTTTGGCGGCCCGAGTGGGCCGACCAAACACTCACTGCGCACTTTTAGGAGTGGGCAAACCACTCCTCCATTCCCTGCTCGCAGAACAGAGCAGCCCCGCCTACCCGCCCGACCGCAAAGCAGCCAAACATAAAATGATAATTACTGAAAGTTATTATCATTTTATGTTTTTGCTTCTGCAATGCTTGAAAGCAGTGGGGCAACACTCCTCCGCCATAGCGGAGGAGCCGCCTCTGGTTTTCAAGTGAACTTTCGAAAGCAGTTCAATGCACTCTTATTTCAAGAGTTAAAAGGGAGGCTGACTTATTTAGGGATGAACTAAATAAATCATTTTCAGCTATTATTCCACCTGAGAATAACAAGTTTTATAGACTCAGTAGAGTCCCTTCAAAAAAGCAATAATATGGCAAAATTACATTAGATCCAGGAGTATTGGAATAGAAATTTGTATGAGTTCCTCTCCCTGGAAAAGTAAATCCAGAAAAACCATGCCCCCTCAGTTTGGGCTCAACTATACTTAAATTAGTCTTGACCCTGCTCCAATGGGAACAGTCCAGCCAGAACTGCCAAGCCAGGTCCCCCCTGAACTGTAACACAAGTAACCAAGGGCCAGTTTCGCCCTTGTTATAGGCTCATCAGCTGACAGTGTGCATGGGTCCCGTGTCTGGGCATACCTGTCCCACTTAGGGGGACAAAAAGTATGTCACCCTAAGTAGGACGAGTGTGCCCAGGCATGGGTCCTGTGCACACTGTGTCACTAGAACCAAGCTGTACCCGGCTGATGAGCCCATAGGAATGGCGATAGCAGTCCTGTGTTGCTTCTGTTCTGGTTCAGTGAGGACCTGGCTTGGCAGTTCGGGATCAACTATTCAAATTGGAGCATGGTAAAGATTGAATCTGAAAGAGACAGTTAGTAATGGATTCCTCACCTTAGAATTACCCCCAGGCGTCAGACTGGATCCAGAGAATTTTTTCCTAAGCAGTACCTCTGCGCGTCGATATGTGGCGTTGGTCGACTCTGCGTTCGTCGTTGGCGTCATGGTCGCCGGAATGACGTTGCGGTATCTACTTAGACGCCGCCCTCGACGATCTTTCTTTTTCCGCGCCAGCCAGCGTAGATCCGGAGAGAGCGGTACCTCAAGTCACTTTTTGCGACTTTTGTCGACACCTTTTTTGAGTCGATCGGCTCCTGGTGCACGGAGGGATGTCACGTTGGACCAGCTTCAAGGCTTGTGGCGCCTGTCACAAATTGATGTCGGTTACGGACCCGCACCTCGTGTGCCTTTGGTGCCTGGAGTGCGACCACGACTCGAAGTCGTGCTCCTACTGCCGGGCCATTAACCCGAAGTCTTTGTGGGAGCAGTCCCGAAAGCTTCTCGAGGCCCGGCAGTCCGCTCCGCGCCGTTCGAGGTCCCAGTCAAAAGGGAGGTCGTGGGACCGGTCACGGAGCCACCACCACTCGTCATCGAAGTCTTCATCTTCAGGTAAGTCGAAGCACAAGAAGAAGGCGAAGAAGCATCGTCGCTCTTTGCGTTCTCCCCGTCCGTTGGCCGACGCGACGTGGGACGCGGCAGGTAGTCGTCCGGCTACGCCCGCAGAGCCTGTTGGGTCGACTCCGGCCTTCCCTCCCTTTCCGGGACCCGGAGCGACCCCTGCCCAGCTTCGAAGCTTTTACGAAGCCTTACACTCCATCTTCGGGCAGCCCGACTCTGCTGGCGCGCCCTCGGGCCCCGCGGACTCGGTTGGGGGCCTTAGGCCTTCGATGCCGACGACTTCGGCTCCTGTGCCGCAGGGCCCCCAGGGATCCAGGCCTGGATCCGGATCGGCGCCGGTCAACCTTGTGACACCTCCTCCGTCACCGAATCCAGTGACGACACCCCCACCACCTCCGACGTTGGTTGTGTCCCCAGCCGGCGTTGATCCCGGCCTCCCCTTCGATGGGGACACGGAGCCGGACGACGTCGTCCGACATCGGGACCGGCGCCGACCGGTACTTTTGTACCCCTGTTCTCCCCTGATGTTTCCTACCACCCTGAGTGGCTCACAGGAGAGGGTGAGGAGGACTGGGAGGGGTCTGTGGACCCTCTTGCAGACAAGTTGGAGGAACCGGACTGGAGAGAGGAGTTGGGTGAGGCCAGTGGTCTGGATACCTCCCCAGACCTTGGCATGCTATCTCCCCCTACCGTGGCTACGGAGGAGGGTGCCTTGTACGCAGTGGTGTTGCGTAGGGCAGCCGAGGCCCTAAACCTCGAGCTTCCTACGGTGGTGGTCAGGACTAACCTTCTGACAGAAGTGTTTCAACCGGCAGCGACCTCCTCGGAGCCCTTGCTGCCGTTAAATGAGGCCCTTACGGACATCCTTTTGGGCACTTGGTCCAAGCCCAAAACAGGGGCTCCTGTGGACAGGATGATTGCCCGACGCCACCGCCCGGCCCCGGGCGACCCCATTTTCCTCTCTTCCCATCCTACCCCTGAGAGCTTGGTAGTCCAAGCCTCCACGTCCAAAGGCGCATTCCCTACCGCACCACCTGATAGGGAATCCAAGAAGCTGGACCACCTTGGGAAGAAGATGTTTTCTTCCTCCAGCTTGGGACTGCAGTCGGTGAACACCGCATGTCTATTGGGCAGTTACTCCCTTTCGGTGTGGGACACGGTGGCGCAGGTGCTTCCACAGTGCCCGTAGGAGGCCCGGGCCGTGCTCTCCCGTGCTGTTGCCGAGGGGAGAGACGCAGCGAAGATCACCATCTGGTGTGGGCTAGATACCGCCGACTCACTGGGCAGGACGATTTCCACGTCAGTAGCATTGAGACGCTACGCCTGGTTGAGGTCACTTGGCTTTTCGGGGGATGTCCAAGCGACACTTTTGGACATGCCCTTTGATGGCCGTTGCCTGTTTGGCGACAAGGCAGAGAGTGCGCTCAAGCGCTTTAAGGATTCTAGGTCTTCGGCCAGATCCTTAGGCCTTGCTTCCACCTTCCGCCCAGCGCAGTCTGCTTTTCGCCCCTTTCGTGGCTACGGAAGGGGTGATCCGCCACGTTCCGCCCAGAGCCCCAGGCCTGCGCAAGCTATCCAGCCTCTGCCCGGCCAGGGACGTGGATCACACCGCGTGGGTCGGGGGGCCAGCGGGCGGGCCAGTCCACGAGCGCCCTCTCTGCAGCAGCCTCCAAACTCTCCTAGTCCGACCTTTCAGGCCCGTCAATTGCCAGTGGGCGGCAGGGTTCGCCTTCACCTCCCCCACTGACTCAACATCACATCGGACCAGTGGGTTTTGCAGATAGTCCGAAGGGACTACTCCCTCCCCTTCGAGACTACCCCTCCATGCATGCCACCGCAATTCCATCGCATGTCGAAGGATCACCTGGCCCATCTCCAACAGGAAGTCACGGCTCTCTTGGCCAAGGGAGCCATCGAGCGCGTTCCTGCCCCAAAAGTCGGTCGTGGTTGTTATTCCCACTACTATCTGGTGCCCAAGAAGGACAAGGGTCTGCGTCCTATCTTGGATCTCAGGGACGTCAACCGGTTCCCCCCGAAGGAGAAGTTCAAGATGTTGACATTGGCTCTGGTCCTGTCTGCTCTCGAACCTGGAGACTGGATGGTAGCGTTGGACTTGCAGGATGCTTATTTTCACATCCCCGTCCTGCCGGCCACCAGCGTTACCTGCTGTTCACGGTAGGCCACGAGTACTTTCAGTTCACCGTGCTCCCCTTTGGCCTGCGCCCCTCGGGTGTTCACAAAAGTGATGGCAGTGGTCGCAGCTCATCTGCGCAGATCAGGGGTTCCAGTCTTCCCCTATCTCGACGACTGGCTGTTGAAGGCGGTCTCGCCCCAGGCTGTCGTCACCCACCTCCAGACTACGGCCGACCTCCTGCATTTTCTGGGGTTCACCATCAATGTGCCAAAGTCACACCTGATCCCCTCTCAGAAGCTCCTTTTCATCGGAGCGGTTTTGGACACAGCGAAGTTTCGGGCTTATCCTCCCAAGCAGCGAGTCTGGGATATTCGGCCTATGATTCCGATCTTTCAGCCTCTATCGCGGGTTTCGGTCAGAATGACCCTGAGGCTACTGGGCCTCATGGCCTCCTGCATCCTGCTGGTGGACTATGCCAGGCGGCATATGCGGGCTCTGAAGTGGGACCTGAAGTTCCAGTGGGCACAGCATCAGGGGAATGTTTCCGATTGCGTCCAGATCTGGGAGGGCGCTGCATGCCAGTTGCAGTGGTGGCTAACGACCCGAGATTTGGTCAGCGGCAGATCCCTCTCCCTTCCCCAACCAGAGTTCACAGTGGTGTCAGATGCATCACTGCTGGGGTGGGGTGGCCACATGGGAGAAGCGGAGATCAGAGGCCTCTGGTCTCTGGCGGAGTCCGGGCTCCATATCAATCTTTTGGCGCTTCGGGCGATTCGTCTTGCACTAAAAGCACTCCTTCCCTCTGTCCGGGGAAGAGAGGTGCAGGTGTTCACAGACAACACCACCGCCATGTGGTACTGCAACAAACAGGGCGGGGTGGGGTCTTGGACCCTATGTCAAGAGACTCTTCGCCTTTGTACATGGCTGGAACATCAGGGCATATCCCTGGTGGTTCAACACCTGGCAGGTTCTCTGAACGCCAGGGCGGACGAACTCAGCCGCAGGTGCATGATGGATCACGAATGGCATCTTCACTCGGAGGTGGTGCAAGGTCTCTTTCAGCAGTGGGGAGAGCCTTGGCTAGATCTATTCGCCACCGAAGAAAACGCGCAATGTCAGCAGTTCTGCACGTTGAAATTTACAAGGTGGCACTCGCTAGGCGACGCTGTTCGCCACGAGTGGAATTGCGGTCTTCTATACGCCTCTCCGCCTATACCACTTCTGCCCAGAGAAGAAGATCAAGCGCGACCGGGCCCAAGTAATTCTTGTGGCTCCAGATTGGGCGAGGAGAGTCTGGTATCCCGAGCTGTTACACATGGCCATCGATCCTCCGATCAGACTGCCTCTTCAGGAGGAACTTCTGTCGCAGCAGCAGGGGACGGTCCTCCACCCGAACCTGTCCAGCCTCCACCTCCTTGCGTGGAGATTGAGCGGCGACAGTTGATAGCTTTCGACCTTCCTCCCGAAGTCTGTAATGTTATCTTGGTAGCCAGGCATCCCTCCACTAAAACGGTATACGCCTGTAGATGGAAAAAATTGGTGGCATGGTGCACATCAAAGGCTGTTGATCCCCTTTCTGCCCCCCTTTCAGAGGTTCTCCTCTTCATTCTTTCTTTGGCACAGCAGGGCTCTGCTCTGGGCAGTCTCAAAGGCTATCTTTCGGCCACTTCGGCCTTCCTTCGGCTGCCTGACCAGCCTTCTCTTCTCAAGTCCCCTATTGTAAATCGCTTCCTTAAGGGCATTACTCATTTTTTTCCTCCTACTCCTTTCGTGATGCCCCAGTGGGACTTGAACCTGGTTCTTACTTATTTGATGTGTGCTCCCTTCGAGCCGCTACATAACTGTCCTCTCAGACTTTTAACCCTTAAAACTGCCTTTCTGGTTGCCATCACCTCTGCTCGCAGGGTGAGTGAGCTACAGGCCTTTTCTTCTAAGCCTCCTTTCCTGGCTGTTCATCCGGACAAGGTTGTCCTCCGAACTGGGCCTTCTTTCCTTCCCAAAGTGGCTACCTCTTTCCATATAGGACAGACCATCACTTTGTCCACCTTCTTTCCGCCTCCGCATCCTTCTAAAGAGGAAGAGAGGCTCCACTGTCTGGATCCAAAACATGTGCACGATCACACAAAGCAATTCCGGGTGGATGACCAGCTCTTTGTCGGTTATGTGGGAGCCAAGAAAGTTCGGGCCGTGCAAAAACAAACCATCTCCCGATGGGTCGTTCTTTGCATCAAAATCTGCTATTCCTTAGCGAAAAAGGAACCTCCAGTTGGGTTGCGTGCCCATTTCACCAGGGCGACGGCAGCCACTACTGCTTTGGGACGTGGAGTCCCCCTTCTTGACATCTGCCAGGCAGCTACGTGGGCTTCACTGCACACGTTTACCGAACATTATTACCTGGACAGCCAAGTCCGGAGGGACGGCTTCTTTGGCCTTTCGGTTCTCCAGGACTTTCGGGGTTGGTATTGCTGGGCTATCTATTCTAAGGTGAGGAATCCATAACTAACTGTCTCTTTCAGATGAACAAGTTACTTACCTTCGGTAACGATATATCTGTCAGAGACATAGGTTAGTTATGGATTCCTCACCGCCCCACCCATCCTCCCCGTTCTGCCAACTGATTTCTAGGGTAAGGGACACCCCTTTCAGGGCCCTAGTTTTTGTGCACCAGTGGTCAGTGCCGTGCATGGTTCTGCGCTTCTGGCGTGGAATGTTGTGTAAAGAACTCACGTCAGCGCTCGAGGGCGGCGTCTAAGTAGATACCGCGATGTCATTCCGCCGACCACGACGCCAACGACTAACGCGGAGTCGACCCACGCCACCTATCGACGCGCAGAGGTACTGCTGAGGAAAAAATTCTCCAGATCCAGTCTGATGCCTGGGGGTAATTCTAAGGTGAGGAATCCATAACTAACCTATGTCTCTTACAGATATATCGTTACCGAAGGTAAGTAACTTGTTCTTTGCAAATAGCTGGGTCCAAACTGAGGTGCATGGCGTGCAAAAATAACAATAAACTGGGATGCGGCCCGAGTGGCTGAGGCTTATTCAAGTATTCCATCCATCACCTTTTTGTAAAATGTAATAGGGAACCACAGCAAAAGATAGGATTATTATAAAGAGCAGCAAAGGAAATCTGATTGCAGAGCTGATTGAAAATAGGGCTTTGAAGTGAACCTAGAACTAAATGATCCCAAGCTTGTATCCCACCAGCAATGGCTGAAAGTAGTCTAGCTCAATTTGTCAAACAACAAATCTGACATTAAGTTCACACTCCATTGCAAACCCATGAATAATCCAACAAGAGGGAACAGTATGTGAAAAGGTATTTAAAACAGTGGTTGAACAACTGCCATTCACTCCCAAATATGCTGTGGTCGATTAAACCCTTTAAAGGTATTCAGAAAGAAATGTCAATGGGTTGATGAAGAGAGGGAAGCTGCGAAACGGTGGGAAACCTGTATCTGAACAACAAATTCCTCAATTTTACCGAGGCATAGGAGGTGTTTGGGGTGCGCCGGCGACAACGTCTTCAATATGCAAAGCACGCTCGCACAACATGAGCGCGAGATGGACAATATTTACAGAGGACCATATATAACTATCATGACAGCACTACTGGAGTTGGCAGGCTCCAAAAAACGAATTTCAAACTTATACAAGACACTAGTACACGACAGAGGGAGAGCGGTAGATTTGGCTCCTGGGAGATGGTCAGGAGAGTGTCCTGAGCCACTGTCAGACACTGACTGGAATAAAGCCTTTAAGTGCTGTTTCATTATCTTCACATAGCCTACATCACAAGGAAAAAGCTTGTCCAAATATACCCTGAAAGGTTGCCTGCTTGCGGTAGATGTGGAACTCAAAATGCGGACTTCTTACACACGGTTGAGGCTTGGTGATAGACCTCTGAATTCTGACACAGGATGAATGAGGGTTTACAGAGGGCAACAGGAACACAGAAGATTTAGCAGAGCCGGCCGAAATGCTAGCACCATTAACTAACCCTCCACACAGTAGGCCACCTCAGAAAGCTTAATAAAAACAATTATAAGAGATTGCCAAATTTAAAAAAAGAAATAGGATAACAAACAGTACAGCCATCGGCGGACAAAAAAGGTTACAATAAGAAGAAGAAAAAAATTAAAACCAAGTCCAAAGTAACACGCCATATAAAATACAAAAATCATTAATAGCAGAAAACTGTATAATATGTTATGTGATAACAACTGTGAACAGTGTGAAACTGTATATCTGAAGTTAAAACACTACAGTGCAACCTACTGCAAGAAGCAGAGTCAGCTAAGGAATGGCTACTCCACAACTAGATTGGGCAAATACCCAATATTAAGTTAGTCTTTCAGGGACGTCAGTGCTAATCGATGGGGTCCTGTACACATATAGAGACTTTCTCCCTGTAAAAGTAGCCCCAGTCGAAGTAGTTCCACTTGTATAGTATTGTATCATGGGAATTGTTAAATGAAAGTTTTTCCTTTATCCTTCTCACTTTCTTCCCTACGGGTCCATTTTTGCACACATGCAGTGGTAAAAATCCTTATGAGACCCATAATATATTCATGTTTCCTTTTCCCGAAATATGACCTTATAATGGCGGGATAATTGCAGTCCGCACCAATGCTTGGTTCTTCTTTGGTTGCAGAGCTCTGATTTTATTAGACGTGTTGTATCTGGAATCCTTTGCTCTTATCTACATAGATAAACATGTGCCTGTATAAAAACTAAAATTGTTGTCATGAAAATTGTACGTAAATAAGCCCGTAATATAAAAAAACACTCTGAGTAGGATGTGTAATATGTTCCTATATTACTATCTCGGGGTTCTGGTAATGTTCGCAGACCACTTGTTCTTCGACCCCAGGTTTGTCACCACAACCCTTTGATGGCAGGATAGGCCATATTATCTATCTATCTATCTGCCTGTCTGTCTGTCTGTCTGTCTGTCTGTACAAGCTTCCCTCCCGTTCACTAAAAATTACTCTAATGGCATCAGCAGTGCAATGTTAGATACGCTCATCTCGGTACTGTTCACTTGTCACACTCGGGGTTCTGATAGTGGCCATAGGCGGCTGTGCTGGGCCATCGTAAGGGTTGCAGAAGCCATGCTGATCTGTATCCAGGAGCAGTGCAGGCAGGCATGTGTCCTGTGGTGGTAGCAAAGTGTGTGTCTTGGGCATATTGCTATATTGCTGGAAGTAGCAAGAGGGAGGAATATAGGAGGAGGACTGTCTCTCAGCGGCAAATCACACTAATTTAGCTGCTGCAAGGCAAAATCCAGTCAGCTTTAGCTTGCCTTAGTGGAAGAGTCTACTCAACAGAACGTATCCCACTAATATGAATCACCAGGGTGTACTGGCTGCCTCTGCCTAGGTGCTGGCTCATTGAAATAGACCAATGGTGGCAGTCACCTTGTGAAGAGTCAGCGTCCATGTGCTTGTGTGTTACTGTCACAACCCTAAAGCATGGTGAGCAGCAGGTAAATACTGAACCACAGGTACAAGCATCCCCTCAAGCTTACAGCCTATGAACAACTTGCCAGCTTTTCTACAGCCAATACCAAGCCATGTTGCAGTCTCCTAGGTCCTATCAACATTACGGAACTGGCAAGAGCTCCCCACCAATCCAATGTGCCACACTATACCACCACCAAGAAATTATTTCCACAAACGTGTTTGTTGTAAACACATCATACCAGAAGCTCTAGACCTGCTTGTAGTAATCACTAGCTAAACAAGCATTGGCATAGCCAATAGGTCTCGCCTTTGGGACCTTATAAGTGTTTAGCCAGAGATATTGACTTTGCCTATGTCTTTAAGCTGTGACTTCCATTTTGTGAGGTTGAGGCAGAGCTGCTGCTTGATTTTGTATTCTTTGAAGAGTGACTTTGCAACTCCAATTTGATGTCTTTTGTTAAGAAGAGAGAGAACCCTTATGAACATGTTTTATTGTTAAAATGTTTTATTGTGTCCAGTTTATGATTGTATGGGACCTTTTATTGTATATGAAAACTTTGGTTCGGTGTTCAGGCATACTTAGCGTCTTGCAAAACACACAAGATGATGGACGGAATGTTGCACATTGGCAAACATTCACCCCCAGTCACAGATCTGGGTTTAATCCATCGTTATTTTGCTTCACCACGCCACCCCAGTTCAGACATAGCCATATGCAAATCAGTCTTGACCCTGTGCCTCATGGGAACAGTCCAGACCGAACTGCCTGGGGGTGAATGTTTGCCAATGTACAGCATTCCATCCATCATCTTGTGTGTTTTGCATTTCGCCCTAAGTGGGAAGGGTATGCCCAGACGTGGGTCCCGTGCTCACTACGCCACTGGAGTCAAGCTATCCTGGCTGATGAAGGCTGATAGCCTGAAAACGGTCCTAGGATGCTTGATTCCGGTCCAGGGAAGACATGGCTTGGCAGTTCGGTCTGTACTGTTCCCAAGCGGCACAGGGTCAAGACTGATTTGCATATGGCTATGTCTGAACTGGGGTGGCGTGGTGAAGCAAAATAACGATGGATTAAACCCAGATCTGTGACTGGGGGTGAATGTTTGCCAATGTGCAGCATTCCATCCATCATCTTGTGTGTTTTGCATTTCGCCCTAAGTGGGAAGGGTATGCCCAGACGTGGGTCCCGTGCTCACTACGCCACTGGAGTCAAGCTATCCTGGCTGATGAAGGCTGATAGCCTGAAACCGGTCCTAGGATGCTTGATTCCGGTCCAGGGAAGACATGGCTTGGCAGTTCGGTCTGTACTGTTCCCATGAGGCACAGGGTCAAGACTGATTTGCATATGGCTATGTCTGAACTGGGGTGGCGTGGTGAAGCAAAATAACGATGGATTAAACCCAGATCTGTGACTGGGGGTGAATGTTTGCCAATGTGCAGCATTCCATCCATCATCTTGTGTGTTTTGCATACTTAGCGTCTTGCCAATACTTTAAAAAATAAACAACCCCTGTGCTACTCAGATTAGCCAGGAGAGGTTGACCGAGAAAGAACTGAACCATAACAAAAGTTTATTTTTGATGAGCTGAAGACATACGATTGAGGCTCTTCTCCTGTATTCTGTTGTTACTTTAATCTGCTGTGTACTATTTTTAAACATGAAGCATGTGTGTGCATGTAATTGTAGGTATGTGAATACGTGCACTGGTGTATACATTTGGCTATGTGTGTGTGAAAGCACGAACACGAAAGTTAAAGCACGAAAGGAAAATAAAAACAGATGGCCCCTGAACGCGACGCTGATCGAGTTGCCAAGGGACATTAGGAAAATAAAAAACAGATGGCCCCTGAACGCGCCGCTGATCCAAAAACAAAAGTATAAAAGCTCATTAGAAAAAAAAAACAGATGGCCATGTAATTGTATGTGAATACGTGTACTGGTGTATACATTTGGCTATATGTGTTTGTGTGTGTGAAAGCACGAACACGAAAGTTAAAGCACATTCCCCCCCCGCCCCCCCAAAAAAACAGATCTGGCTGGGAGTGTAATTTACCTATGGTGTTAGAAATTTGGGACAAAGCATTCCAGAGGGCTATGGAAGGCACTGTATCTAACTGAGCTGCTCATGTGAACTGAGCACAGCCAATAAGATTGTGGACATGACTTCCCTGCCTGATGTTTTGCACTAAACACTCACGAAACGAACACAAGATGCTAACAGCTCTTTTAAAGTAAATATATTTTTGATACTTAACTAAATGAACCGGAGCACCGGCTGGCTGTGTTTGTCAGGAAGGTTACTCGGCTTTGAAACGCTCTTCTAACACGGTTTTGTGCACCTCAGATAAACGCGTGAATGCGCAGTCTGCTTTTAACTCTTCAAGGAATGAGCCTGTCTGATCAAAAGATCCGAGCCGGAGCTGCAAGCATTGATCCCGTGTTGTCTGCGCGCGCGGCCGCAAAACAAGATGCTAACGGCTCGCAAAACGAAAACAAGATGCTAACAGCTCTTTTAAAGTAAATATATTTTTGATACTTAACTAAATGAAGCGGAGCACCGGCTGGCTGTGTTTGTCAGGAAGGTTACTCAGCTTTGAAACGGAACCGGAGCACCGGCTGGCTCTGTTTGTCAGGAAGGTTACTCTGCTTTGAAACGCTCTTCTAACACGGTTTTGTGCACCTCAGATAAACGCGTGAATGCGCAGTCTGCTTTTAACTCTTCAAGGAATGAGCCTGTCTGATCAAAAGATCCGAGCTGGAGCTGCAAGCATTGATCCTGTGTTGTCTGCGTGCGCGGCCGCAAAACAAGATGCTAACAGCTCTTTTCAAGCACTTGTGCTTGTGCTGGCATCCACCTTGCGGGAGCGAGCAGCGGTGCGCGGGCCATCTGTTTTCAATTAGCGCGCGAGCCGCTGCTCGCTCCTCAAGGTGGATGCCAGCACAAGCACGAGTGCTTGAAAAGAGCTGACCAATTTCTAAAGGTCATCTCCTAGGGTAGCGCATGCGCGCGGCCTAGGCGAGACCTAAATATGTTTAATAAAGTAGGTATTTCGATTCTAATGTGTGATTCGGCATCTTCCAACCGTTTTAGAAGTTAGATAGTAAACCGTTTCTCATATCGCGGTACATGCCCTAATAGCTGTAAGGGTGAGGTGGTGCCAGGAAGTGGGGACGGGGAGGCAATCCCGGAAGTGAACACAGCTTGCATGCAGTTTCAAAATGGTAGTATGCATTTGCTTAAAGGAATGTCAGGACTGTTTTTAAGGAGGATTACAGATTTCACAGGAGGACACGAAATAAGTGAGGAAAGATACAGTGATGCTGTACTCTTCTTTGTCCTAGGCCTCTCTTAAAAGTGCTCCATTTTGCACCTGCACTATCAAGATGTACTGATCACTTTCAGATCAAAGAGGGTGAACGTTACTGCTATGCAACGTGGAAAGAAAAGGGAAAAAAAGGTTTTGAGAAATTAAAAGAACTTAAGAAGCATTTGGGAAAGAGCGCTGTGAGATGAAATAACTCAGTTTTCCATAACTGTGCCCAGTATGTAGCGTTATAGAACAAGAAAATGTCCACATGCAAAGATATGTCAAGAAATTGCGATAGGGCAACATCGACCACATGCACAGATATTTATGTCAAGAAATTGCTTACCATAAATGTTTTTTATGACACTTTGCTATCCTTTGCTTCATTCCCTCACCCCACCAGCCCCAGTACAGAGTTAAGCATCTTCCTTCACCCGTTTCCTGAGGCTGGTGGGGTGGGGGGACTCATACCACAGCTCTGGGAAACTGAAATTAACATTTTTAAGGACCTTTTCACATTTTCTTCGTAGTCTTTTCTGTGCAAAGATCATCATTCAGATGCCTCAATTTATCCCGTAAAAGGGTGTCCTCCTTTGTAACACTAACAGATTGAGAAATATGCTGTCAGTATTTAGTGTAACTTTTTTTGTGGATGTCAAGAGTAAAAATAAATTTTACACTATACATAAATACTTCAATTTGGAATCATTATTTGTCTTTCCCACGTCTTTGTTCATAATGTTTTTTCCTGAATTAGTTGTAGTTGATTTTCTGTTTAGAGACCTGTATGCTGTTTGGTTTATACTGTTTTAAAACTTCTTATTACATTTCTCCCCAGTTAGTTTTTGCAGCTGTTGGAAGGGGCATATACATCTACAACATTCAAATGAAGCGTGTGATTGCCTGCAGGAGATTAGCCCATGACTCGAACCTATTGCATATTGCAAAACTTCCCAACAGGTAAAAGAGATCTGATTAAAGATAACAATGTGTTTTTGTAATAATAAGACATATACTAACATATTTTAATACTGACTGTTAAATGAAAAAGTGGCAGGAAGCTTTGTCTTGGGTCAAGCATTTTTAGGTTTTGCTTGAACAGCGAGCATGCGTTGACTGTGAAATCTATTGTTAATAAAAAAAAAAAGCTTAAAAACTGGCCTAGAGCCCTCCCATTGCTTACCAATACTTAGTAATAATTGGTTGACTTTCACGTCACTCTCATTTCCTTGCTTCTTACTGGTCACGCCTCTTGCTTCCTGCCAGCTGTTCACTTTGTCCTGCACTTTTTCTGGTGCTTCATTCTCTGCTGTGGAGCGTGGACCTATCACAGCTTCCTGTTTGCGGCTAGTGTACTTTCACTGGCTGTGCGCTGCTCCATGTAATTTCTCTTTACTTTTTGTCATGCACTCTTAAAGAGTGCATGGCACTGTACAGTCTCCCCACCATTCTTCTGAAACTCCCTCGTGTTGTGCCCACCCCCATGCCCTCCTCTAGCTGTCCGTAGCTGTTTGTTCCCCTCGCCCACAGTGATATAGTAGACTTTACATTCCACCCTAGCCACCCTCACCTCAAGCTCATCTGGATGATGCTAATTTGAAGCAGGGTTGTCACGGAGGTATCCCATAGAGAAGCAAATGTTGGCTACATGACCACATCAGAGTTCTATCCCGGCATACAGCAGCATGGGCTCCTCCAGCAGCATTGATTATTTATCCACAACAGTTTGCTGTATTTACTTTAGATAGAGCTCTCAAGTTTCCCCATACCAGTCACAAGCACCTCTTCCATTCCTCGGTATTTGCTTAACATTTTGGCACTTAAAATCCCGAATCTATGCAACGTAAAAATTAGCTCAACATACTAAGTATATAGTACTGATTTGGCTGTGGAAGGGTGAATGGCTCCAATTGGCACTCAACCCACCTATCTGTCTCGGTCTTTGCAGGCGACGTTATGTGTACATCGGAGGAAGTGATGGGGCTGTGCCCTTCAGCACAAGAACATCATACCCAAACCACCGATGACATTTGGATTAATGGCTGTTTGCTTTCTTTTTTTTTCCTGTTGAAAATAATACATCGACGCAATGAGCTGCAGCCCTACGTTACACATCTTCCAGATAGTCTGGCTCCTCCTTGTGTGCGCACAGCTATACTTAGAACATACGTTGGCAAAGCCAATAGGTTTCGCCTATGCAAGATCTATTAGCTTTGTCAATTTTTTTAAGTATGTATTGCACAGCACGCTATGATGTGGCTAGCGTTGACTGCGTCATGGCCGCTTATTTCCTGCGCAGGAAAAACCTATTGGCTTTGCCAGTGCTGGGTAGCTTTGGTATGATGGTGTTTGTGCAACTCATTGCAGATTCACAAGATGGACTGCGGGTGCTTGTCTGTAGAATTACTTTGATTGGTTAAGAGAGAATGGTATGTAAGCGTCATGGCTCAGGAATGGCCTTAAGATTTAAAACAAGCATTTGCAATGCAATAGGTCTCGCATTTATGCGAGTTTAAGCTATTGGCATTGTAAATGACAATGCCTATTATGTTTGTTTTTAAAACATAAATAAAAGGCATTGTCATTTACAATGCCAATAGCTTAAACTCACGTAAATGCGAGACCTATTGCATTGCAAATGGTTACGTTTAAAACTTAGCGCAGCGCCACTTCAAGGACACCGCGCTCGGTTTCTTTTTAAAAAATTTTTTTTAAATAACTTTAACACTGAGCGCGGTGTCCTTGAAGCGGGCGCCGCACTCAGTGTTAAAGTTAAAAAAAATATAAAGAAACCGAGCGCGATGTCCTTGAAGCGGCGCCGCGCTCAGTTTTAAAGTAAAAAAACCAAAAACAAACAAACAGAGCGTGGTGTCCCTGAAGCGGGCACCGCGCTCATTATGAAAGTAAAAAAATAAAATAATAATAATTAAACAGAGCGCGGTGTCCCAGAAGTGGACGCTGCGCTCAATATGAATGCTAAATATAAATAAATAAAGTGAGCGTGGTGTCCCTAAAGCGGGCACCGCGCTCATTAAAGTAAAAAGCATATAATTTAGAGCGCATAGCGCTGTAGCCGCCATTGTCCCCATCAGTGTCCATTATCAAAATAGTGTTCACCCACAGGATAAAGTCCACTGTGTAACAAGCCAAGTAAAAGCTCCAGTCCTTATGGGCGTAAACAGATGGAGATAAGGCGGTACCAAGGCGGGACTAACAAGCCTCATAATCAATCAAAAGCCAGCATTTTCAGAGGACAATGACACAAAGCCAATGACAAATATGGGCGGAGAGTGGACGAGGCTCCCACAGCATACCCTACTACAGCATGTCTCGCAGAGCGAGCAGTGCAGGCGCGCTGTCGCTAGGCTTGACCTAAAAACAGGTGTGTTTTAGCTAATTTGTAGAGGAGCTGTCCTGTGCAGTAGCTGGTCTGTGATTGGCTATTTTAACTATAAACAACAGTCACTTCTTTGAGCTTGAAAAAAAAGCAACTGCATACTTCATAGCACTACCATCTCCTTTTGATTATTTTTTGTTTTTCTCAGATGAACATTTGCTTTCCTAATGTGTCCTAATTTGGAGGAAATTGACACGCTACGTTTGTCATGCAACGTGTGTGTTTGAAAATATCGATGGTGTTTTTTGTACATGAGATGACTCGGTTTAGTGTAAGGACAAGCCTGACGTGTAAACGACAGTGTCCTGGTTCTGAGACATAAACCACAGATGTGACCGTCTTTCCTCCGCCTTTTGAAGACAACATGCCTGGCCTATGGTTGATCCCTCCATCTTTGCCATTCTTCTCAGAGTCACCAGCCAGCCATGAGTGACTGTCATGTGCTAGAGGCCTCTGGGAGGCACCTTTGTGACGTTTAACTGACTCCACCACTCCTCTGTCATGCCTTTTATTTCTTACTACGTCAGCGCTACCAGGCCGCTCCGGACATCGGCCTGGCACGGTATTGACTCCACCCCTAGCTCTAGCTGGAGTTTCAGCGACCCCCGACTGACATGTAACTGGCTGTACCTGCCTCTGCCTGGCTTTTCCAGAATACTTGTTTGAAATGTAATTTACTCCACCGCCTTTCAAGGTCACGGCTTGGACACAGATTTACTGCTGCAGAAGAATCGGGCTTTTCAGTGACGTTGACCTGACAAGTGACTGCTACACCTGGGCTCTTAGAGGGACGGACTGCCTAGGCGTGGGACTGACAGCGCTCTGACTCCACCATGCCTTTAAGAGATACTCCTGACATGTAAATGACTCTGCCATAGGCGGCCCTACCAGGCATGCTAGAGCCGAACCTTGCCATGTGACTGACTCCACATCAGCCCTACCAGACCACTAAGAGGCAACTGTCCGACAGGCGACTCTCTCCAGGCACTCCCCGGGGCGCAGACTGCCTCAGCTCTACGATTAATTTCAAGGAAGCCAGTCTGACAAGTGACTGACTATGACCCAGTCGCGCCAAGTCGTTCAAAACAGAAGCCTGACTCTCTCCCAACCTTAATAGCCTTTCACAGGCAGAAGACACGTCCTAATTTCCTATGAAGCCAGCCTACCTTTGCCTACTGGACTTGGGGATGCTAAAAGAACAAGTCGCATTTGAATGTTTTGTCTTTCTGTCAATATCTGTTCCTTTTTATTCCATAAATTCGTTTTGTGAGGTGACGGTTCGGTCATTGAATAATGCAGGAGGTGAGAGCTCAGTGTACTCGATGCAAGGACAGGAGGCTGCAGGGGGTAGGATGTTGCTTTAGGCACGCCGTTTAGGCCTCGGTATACAAGGGGGGCACCGTGCTGGTTGGCACAGAGCTTTGGATGAAGTCAGAAGGAAATGCAACAGGTGGCAGCCCTCACCAGCCTTCCCCAAGCGAGCTTTCTCCAGGTTCCCCAGAAACCTCTGTGGCGCTGGCCCCCGACCTGCTTGACATGGAGTGTCCCATTACCACATGAAGCGGTGAGGTATGGCGCTGGGTGCGCGGTGATTAGGCGCGAGTGAGCCTCAAGTGTGGCGAGAGGGTTTCATCCAGCTGCCTTCCTGGATTAAACATTACCGAAGCAGGTCTTGTGTTACCACAAGGCCCTGGCAGACCCCAGAAAGGAAATAAAAAAAATAAAAAAACAAACAGAGCGCGGTGTCCCTGAAGTGGGCACTGCGCTCATTATGAAAGAAAAAAATTAATAATAAATAAACAGAGTGTGGTCTCCCAGAAGTGGACGCCGCGCTCAACATGAATGCTAAATATAAATAAATAAAGTGAGCGCGGTGTCCCTAAAGCGTGCGCCACGCTCATTAAAGTAAAAAGCATACAATTTAGAGTGCATAGTGCTGCAGCCGCCATTGTCCCCATCAGTGTCCATTATCAAAATAGTGCTCACCCACCAGATAAAGCCCACCGTGTAACAAGCCAAGTAAAAGGTCCAGTCCTTATGGGCGTTAACAAATGGAGACAAGGCGGTACCAAGGCGGGACTAACCAGCCTCACAATCAATCAAAAGCCAGCATTTTCGAAGGACAATGACACAAAGCCGATGGCAAATATGGGCGGAGAGTGGGCGAGGCTTGCACAGCATACCCTACTACAGCATGCCTCGCAAAGCGAGTAGCGCATGCGCGCTGTCGCTAAGCTCGACATAAAAAGGACATGGTCAACAGGTGAACTGGGAGACAAGATACATCCCATTGAAAATGGTCAAACTCAAATGTTAGGACAGAAATGCCTCAGCTTCTTTACCTAAAGTATTGAAATACCCCCTTGCACGCTATAGAAAGCCCTTCGCACCAATTCTGCTTAGAGGGCACACAAATAGGTCTTTATTTCTTAGTAAACCTCAGAGAGATTTATGGTGTGACCAACTGTTTACAAAATGATAAACACCACTGAGTATAAGCAAACAAAGATCCAAGTAAAAAAAAAAAAGGAGTTGCTAATCATATGTAAGAAAATCAAAGGAGTTCCTTCCCCTTGCATGATATATCTCTTCACCACAGCATTCAGAGAGAACTTCACCACAGCTCTTTTGGTTGTCTAAAAGAGTAACTTATGTCAGGAAACCAATGCTCTAAAACAGTGTCTGCTTCTACCATTGTCACCGTAAGGAAGGAACAAGGCTAAATAAGGACCGTGTCACCTGTTGAAACAAGACTTGCCCAGACGCAACAACAGCAGACACAAGGACTAAAATCGACACAGAAGGAAGGTGCAAGTATTAGTTGGTCAAGAGAGGGAGAACTTTAGAACCAACCTTCATTCATCTCTGAAAGCACAACACCAATTTGCACAGGAGGGTGCATGTAATGTTAAAGTAATGCTTTCAAAGTAATACCTTTTAGCTAGGAAATAGGGCTTGTGATGCCCTTCAACAGCAAAAAAGGTCCTATCCATGGAGAGAATAAAGTGTTTATTTATCCTTAGGTCCTAAGCCATCATAGAGGGCAGCATCTAAGATTGTTCGAAAACTTTCTATTTCTGAGAACGTCTTTTTATGGGAAGTACAATGGTGTATTCACTTTAACTGAGTTGCTTTCTTAATGCTGAATAGAAGCTTCTGTCTTGTATTGGGAACAACATGTTGGACTGGGACCATGGACACTGGGCTTTCTTCCAGCAGTTCAACCCCTTCCTGTTGCAGCTGCCCTGCAGCGCATTTACTACTGCGGAAAAAATCATCTATAGCTGTAACCTATGGGCCCTAAGCTGTACAATCTGAAAGAGACACGTTAGTGATAGATTCCTTACCTTAGAATTACCCCTAGGTGTCAGACTGGATCCGGAAAGCTCTCATCAGCAGTACCCCCGCGCGTCGGAAGGTGGCGTCGTGCGGCTCCGCGTCCGCCGTAGGCGTGGTGATCGCCGGGATGACGTCGCGGCAGCTACTTAGACGCCGCCCTCGCGCGCTGACATCAGTTCTTTCTTTGTCCGCGCCAGCAAGCGCAGATCCGGCGAGAACGGTACCCCCAGTCAATTTTTGACTGAGTTTTTGGGACTTTTGTCTCTGTCTTTTTCGAGTCTTTGACTCCTGGTGTTATAGGGATGCCCGGTTTCAAGTCTTACGAGGTTTGTCCCCCCATGATGTCGGTGACGGACCTGCACTGTGAGTGTCTCTACTGCCTGGGGCCCGACCATGACCCCACGTCGTGCCCCGACTGCCGGGCCATGGCTCCGAAAACTTTACGGTAGCGGTCCCGAAAGTTGCTTGAGGCCCGGGAGTCAGCTCCGCGCCGTTCAAGGTCCCTGTCCCATGGGAGGTTGAGGGACCGGTCGCGGAGCCATCACCATCGTTCGACGAAGTCTTCGCACTCGGGGTCAGGTAAGACGAAGCACAAGAAGTCGAAGAAGCGACATCGCTCTTCGCCTTCCCCTAGCCTGTCGCGCGACACGGCTGAGGGTGCGGGTGGTGCCACCCCCTCGGCTCCGGCAGAGCCTACACAGTTGCCGACGGCCTACCCGCCTTTCCCGGGTCCGTCGGCGACTCCGCCCAGCTGCAGGAATTTCTGTCAGCCATGGCCCGCCTCTTTGGCCCGTCGGGCCCTGCCAGCGTGCCTCCGGGCCCTGCGGGTCCAACTGGGTGTCCTCGCCCTTCTTTGTCGGCGGCTCCGGCCCCGACGTCGTCGACGGCTCCGGCCTCAGCGCCGCGAGACCCCCATGGATCCATGCATGGATCCCAGCCAATGTCGGTTGACCTCGTACCACCTCCACCGACATCGACGTCTACAGCACCGCCGCCAGCGTCGGCCAGCTCCCTGGCCGATGTCGTCCCCGGCTTCCACCCCGACATGGAGACGGTGCCGAGCCGGTGTCGATCGACGCCGATCCCGGCGCTGATGAGGAATTTTTATCCCTTTCTCCATCCTCCTCCTTCTTTTCCACCTGCCCAGCAGGTTGCGGAGGACGGGGAGGACTGGGAGGGGTCTGAAGACCCTCTCACAGCCCAATGCGAGTTAGACCCGGACTGGGCAGAGGATGTGGAGGACGCAGGTGATCTGGATTTCTCTCCAGAACCTGGCGCACTGTCTCCTTCTACCGTGGCTACGGAGGAGGGTGGTACTTATTCAGTGGTGTTGCTTAGGGCAGCAGAGGCTCTCCACCTTGAGCTCCCTACAGTGGCCGTCAGGACTAACCTCCTGACAGAAGTGCTTCGGCCGGCGGCTTCCTCTGCGGAGCCGCTGCTGCCCTTTAATGATGCACTTTCCGACGTTCTTTTGGGCACCTGGTCCAGGTGCCCAAAGGTCCACATCCTGTGGATAGGAACGTGGCCCGACGCCATCGCCCGGCCCGGGCGACCCCATTTTCCTCTCCCAACACCCTACCCCTGAGAGCTTGGTTGTCCAAGCCTCTGCATCTCCGAGCGCATTCCCTTCCGCACCCCGGGACAGGGAATCCAAGAAACTGGAGCAGTTTCGGAAGAATATTTTCTCTTCCGCCAGTTCAGGGTAGCGATCTGTGAAGACCGCATGCCTCTTAGGCCGTTATTCCCACTCTGTGTGGGATACGGTGGCGCAGGTGCTGCCTCAGTGTCCGGAGGAGGCCCGGACGGTGCTCTCCCAAGCTATTGCTGAGGGGAGAGATGCAGCCTAGTTCACGATTCGTTGTGGCCTTGACACCGCCGACTCGCTGGGCAGAGCGATTTCGACGACAGTGGCGCTACGCCGTCACGCCTGGCTGAGAACGACTGGCTTTTCTGGGGATGTCCAGAACACTCTGATGGACATGCCTTTTGATGGCACTCGTCTTTTTGGCGACAAGGCAGACAGTGCGTTGGAGCGTTTTAAGGATTTGCGGGCTACGGCCAAGTCCTTGGGCCTTTCGGCCACGCGCACTCCTTCAGCTTCTGCTTTTCGCTCCTTTCGTGGCCAAGGAAGGGGCGCCCAAACACGTTTGTTTCAAAGCCACAGGCCTGCGCAGCAACAGTCTCGCCGCACCCGCGGACGTGGAACCCGCCGAGGTGGGTCACGGGGCCAGAGGGCGGGTCAGTCCACCACCTCCCCTGCCACCACTGCCTCCAAACCTTCCTAGTCCGGGGTTTCAGGGTTTCCAGTGGGCGGCAGGATTCGCCATCACCTCCCCCACTGGCGCACCATCACTTCGGACAGGTGGGTTTTACAGATTGTCCGAAGGGGCTACTCCCTCCCCTTCGAGACCACCCCTCCGGCCATGCCACCTCACTACCACCGCATGTCGGGGGATCACTTGGCACTTCTCCAGCAGGAAGTTGCGGCCCTCTTGGCCAAGGAGGCCATCGAGCGCGTTCCGATGCCAGAAGTAGGTCGTGGTTGTTACTCCCACTACTTCTTGGTTCCAAAGAAGGACAAGGGCCTGCGTCCTATATTAGACCTTCGGAACGTCAATCGCTTCCTCCGGAAGGAGAAGTTCAAGATGCTCACACTTGCTCAGGTCTTGTCTGCCCTAGACCCGCAAGACTGGATGGTAGCGTTGGACTTGCAGGACGCTTATTTTCATATCCCCGTCCTGCCGGCCCACCGGCGTTACCTGCGGTTCAGGGTAGGCCACGAGCCCTTACAGTTCACCGTGCTCCCTTTTGGCCTTACCAGCGCCCCTTGGGTGTTCACAAAAGTGATGGCGGTGGTTGCAGCTCATCTGCGCAGATCAGGTGTTTCAGTCTTCCCCTATCTCGACGACTGGCTGTTGAAGGCGGGCTCGTCCCAGGCAGTCGTCTCCCACCTCCAGACTACGACCAACCTCCTGCATTTGCTGGGGTTCTCCATCAACGTGCCGAAGTCGCACCTGATTCCCTCTCAGAAGCTCCTCTTCATCGGAGCGGTTCTGGACAAGGCACAGTTTCGGGTTATCCTCCCGAACAGCGAGTCCGGGACATTCGGGCTATGATTCCGATCTTTCGGCCCTTGTCCTGGGTTTCGGTCAGGATGACTTTGAGGCTGCTGGGCCTCATGGCCTCCTGCATCCTGCTGACCAATCATGCCAGATGGCACATGCGGGCTCTGCAGTGGGACCAGAAGTTCCAGTGGGCGCAGCATCAAGGGGACCTGTCTGAGTACGTCCAGATCTCCGAGGGCACTGCACAACAGTTGCAGTGGTGGCTCACGAACCAGCATTGGGTCCGCGGCAGATCACTCTCCCTTCCCCAACCAGAGCACACAGTGGTGACGGATGCGTCCCTCCTGGGATGGGGCGGCCACATGGGAGAGGGAGAGATCAGAGGCCTCTGGTCTCCGGCGGAGTCCAGGCTCCATATCAACATTCTGGAGCTCCGGGCGATCCTACTTGCACTGAAGGCATTCCTTCCCTCTGTCAAGGGGAGAGTAGTGCAGGTGTTCACGGACAACACCACCGCCATGTGGTACTGCAACAAGCAAGGCGGGGTGGGGTCGTGGACCCTATGTCAGGAGCCTCTGCGTCTCTGGACATGGCTGGAACGTCAAGGCATTTCCTTGGTGGTTCAACACTTGGCAGGTTCTTTGAACGCCAGGGCGAACGAACTCAGCCGCAGATGCATGATGGATCACCAATGGCGTCTTCACTCGGAGGTGGCGCAAGGTCTCTTTCTACTGTGGGGAGAGCCTTGGTTAGATCTATTCGCCACCGAAGAGAACGCGCAATGTCAGCCGTTCTGCGCGTTGGAATTTTTCCAAGGCGGCACTCGCTCGGGGACGCTTTTCGTCGCGAGTGGAGTTGCGGTCTATTGTACGCTTTTCCGCCTATACCACTTCTACCCAGAGTGCTCAAGAAGATCAGGCGCGACCGGGCCCAAGTCATTCTTGTGGCTCCGGACTGGGCTCGAAGAGTTTGGTATCCCGAGCTACTCAGTATGAGCGTGGATCCCCCGATCCGACTGCCTCTTCGGGAGGATCTCCTGTCGCAGCAGCAGGGGACGGTCCTCCACCCGAACCTGTCCAGCCTCCACCTCCTTACGTGGAGATTGAGCGGCGACAGTTGATACCCTTTGACTTGCCTCCTGAAGTCTGTGATGTCATTCTGGCAGCCAGGCGTCCATCCACTAAATCGGTATACGCCTGCAGGTGGATCAAATTTGTGGCATGGTGCACAGCAAAGGCTGTGGATCCCCTTTCTGCCCCTCTTTCAGAAGTCCTTTTGTTCTTTCTGTCTTTAGCCCGGCAGGGCTCTGCTCTGGGCACTATTAAGGGCTACCTTTCTGCAATTTCAGCCTTTCTCAGGCTCCCTGATCAGCCCTCTCTTTTCAAGTCCCCTGTTGTAAATAAATTTCTCAAAGGCATTACTCACCTTTTCCCTCCTATTCCGTTTGTGATGCCGCAGTGGGACTTAAATCTGGTTCTTACTTATTTGATGTGGGCTCCTTTTGAGCCGCTTCATAACTGTCCTCTTCGTTTACTAACTTTAAAGACTGCTTTCCTGGTTGCCATCACCTCCGCTATGCGCGTGAGTGAGCTCCAGGCTCTTTCCTGAAAACCTCCTTTTCTGTCTGTTCATCCGGACAAGGTTGTGCTTCGCACTCGTCCTTCTTTCTTGCCAAAGGTTATTACTGCCTTCCACATCGGGCAGACTATCACCCTGCCCACTTTCTTTCCGCCTCTGCACCCTTCCAGAGAGGAAGAGAGGCTCCACCGTCTGGACCCAAAACGTGCGCTCTCATTTTACCTGAGTCGCACACAACAGTTCCGGGTGGATGACCAGCTCTTTGTTGGCTACGTAGGCTCCAAGAAAGGCCGGGCTGTACACAAGCGGACTATTTCCCGCTGGGTCGTCTTGTGTATAAAAGCCTGTTATTCTCTGGATAAAAAAAGAACCTCCGGTGGGGCTGCACGCCCATTCTACCAGGGCGACAGCAGCTACTACTGCATTGGGACGTGGTGTCCCCCTGCAAGACATCTGTCAGGCAGCCACTTTTACTAAGCATTATTGCCTTGACAGCCAAGTCCGGAGAGACGGCTTCTTTGGCCGTTCTGTTCTCTGTGACTTTCTGGTGTGATCTTGGTTCTCAGACCCACCACCGGGGTTGGTATTGCTGTGGTATCTATTCTAAGGTAAGGAATCTATCACTAACGTGTCTCTTTCAGATGCACAAGTTACTTACCTTTGGTAACGATATATCTGTAAGAGACATTAGTTAGTGATAGATTCCTTACCGCCCCACCCATCCTCCCCGTTCTGCGAACTGATTTCTAGGGTTAAGGTCATCCCTTTCAGGGCCCTAGTTTTAATGCACCAGTGGTCAGTATCTTGCATGGCTCTGCGTTCCTGGCGTGGAAAGTTGTGTACAGAACTGACGTCAGCACGCGAGGGCGGCGTCTAAGTAGCTGCCGCGACGTCATCCCGGCGATCACCACGCCTACGACGGACGCGGAGCCGCACGACGCCACCTTCTGACGCGCGGGGGTACTGCTGACGAGAGCTTTCCGGATCCAGTCTGCCGCCTGG
This sequence comes from Calotriton arnoldi, assembly GCA_963921515.1. Classification (NCBI taxonomy): domain Eukaryota; kingdom Metazoa; phylum Chordata; class Amphibia; order Caudata; family Salamandridae; genus Calotriton; species Calotriton arnoldi. Next base: position 652,945 of record CAWUFW010006707.1, read on the forward strand.
GGGTAATTCTAAGGTAAGGAATCTATCACTAACTAATGTCTCTTACAGATATATCTGTAAGTAATTTGTGCATTAATAGTTTCCATACTACGTAGGAGGCCTCTTCCCATGTATTAGGACATACAAACAAACATTGCAACAGCTTCCAGATCGGTTGTGTTGTTTATTACATTTAAACATCAGCCCTTGGTAAATGGAAGCATGAAAGGCACAATGTCATTTCAAGGGTGTAGCATTAACAGAATGAAGCACTGCCTGGATTTGTACCTGCTAGGGATAATGACTCACAGACCACAATCAATGCCTACATTCCGCGAATGTAAAATTGACCCTAGCTTTTAGTCGAGCCCTCCGTGATTAGAAGGCGTGCATCTCATGGATGGAGAATATTCAAGAGCTCACATGGGGTCGGACACGCTCGAAATGTGAGGAATAGTAATAGGCCTATCCATAAAAAAGAGCTCCATCTATGACAAATAGGTAATATTGTCTGGCTGCACAGGCAGCTTAATCTGAAGAACCAACCATCAGACCTGTAACATGAAATTACTCTCATGTCTTCCCTGGCCAAATAAAAAGGGTGGCTCTATATTTAAGGCACATGGTCTAGAAACAAGAGCTGGAGTCGCGACTCACTCACCTGATGTATATTTAACAGAAAAGAAGCGTGCTCTTATTAAAAGGTGTGTAGTTCCGTGACCAGCACAGACCCAGTGGAAGAGTGCAGGGACCACGGTTGGTAAATAAACTTTTCAAAAGTGTGACGTATACGACCAATGTGTAACTCCTCTGCGCTGGAAGTAAATTTTTATTAATAACATGACAATATAACTGAAAAGAGAAGGGTCCTCAGAAAGTAAAGCGATCCTATAGGAGATTAACATCATAAGTTGTCCCTATATCAGATGTAACCACAGACATGTATACACGTCCTTAAACCCAGGTAGAATGGGAAAGCCATGAGTACTACTTGGGGTCAAAGGAAAACAATGGACGAACAGCCTGCCTTCTTCTGAATTTAGGGGGTCTATCTATTTTCGGTAACAGTGAAAGAAGATCTATTCAAGAAGCTGCTAATGCGCAGACTTATTTTAACTGGAGACACGCCATGCTCGTGGGGCACGTGGCATCATGAAGGGGATTGGCTGTTCGTAGCGCAGGATTCGAAGAGCTTTTGGCATGGCGTAGACCCAGACAGGCGATGTTAATACGATTTACTCTGCACAGTAATAATGCAAGAACAGCTTGGATGGGACTGTAATCCGTCAACTATTCACTTTTGAGCCAAGTTCACCTTCAGAATTCTAAAGCTGCTACCTCAACACAGGCTCATCCCAATAGTAAAATACCAGGGATGCCAAAAATCGTGTTAAAGCCTCTTCAGAGAGATGTGTGGAAAATATGCAAAGTTGCCCCGTGCCGACAGATGGGGTTTCTCTCCATTTAATGCGGGTTACGATTGCACAACTGCACCCCACCTCATGTAAAATTATTCTCTGGGCCACTTATGTATTTCTGAACGCTAATTTACTGCCGCTGTGCACGACGTATCGATGTTAAAAAGTTTCGTAGTGCAGGAGATGACGCCTAATGAGCTGCGCCTTTTAAAGATAACATAACTAAATTGCTGCTAAAGACACGCTTATATTAAGTGCGAAGAAAAACCCCACTGCATATAAAATGGCAGGCATTCTCTGCCAGAGGACGCCAGAGATCCGATAAGTCTGAAGTCGGCCACGGTTTAAAGCCATGCGCAGCATGGTAATTCAGCGAGCATTGAAAGACGTCTTTATTGGGCTTAAGAACGTGAGCTCACGGTATCGCATTGTATTTTCACAAACACAGCTTGAATGGCTGTCAGCTCTTATGACCAATACGAGAGTTCGACCAATTTCTCTTGAATTGAAACCCTTGCTCCCTCGTAGCTGAATTTCAAAGCCCTTGCTAAACAAGCATTTGCAATGCAATAGGACTCGCATTTACGCAAGACCTATTGCATTGCAAATGGGAGTGCGGGCGGGCAGGAGGGAGGCGAGAAGGCAGGGACAGCAGGAGTGCGGGGGGTGCGAGAAGGCAGGGACAACGGGAGTGCGGGGTGCGAGAAGGCAGGGACAACGGGAGTGCAGGGGAGGGGGAAGAAGGCATGGGCAACAGGCGGGGGAGGGGGAGAAGGCAAGGACAGCGGGAGGGGGAATAATAGTGCTCTAAATAACACGTACCGTACAGTGTAACACTCAAAGTAAAGGGGCCAATAGCCATGGGAGGGTACAAATGACCAATTTTTAACAAGTTCACAGACTTGGATGCGCTGCGCACTGTTCATACATTTATCTTTAACTCAAAACTTAACCTCTAATTTTGATTCCATTAGAAAATGTGTTTTTATTCAAACATTATATATCTATATTTCAATTAGTACTTTAAAAATGCACAACATGTGTACATTGTATGCCAATATACTCAATGACATAAATTCTCTAGAAAATGTAGCCTAACATAAGTATAACATTCAACACAAAAAATACACAACATAATATACAATCTTGTATTAACATTCAATTTTGTGTTTAATATTGTATATTTTCTTTTGAAATATAGATATATAATGTTTGAATAAAAACAACTTTTCTAATAGAATCAAAATTAGAGGTTAAGTTTTGAGTTAAAGATAAATGTATGAACAGTGCGCAGCGCATCCAAGTCTGTGAACTTGTTAAAAATTGAATGTTTACAAGCACATGTGTTGACAGCATGTGCAGCGCTGCAGCACCATTTGATGGAAAGTGTTAATTAGTAAATTGGAATAGCAGGAGGATTTAGGTGTGCACCCCCAAACCATGTAACGATAAAGGGTACAAATGACGACATGGCCATAATAAGGCGGGACTAACGAGCCTCATAATCAATCAGAAGACCGAATTTACGAAGGACAAAGACAAAAGCCAATGAAAAATATGGGCGGAGAGTGACGGCAGCTTGTCTCCCCATACTCTACTATTGCATGCCTCGCAGAGCGAGCAGGGCATGCGCGCTGCCGCTAAAGCTCGACCTAAATACCGTGATTAAAAGTATTTCATTCTGGCATTTGCTGAAGTAGCTTTGTGACCCATATCAGTGCGTAGCTAGACACTTGGTAACTTCTTCAAAGCACTGTTTTGAGCTGCTAATCGAAGAAGCAATTGTCAGCAAGTAAAATAATTAGAAGCAGACAGTAAATACAGTAAAATAATTAAAAGAGAGTGATTGTGAATGAAAACAAAACATTTAATATGTGAGAAAGCAAGAACACTAAAATAACATCATGACCGTCAACTGTAGTTTGACACGTTAAAAGAAATAAGGGTCATAGGTACAAAGTCATTTAATGGTCGAACACCCTGCAATTTTCTAAATCACAGAGTTTACCACCACTAAATTGCTTGTTAGTATTTACTTAATCCATTTTGGAATTTGGTAATTGCTTATCAAATCCCAAAATGGGTTTAGAAATGGATGGCGAATTGCAGTTTGGAAGCAAAATGTTTAGGGCATCCCCTCCAATGTGCGATTGGCAGTGCTATGTATCAATGGTCGCAAGCCATTGATAGGTTTCCGACTTCTACATTGAGGTGGTAACCCATTTGTAAAGGGGTTTGGGTCCTTTTGGGACCTCTTCCCCTTTGTGAATTAAGAAAAAATGCTTGTATAGGTTTGGGTCAAATGTTCAATCAGGCTTTTTTTTTTTACATGTGCAAAGCCCAATTTTAAAATTCAGGAATGTTTTTTTTGTGCTTAAAGTATTTACTCACACTTCCTGTGTGAGAAAACCTCCTGTTGGTGAGGTGTGGGGTCTTCCAGGGTGGGAATGCCCTCGAAGTTTGTGATTACCCTAAAACGTACTCAATTGTGTGTTCGCAAACCAGTTCCAGAGCTCCTCCCACCTTAGAAAAAGTCAGAGATGAACAGTTGTCGGGGGCAGGAGTGTATCATTTTTCAGGGTGAGAAGGAGAAGAGTAAAACTCCCAAAACTACTAGGGTGTAGGCCAGTAGTCTTTCCACAGGGAATAATGATTCTGTATATTTTCTCATTACAGAAGTAGATATGCATATTTTTGCATGTGAAAATGGAGTGCTCAGATGTTTTATAGAAGTATGCCTAGAAACAGGTTATGCTATGTTAAGATGCTCACCCTGGCCCATGTCTTGTCTGCCCTCTACCATGGAGACTAAATGCTGGTGTTAGCCTTGTAGGATGCCTATTTTCACATACCCATCTTTGCAACCCATCGGCACTACCTGCTGTTCGTGGTGAGAGATAAGCATTTCCATTTCGCTGTGCTACCCTTTGGTCTCACCAGCTCCCACCAGTTGTTCACAAAAGTGATGGCCCTGGTGGTAGCACACCTTTAGAGGACGAAGTGCCAGACTTTCCCTATCTTGACCACTGGCTGTTGAAGGCAGGCTCTCCCAGACAGTCGTCAACTACCTCCAGACTACAGCGAGCCCCCTGTCTTCTTTGGGGTTCACTGTCAATGCGCCAAATGCACACCTGACTCCTTCTCAGACACGCCCCTTTATTGAAGCCATTCTAGACACGGTTCGGTTTTGTGACTTCTCCCCATGAAAGCCAGTTCAGGACATTCAGGGTATGATTCCGATCTTTCCGCCGAGGTCTTGGATTTCAGTGAGGTCGATTCCCAGGCTGCTGGAACTGATGGCCTCTTGCATTCTGCTGGTCGAGCACGCCAGGTGGCATATGTGGGCTCTGCAGTGGGCAAAATATCAATTGGATCTCTCTGACCACGCTAATATTTCGGTAGAGACTGCAAAAGACCTGGAGCTGTGGTTACTGGTTCACATTTGGGTCAGTAGCAGGCTTCTCTCCCTTCCCCACCCTTCCCCACCCAGAGCTGACTGTGGTGAAGATGAATTGCTTTTGGGTTGGGGTGGCCATCTGGGAGAGGTGTAGATCAGAGTCCTCTGGTCTCTGGCCTAGTCCTGGCTCCACAGCAACCTTCTGGAGCTGTGGGCCATCCGCTTGGTGCTTAAAGCCTTCCTTCCATTGACAACACCACCGCAAAGTGGTACAGCAACAAACAAGGCTGGGTGAGGTTGCAAACTCTGTGCCAGAAGGCCTTGAGCCTCTGGAAATGGCTGGACCACAAGGGAATTTTTCTGGTTGTGAACCATGTGGCAGGATCTTTGAATGGCTGGCCAGATGAGCTCAGCCATGAGCGCCTAGCGGATCTCGAATGTTAGCTACCTCACGAGGTGGTGCATGGTCTCTTCTGCACATGAGGAGAATCTTGGCTCTATCTGTTCACTACTGCCAAGAGCGTACATTGTCAGCACTTCTGGGCGTTGAAGTTTCCAATGCTTCCCTCACTCTGAGTCGCTTTGTACCTCGAGTGAATTCGGGACTCCTACATACCTTTTCACTGATGCCACTTCTGCCCCGAGTTCTCAAGAAAATCAGGATCAACCAGGCCCTAGTCATTCTAGTGGCTCGGATTGGGCACTTGGATTACGATATCCAGAACTCCTTGACTAGAGTATTTGTCCTCCGGGCAGGCTACCCCTCTGGGAGAACCTGCTGTTGCAGCAACATGGCAGGGTTCTGCACCCAGGCCTTCGCAATCTCTACCATCATGATTGAAGATTGAGCAGCGACAGCTGAACACCTTCGATCTTCCCTCGGAAGTGGTTGCTGTATCTTGGCAGCCATGCACCTTGCGACAAAAACCGTATACACCTGTCATTGGAACAAGTTTGTGGCTTGGTGTGGTGCTCGCCAGACAGACCCCCTATAAGGCAAAACCATATACACCTGTCGTTGGAACAAGTTTGTGGCTTGGTGTGGCACTCGCCAGATTTATCCACTCAAAGGCAAAACTGTCTGACATTTTGGTATTTGGCTTGTCTCTTGCCTTGCAAGGCTTCTCTCTGAGCACTAGTAAAGGTTATCTTTCAGCCTTTTCGGCCTTCTTATGGTTGTCTGATTAGCACTCTTTGTTTAAACTACTAGTTGTGATGCCATTTTTGAAGAGGTGCAGCACCTTTCCCCTTTCTCTCTTTGCCATGCCCCAATGGGACCTTAATCTGATCCTGACTTATCTGATGTTCACTCACTTTGTGCTGCTTTGCAATTGTAAGGATACTATCAAGATCGTGTTTCTCTTTGGCAGCAAGTGAGCTTCAGGCTGTCTGTATCAATCCGCCATACACTTCGTTCTTCCCAGACAAACTGGTTTTGCAGACACAGACATCCTTCCTACAGAAAGTTGTGATGCCATTCCATGTTGGCCAAATCATCACTCTGCCGGTGTTCCTTGCTCCCCCTCACCCCTCTAAGGAGGAGGAGAGACTTCATTGCTTAGACCCCAAGAAAGAGCTAAGGTGTTACATAGATCACACCAACGATCACCGGGTGGACAATCATTGGCCAAAAAGTAGCCTCCGGAAGGGCTGTGTGGTCGTTCTACCAGGGCCAAAGTTGCTACTGCGTTAGCATGCGGAGGCACTGTCCAAGACATCTGCCAGGCTGCTACATGGGCATCCCGCCATACGTTCATGAAGCATTATTGCCTGGATAGTCAAGTTTGCCGAGAGCACCATTTCGTCCGCTCATTCCTGCAGGACTTTCTGGTTTTGTTCATAGACCTGCCTACATATAACTTTGGTATCTATTCAAAAGGTGAGGAATCTGCAGCTAGAAGTCTCTATCAGAAGAAAAGTTACTAACCTTCAGTAATGCTCTTTCTGGTAGAATCTATATCTAGCCGCAGATTCCTCACAATTCTCCCATCCTCCCTTCTATGTGGTTGGTCTCTATCCTTTAATAAGATCCCAAGTCTAAGAATCTGGAAACTGTTTACTGATTTGCATTTGGCCTCTGTATCTTGGGGCTCGAATAGTCTCAGAAAAAACTGACATCTGCGTGCTGGAATGGCTATATAGGCCCAAAACGTCATTTCCGCAGCGGAAAGGTGTCAGTGCAGAGCCGCAAGGCGCCACCTTCAGGCAGGCACAGTGCTGATGATCAGTGTCCTTTACTGAAGTGAATTGGAAAAAAGAAACAGCCTTTTATTAACCACACATTTTAAAAGATTATCCCATCATGTTGTAAATATCTAAGTTGGCAAGATGCTTTTTTTGTCTGTATGTTTTCCTGTTCCACTTTGCTTTTCTTCTCACCATCGAGGTTGCAAGGTCTTGCTCCCAGTTGTATTGAGCAGTAGATGGGATGGAGGGTTATTGGACTGTGTGGCATCTGAAGTTAGGAGAGACCAATGCAGTAGTGGGGCTCAACCTTCCCAGTGCTGTTGTCTGCGCAGTGCTCGGCATGTCCCCTCTTCATATATATCAGTTTCCTTGGAAGCTCCTGTGACTTTAGAGCATTCTTGTATAATGATAAGAATGGCAAACAGCTTGTGCAGAATGTTGGAGCAGCCAAGTGTCATTTTATGGCTGTTGACATGTGCTGAATTTTCTTCCCTACCATACTTACATAGGTAAATTACCTTCCTCAGATTTGTGGAATGCTCAGGCATTGTTGTTCTGGCTACAGACATCTATATCAACTTTTCACTTAATGTGATTTAATGCTTAGGAGTTGCCAACACTAGTCTGCTATCTTTAAACTAAGTGTAGAATCCTTTAACACAGATGTTTAATTTGTGTAAGACCTTTGTATTATTTCCTGACATCCAGATCTTTGTTGGAGATCAAACAGTTTCTTGTGTTTTCCAAGGCTATTAAAAAGGGTCAGGTGAGCTTCAGCCGCTAACTTGAAAGTTTACAAAATGGAAGTGCTGCTGTATCCCTCTCCACCAGAGTCACAGGTGCTGGTCTTCCATCAACATACTCAAAATTGTCTAACATAGTCTAATGGCACTGTTTGATCTATGCATCAAATGAGATCATTGTATTATGAACAATATCGTTAGATGGGGCATCATCTTGCCCCAAACCGATTGCACAGCTAAGTTGCGCCTCTATGGCAAAACAATTCATGTTATACTCCATATATCCTCCATGTTCTGATCATATACTTCATCCTTATTTATACCTCTATTTGTCACCCTCATTATGCTTTAATCCACACACGGGATATTATGCCATTTTCCAAGTTTCTTGTGTTGAAGCTGTGCCCATCCGGACCTCTTGCTAAAGCACGACAAATGCAGGAGTTCGTTCAAAGCGGCGTTTATTTAAAAAAAGACCCAATGCATTTCGGGCTACAGGCGCCCTTCGTCAGGGGACACTGAAAAATGAACAATAAGACACATGACCATTACCATATTAACCATTTCTGCACATCTTACATCTTCGAAATACATCAGTAATCAATTTCTCAAAATGCCTAGTCACATTCCAACCCGTCCTCGTTCCCTGCAATGAGCCCCTTCATGAACAATATGAATGTTACCCCTCCGCTCTCATGGTATCCCATCCCCCTCCAAACCAGTTTCCTTTATTCAACCCCTTCATCCCTCTGTTCCACAAAATAACCATCTACCCCTATCTTATACCTCTGTTATTTCGGCTCGAATCCTTGTGAGCCCCTTGCTTATCTCCCCCTCTCATTGTATTATGCCCATAACCAAGCTGTTTCTAGATAAACTATTATGGTCAAAGATGTGTCCCAACATTAGTAGGCAGCATGGCCCACATGCCCCCAATATGTGTCTGTCTGGGGACCCTGCTTAACTGCCAATAGCACCATCGCTCATCCAGTTATAAAGTTCACTCTCATTTAGATGAACAAAACAAGTATACTCTGTGTAAGTGATTCCATCTAACCTCTAAATGCAAGCTGTGCTGTAGGTACTGTCTGCAGAATGCCATGTTCTTGATTCTTGAATAGTAAATTGGAAAGTACATTCTGGAAAATGGCCCTTTTTGCTTAGTCTCCCCCTCTTTTTGCTAGATTTATTAGCTAGTTTTTTGGACTCTGCTAGCCAATGCCCAGTGCATGTGTTCTGACCCCTAAAAACATGCCTAATTGTACACACCTAATTGGAATATGTAATTTACGTATAAGTCCCTAGAATATGGTACAAAGTGTACCAACGACTTGTAAGTTAAATGTCACTGGTGGACTGCATCACATGTGCCCTTACTGAAGCACAATGCAAAACATGACGGCAGGCCTGCATGTAGTAACCTGGCTATTCAGGTTTAATCTGTAAATTCGACCTCTCAAAATAACCTTTTTTGACAAGCCTGAACCCTTCTTTTAAAATATTAATAAGTCACTCCTGAGTAGGCCTTTGATGCCCATAAGGCAGGGTGCATAGTATTTAAAAGTGGGACATGTAAAAGTTTAATGTTAAACATATCCTTACAGCGACAATACCCTAAAACCTATTTTCATTGTAGCAGGGTCAGCTGTTCCATAGTAAAGCATTGGATACATTAATAAAGTTAATAAAGTTACATCCACCGAGGAACCAGATTGGGCGTGTCAAAATATTTAATAAAAATCCAGTTCATTGGGAAATTTAGATTTGGAACACATATTTTCCAAAAGGTACCTTTAAAAAGTTACCATTAGCCTGCCTAAAGCTTCTAGAAGCCTGTATGCCCTGAGCTTCCATCTGTCACCCAGGAGCTGAATTGCTCCTTGATTAGGTGTCAATTGGTTCCGAGAGCTGAGGCAGAGGCCTTTGGTATGGGGAGAAGTTGGTTTTCCCCTGATAGGATAGGATGTGCCCAGCCCATTACATATCTTCAAAGGATGCTTACCTTGTCACTGGCAGATGTAGCTCACACCTTAGCCTGCCTCCCTTTTGCCTATCTAACTGGCCAGGCACTAATCTCAGTGGGAGAAGAGCTGCCCCAGAACTGATTTTGAGTGACCACAAGTGAGGATTTGCTCATTTCCTTGGCCACACCTCTACGGTGGGCATAGGAGCTCTGCACAAGGGTTTAGGTAGAGAAGAGCACTGTGGGATTGTTTGCAGTAGAGCACACAGGAACTTCTGCAAAAGTGTGAGGGGGTGTTACCTGTGGAAACGTTTTCTCTGTTGTTCCGGATGGGGCCAAGAGTCACCTTCCCTGACCAATGCACCAGGCATAAATGTGACACCCTTGAGCGCCCTCTTCAGAACACTACTAGAAAGACTGCACCTGCTGTTGTGACCCTTGAGATCATCTGAGAGGCTGGTCCTGCTCCCACGTATTCTCAGGACAATGAAGTGGACTCCAAGAGTCAGTTGGCTGATCTCCTGTTAAAAAGCTGCAGGAAGACCCCTTTCCTGAAAGAGCCCAAATGACCAGTTTTAACTGGACCCTGCTGTTAGCTTCTGTTGGAGAGAGTCCTCACCACTAAATGCTGTTCCTGAGGTCTTGGAACACTTAGCTGGTTTTAGAATGTACTGCTCTTATGCAAACCACAAAAGCTGGGACTTAGAAACTTTTTGACAACTTTCTGCCTGGAGAACTGACGGAGGCCAGGGTCATTGTCAAAGCCGCAGCCATCAATGTCAAATTCGCCAGCCAGCCTCAACTTGCTGGTTTGCCCTGCTGAAGTAAATACAACTTCCAGAAAAGTTTCTAAGGTTGAATGTAGAGGGCTTCTCTAGGATCGTTTATGAGCAGCATCCGATCAACAACAAGGCCTTCCTGGGCACATACTTTGGACTTTGCCCGCTCTGAGCTTTCCTGCTTTTGTCGACAACCACATCAGGACCCGTGCTTCAGCGATCTGCCATTGTTGAGCCCCGCTTCAGATCCAGTTTGCATCTTGCCCTGCCGACGACTCGTCAACAACAACTTTTTCTTCATAAATGTTTCCAAGTCCAGAAGTAACTCTTTGACCAGGACCAACCTGGTCCTCATATCCGACCCTCTCTCCATCGTACTGGGCCTAAAATGTTGCTCTTGCCCGGGTCTAACATGACCAGTTATCTATGGTTGCCACTTTGCAGTTTTTGGCAATAGTTTTATTTAAATCTTTCAAAATTCATATTTTTGATTTACCCTTATTGGATTTTTGTCGTTTTCATGTCTTTGTTCATTAAAGTATTCTCAATTTTTCTAAATTGGAGTGGATTTTTTATTGTGTAGTGTTTTCAACGTTTTAACTGTTTAGGTACTTCGAAATACTTTACACATTTTGTTTAGTTAAGCCTGTCTGCTCTGTGTGTCGTAGCAACTGTGGGGTTGAGCCCAGGTTTAAATAACTGAAACCTTCACTGGACCTAATAAGAATAGTGACATTATTACTTGTGGTGGACTATCATCCCCCAACCAATAATCAACTTTCTCACTCTTCACCTCACATTAAGTGCAACCTCCTCATTGTTACCAGCAAAAGTTAAAGGCCTCAAAATAGTATTTACCTGATGTTTGAAACTAATCATGTTTTGTCACCATTCGAGACAAACTGACAAAGAGGAGAAATTGTGCACAAATAAATTACAAATTCAGCTGCCAGTATTTAAAGTATCTCAAATTGAGAGGAAAACCATTAGAGAGCTTTGAGCCTGTTGTGAATTTGTAACTGAATCAGCACTGAGGATGTCGAAATTGTCCATAGGATTAGAGTGCATCATCTAGGTGAGACAATGGCTTTGCTTGCCTCTCTTAGAATGGTACGGTATATGGATATAGGGGTGTAAAACATCAAACATGAGTAACATAGACATGCACAGAACATCCGGCAAATACACATTTGCACAAATTGAATTAATAAATTAGCAGACTTCATCCCTTACTAGTAAACTTCCAGGCTTACTAGGAAGAAAAACTTCATTTTGTCAACAATAGAAAAGCCAAAGGGTAATGTTAATCTGTTCCCGCCATGTGTACTAGCAACATTGGGGCAGATTTGCAGTGAGAGAGAAATAATGGTAGTACCTTCATAGTGAAAAGGTAGGATAGAGAGGAAGAGTCTGTAATGAAAACTAAATAGCACAGTGAATGGATGGTGATAGAATTTTCCTGAGCATTGGCACAATGAGTGAAGAAGACCAGAAACAAGACCAAGCACAGGAAAGAGATTGTGCACTATGACATTGATTGTAACTAGAGAAGAGAGGTAAGGGGAGCTAAGTAGTTAATATATTTAAAGGCAACAAAAGGAACTAAGCAGAGCTTGAGATGAGCTCCGATATTGAAGAGATGCAAGCGAGTGGTGAGGTTTAATAGTACGTACAATTTTCAAATAGCAGACCTACAAACAGATTAAAGGTGCTGTTGTGTCGCCATGCCTGTCCTGACTACATCCCAGGGTCAGGCCTGGCAGGAAAAGGAAGAGGAGGAGCCTGGGGGGAAAGAGGCAGTTTGCGCCTGTACACGATACAATAAAGACGTGTTACAAGGCAGCAGGTGTCCCGTGTGTTATTTGGCGGGGAACATGAAAACTGGCGACGAGGGTGGGATGCGGAGTTACCCCCCTCTACCTCCCGCATTGTAAAGAAAGAAGAAAGAAAAAAAACGAGCGAAGCACACGCTGCCGCGAATGAAGTGCGGAGCATCTGTACCGCCGGAGAGAGCGCGAGTTACGGCCCAGCACGCTGATGCGGCCCGCGACCGGAAAACACACCCAAGAACCCAAAATCCGGGGATAAAACTGCAGCCCCACACGAAGAGACATCACATGGAGCCAGGGGTAAGCCAAAATAAAATGCCCCTTTGAAGAGAGCATGCAGGAGTCATTTCGGTGGCCATTTTGGAGTCAGGCACACTACATTAACTCCTTAACCGCGGCGCGAATTTCGCCGCGGTGCAGGAGTTTTAATGAGTGGGCGGGGCTGCGTCGGCCAACGGACATGCGCAGCACTAGCCAGGTAGTGCTCGCGACGACCGTTGAACGACGCGCGCACGGAATGGGTTAATTAAGCCTGATCCCCAACACGGCGGCCATCTTAGAGTCAGGCGACACACAAAAAGCTCCCTGGAGCCCACCGAAAGCGCTGCTGAGACCCATAGACGCTACTGAAGCCTGCCGGAGCCACATTGCGCCCCACCATGTCGACAGCACCCGACTCCTCGCAACAGGCGGTGCCTGGCCCTACACAAACTGCTTCACAGCCCGGACCGATACTCATGGGGGTATCATTCCTGCGTCCTCCCGAGCCCCTAATACTGACATCTGGAAACAGTATGGGCCCCAAGTTGAAGAGCTGGCTTGAGGATATTGAAGACTTCATGAAGGGGTCACAAGTCCGTGACTCTAACCAACAACTCATAGCCCTACGAAACTTAGTGGGCAAAGACGTTGGACAAATTATTAAAGAATTACCCTCAGCCAATGCTGCGAATTATGAGGACGTGAGAGAAGCCCTAAATAAGAAGTTCCTTCACAAGCGGAACCTAGACTACGAGCGCTACACGTTCAACCTCGCATCCCAAGAGCGAGATGAGCCCATGGACGACTTTATCTCCCGCCTCAAGCGTCTCGCTCGCTATTGCGAGTTTGACAACTTCAACACAGAAGACGCACTTCGCCTACGCATTATCGAGGGGTGTCAATCCGAGTCACTACGCCGTCGACTGCTAAAAAAGCACTACTCTCTCGACGACATAGAACTCACCCGTATCAATGACCAAGCGGAAGAGCATGCGAAAAAGATGGAAGCCAGCAAAACTGAGAAAAGAGAACAAGCTCTCCGTGTACAGTCTCACACAGAACTGAGACGCCGTCCGGACCACCACAAATCTGGAAGATTCACAAGGTCACCTCGCACAAGGTCACCCCGCAGCGGGACCAAGGCAGCCACTCCCGGAGACAACCACCACAGTGATATCGGTGTGGTCAAGACTACCCTCACACGGGTCAGTGTCCAGCCATTGGTCAACAATGTCACCGATGTGGGAAAGACAACCATTTTGAAGCCGCTTGCCAAACCCGTCGCACGGAAACGGGACAGACCAAGCTAAACACAGGGTCACGCCACCACGTGAGGGCTGTACAAGGGCGAAGAGATCGCTCAACAAGTTCGTCAAGGTCCAGTACCCAGTCACACAGCTCATACCGATCCCAGCGGTCAACGTCCAGAGAGTCGTCCACCCTCACTCCCATATCACAAGACAGTGACGAGTATGTGTGCATGGTGGCGGATCCGGACAGACTGAAGAAATACCCGCGACTACACATCCAAATGGGAAGCCATTCCGCCAAGTTTGTTCTAGACACAGGTGCATCACTCAACTACATTTGCGCCACCGAGTACCAGAGTATGAATCCAAAACCGAAACTGGAGTCGGCCGCAGTCCGAGTCTACACATGGATGTCCAGAGAACCATTGCCATGTCTGGGACAGTTTCGCACAACGCTGACATACAAAGACAAGAAAATTCAAGCGCAAATCCACGTGATTGAAGGCCCCGAAGCAGCAGACTGTCTTCTCAGCTTACCAACATCGGAACGCCGAAAGCTGGTCGAGATTCTGTACAAAGTGGACGACTCGCCAGACATTGTCAACAAATTCCCGAAGCTGTTCAGTGGCCTAGGGAAGCTAGCTCACTTCAAGGTCAAGCTGCATATCAACGAGCAAGTGACACCAGTGGCACAGCATTACAGGAAGGTGCCATTCCACCTACAACAAGCGGAGGATGACGAACTCCAAGACCTACTAAAGGCGGACATCATAGAACGATCGACTGGGCCCACTCCATGGGTGTCGCCAGTAGTAGTCGTGCCCAAGAGAGGACAGGACAACAAGGTACGCCTGTGTGTGGACATGCGAGCCCCGAACACAGCCATCGAAAGGGAGCGGCATCCAGTACCCCACATCAGCGACATGATCACACGCCTGAATGGAGCAACAGTCTTCTCGAAACTGGATCTCAACAAGGGGTACCACCAACTTGAGCTTCACGAAAAATCGAGATACATTACTACATTCACCACACACCAAGGACTTTTCAGATACAAGCGCCTCAACTTTGGGATCTCGTCAGCGGCCGAGATCTTTCAGGAGGCTGTCCGGCGAGTAATCCAAAACATCCCAAACGCATTCAACTACAGTGACGACATCTTGGTGTTCGGAGAGACCCAGAAAGATCACGACAAAGCGCTGGACCGGGTGTGTCACACCCTCCTCAACGCCAATCTCACACTCAACCAAGATAAATGTGAGTTTCATAAGTCGACTCTCAAATTCTACGGCCACATCTTCTCAAAAGAGGGCATGAGACCTGACCCCGAGAAAGTATCAGCACTATCTGACACTCCACAGCCTCATGATGTCAGCGACATCCACTCGTTCCTGGGTATGGCTAGTTACTGCGCCCGTTACATCAAAGACTACGCAACCATCAGTTACCCGCTACGAGAACTGACACGACAAGGGCAAAGCTTCCAATGGTCCGCTAAGTGTGAACAAGCCTTTAACAAAATCAAGACAGCTGTAAGCTCAGCCATCAACCTCGCCTATTTCAACCCCAAACGGAAGACAGAAATCACGGTAGATGCCAGTCCCGTTGGGCTAGGTGCGATTCTGGCGCAATACGATGACGAAGACGACCAACGCCACATCGTTGCATACGCCAGTCGCAGCCTCACCGACATGGAAAAAGCATATTCCCAACCGGAAAAAGAGATCCTGGCGGTCGTGTGGGCGTGTGAGCACTTTCACCTCTTCGTATATGGCAAGCACTTCACACTCATCACCGATCACCAAGCTCTGACAACCATCTTTGGGAGCCCCCGGGCGAAGATGCCTCCGCGGATCGAATGATGGGGAATCCGTTTGCAAGACTACACGTATACCATCATTCACAAACCGGGAAAGGCGGAGAACCCGGCAGATTACATATCGCGGCATCCACAAACTCTGACGCCAGCGCGACACTCTGTAGCCGAAGAATATCTCCACTTCGTCATTGACCAGGCCTGCCCACCTGCCGTTCCACTAGAAGCCATCATCGAAGCTTCCGCCAAAGATGCCACGCTCCAAAACATCATGCATCGTGTCCGCACCGATTCGTGGAGACACCTGGAAGAGCCAAAGACGAGTGACGCCATCAACACTCAAGAACTCATGGCATTCAAACACGTCAAGGACGAACTCTCCATCAGTGCCAACAGTTTGTTACTAAGAGACCGGAGGATCGTCATCCCTCACCAATTGAGACAAGGAACCGTCAACCTGGCACACGAAGGACACCGAGGGGTGGTAGCTACGAAGAAAGCGCTGCGAGAGCGCGTCTGGTTCCCTTCCCTTGACCAGATGGTAGAGACCACACTCCAAGACTGTCCACACTGTCAATTGGTAGGGCGAGAAGAATCACATGCCCTCCTGCAGATGTCGTACCTCCCAGAGAGCGTATGGCAACAAGTAGCCGTCGACTTCTTTGGCCCGCTGAAGACGGGAAAGTACATCATTGTCATCATGGACGAGTACTCCCGATTCCCCATTGCTCACCAAATCTCCTCTACCAAAGCGACCACTGTCATACCTGTCATTGACGAAGCATTTGCCGCGTGGGGAATCCCTACGGTGGTGAAGACTGATAATGGACCACCTTTTAACGGACAGGAATTTGCGGAATTCGCGAGACACCTGAATTTCAAGCACCGAAAGACCACTCCCTTGTGGCCCCAGGCCAACGGGATGGTTTAACGATTTATGGCCACCATAAAAAAGACAATGCAACAAGCCGAACTAGCTCATCGTGACATTCAGCCAGCATTAAATGAAGCACTACGGGCATACAGGACCACGCCGCACAGAACTACAAATCAATGCCCTGCCACTCTGATGCTCGGGTGAATTCCACGCACCCGGATACCGACCGCAGACGCTGTCACACAATCCAGAATCACGACTTCAGACCACGAGACCCTGGTAGAACTGGATTGGACCAAGAAAGTAAAAATGAAAGAATATGCCGACCACCGCAGACATGCCAGGACATCCGACATCCGAGAAGGAGACTGGGTGCTGGTGAGGCAGGAAAGGAAAACCAAAGCGGACAGCCGTTACCATGCCCATCCGTTACAAGTAACAAGAAGGAAAGGGACCATGATTACAGCTGAGTCCGGAGTCAAGAGAACAACCCGAAACATGTCACATTTTAAAAAGTGTAACCCGACAGCATACACCCAAGCTCGAGAACCTGACTGGGACACAGACGTGTCAAGTCAAGAACAAAGCGGTCGTGAAGAACCCAGACGAGTGTCGGAGGCCTGCGACACAAGAGAGGGGCGCCTCTCTAGCCGACCACGAACCAGCCGACCAAGGAGAACTGTTCGAAAACCCACCGACTCATTGAAGAACTCTGAGAGAAACATTGAACGTTCACAATACAAAAACAGGGGAGATGTCGTGTCGCCATGCCTGTCCTGACTACATCCCAGGGTCAGGCATGGCAGGAAAAGGAAGAGGAGGAGCCTGGGGGGGGAAGAGGCAGTTCGCGCCTGTACACGATACAATAAAGACGTGTTACAAGGCAGCAGGTGTCCCGTGTGTTCTTTGGCGGGGAACATGAAAGGTGCAACAGGGCATAGACAGGAAGGCGAAGGAGAAATGTAGAACCAGAGTAGAGAGACGAGAAGAGAAGAGAAAAGTGGATACACATTTTACACATATTGTGAAATTGATGCCTACGAGCAATGTTCCATGTAATGAATTTCATTTATGTGCGGCAACAGCATGTTTGTGTGGACATTTTTCTCGGCTGTGTGCGCAGTCGACAATAGTGAGCCACTATGAGAGTGTGGGGTGTTGGTGGCGGTGGAAGTAAAAGAGTGGTCAAAGATAAAAGGCTGAAGTGGCCGAGTCGAGACCCTTGTCAAAAAGCTGCCCACAAAAGAGAAGAAATCATGTTGTTTGTTGCTTCAAACAGAGTATATTAGCTGTACACTTTGGGCCCTATTTTGAGCAATATTACCTTTTTATGAAAGAATGTGCAGTTGATGCTTTCTGGCACTGTGTCCAGTTCAATTATGTGTAAATATGTTGAAAAGTTCCCTACATAAAATGAGCTATGGTATTAAGTTGGAGTTCACTTCCCCCACCAATAGAGCATACATCACAATTAAGTATTAACTAGGTATATTTAACACTTGTTTAATTCATTTATTAAAAGAAATCCATTTCTATAAGTGATGATAAATTCTTCTGTAGTGTGTTCTTGCACCATTATTTTCTACAGACCAAAAGAATGGCAAAACAGAGGAAAGCTGCATTATTGCCATTTGATACGAAAGCCTAACACCATGCATCTCTTTTTAAGGTTGAGTGAATGGAATCCTGGAATACCACCCAGTGAAAGACACGGGTACTGATTAGGCCTGGGCGGAGTTCGCAGAGTTCCGCATTGGGACAACAAAACTCTGTCACGCTGCGCAGAGTTCCGCAAGCGGCAGAGTGCGTTTGGTCACGCCGTTCGCGTTGATTTTCAGCGCCGGGTGTTTGTCCTGTGCTGTAAAATCAGCGCAAACTGCACCAAGTGCACCGCAAGAGAGCGCTGCTTCTTTTCTGCCGCTCGAGTAGATTTTCTACTCCAGCGGCAGCTTTCACAACGCGAACGTAAGGGTTCTCAATGCGAGCACTCGCAGCCATCCGCGACCGCCCGTGTTGAGAAATCCTACCGCCCGTTTTAAGACATCTCACCAGGAAGGAGAAAACGCAAGAAAAAAACTCCCCTACGCGGAGCAGAGGTTTTCGGAGCTTCGCGGAGTACGGAAAACTCCATGAACGGAGCGGAGTTCACTCCCCCAGGCATAGTACTGATTTAAAATTGCTATACTGTTCTGCTTATCTTAATGAAAATTGGTCTTTTGCTAGGGAGTGTCCCAAGGTAAAATTTAAACTGAGGACAAGATTTAGAACCTAACTGGGTCCACTGACTAAACATAGCACACCTTTAATTAGTGAAGATGCGTTTGCAAAGGACTATGGTTATACAAATAGCCTGGAACTGGATTTGAGCACACACATAGGCCTTTGCTACTTTGTTCTTACCTTCATGGAGACAGTACTAGAGGTGCATTTTTTGAAGAAGAAAAACGGGGCATGCATGCATTTTAAAGGGTTTACCCTTCTGCTTTATGCACAGAAATCATGAAGGGGAGTAGGTGGGGGTGGGGTAGTAATGCAGCAGATGCAGTGGTATCGGGGCTCAGTGGAGTGAGAAGCCCTTTGTGCCCCAATAATGCCTGCCTATCCCTAACAACCAGAGAGCAGGAGGGTTATTTTCCTTGTTCGCAATATGGCCATGGCACCTTTGCTGTACTGCTAGTGACAGGAGTGTTCAAGAACTCTTTCGGCAGGATGCCTGAGGCCTCTTGCTGAATTCTGAACACTGGTTCATAATGACTGTACTTCATTAACCTTGGCATTGGTCATTCTCCTCATACCTCCTCACAAGGACTACCTTAAGGTTATATTTAAAAAAAAAACACTCATCTACAAAATATGAAGTTTGAAATCCTTGCCTCATCTTCATTTGCCCCACCTTTTCTATTTTGACCCGAGAGTATAGAACAACAATATCACATGAGATTATGCCTTACAATCGTAGTTTAGAAAAAATCAGTAATGGCTAATAATTTACACTTGTCCAAGCTTCCGCGCTGTAGAATGTAAATGTCCCTGCTGTGCCTCAAGGCTAGGCACTGACGCCTCCTCTTAGCCATATCATTCCTCATTTATCAAGGGCCAGCATGTGTTGGTGTCTTGCTTTCTCTTCAGAACACCTGAGCAAGACTTAAAAACACCAGTATACAACGTGAACACTCTTCAAAATAGGACTCTACACCCCTTTAGAGTACCAAAATACAACATAAACAAAAGCCCAACACTCATTTGCCAAGCAAAGAGGAATATTTATTACAGCAAGTTCCCATATATCAAATAGCAATAATGCACATGTAAAATAAATGCATATAGTAAATGTAGATACACAAGAATAAATGCATGGAAAGATAACTGCATGTACACAAGAATAAGGTAATTAAATCTTGGAATACATCACCGGTTGTCTGTCTTATATCATCCTGCCAGCACGACTGGGGGACCCGTTGACAGTCTCGGCAGAAGCTCTTCAACCGGGAAAGGTCTCTAGGCGGTACGTCCACCCCTAAACAGAGTTCCTGATAAAACGCCAAGAGGCCTCCATGTTTATACTCTTACTAACACAGAGAGAGGCTTCTAGAAGCTTCTCCTCCCTTCATCTGCACTGTAGGTGCTGGCTGCAGTCTCTGCGTGAGGTCACTCAACGTAGCTGGCCAGGCTCTGATGAGAGCTGAGGCATATTTCTTCACTTTCACATCCTTGGGCTTTGTATGCAGCCCACACTTGTCTGTTATAGCAGCTTATCTCGCCCGCTCGGAAAAATGAAAAACATAACATTTCTGTGTGTGCACAAGTAGCCTGGGGGCCTGCCTGCATTTGCAGCTGAAAGGCAGGGTCATACAAGCATAAGATGAAACCTTGCTCACAAAATGTAAAATAAAGCAGAATGGAGTCAGTGGTCAACACATGATCTCACAATATATATAAATGCCTGTAGAATTACAATTGGGAGCAATTCAGCCACAAGGCTAAAGTTTTCAACCTGTGACTCTCACAATAGCTACACCTGCATTGTGGTATCATGGATTCTCCCAAACCATTATATCTGATAGAGACTCCTACCTGCAGATTCTTTACCTTTGAATTCACCAAGCGTCGGCCTGGATCCGGAAACATTTGCATGAGCATTACCCATTGCGCGTGCTGTCAGGTGGGTCCATTCAGCTGCGATGTCGTCAGCATCATTAACGTCGGTTATGATGTCGCGGTCACCTATATAGGCGTCACCCAGGTGCGCAGACGTCAGTTCTTTTCTTTTGTGTGTCAGTTAAGCGCTGATTTGGTAAGAGCTACCACTC
Organism: Calotriton arnoldi; assembly: GCA_963921515.1. Taxonomy (NCBI): domain Eukaryota; kingdom Metazoa; phylum Chordata; class Amphibia; order Caudata; family Salamandridae; genus Calotriton; species Calotriton arnoldi. The sequence goes on from CAWUFW010006707.1 coordinate 673,754, forward strand.
TGTCGCTTTTTGCCATGTTTTTTCTATTTTTGTCAACTCAAACTTTTTTCTGTGTGTCGAGGATGACTTCTAGGAAGACAGGGTTTAAACCATGTGGCGTCTTACCCCACGCCATGTCGGTAACCGACCTCCACCTCGTATGTCTCGAGCGCGACCACAACTCCAAATGGGCCTGACGGCCTTGCAGGAGCAAGGTTTGAAGCTCCTTGCAGTTCGGCAGTCGACCCCGGCCAGCGAGCCTCCGTGGAGATCCCGGTCCCGATCGAAGAAGAGGTTGCGGGACCACTCTGAGTCCCAAGTACTTTTTCTCCCACTCAAGGCCTTCGGGACACTTGGGGAAGGGACACAAGAACAAAGAAGAAGTCTAAGCGGATTTCATCTTCGCCTCAACTGTTGTCCGTCGATGAACGAGGTAAGGAACACCGGCGCTACAGGCATTGTTCTGCGGAGCCAGAGCCAGGGTCGACTCTGCGCCTCTCTCCATTTCCGGGAGCCGAGCAACCCGCGCTCAAATAAAAGAATTTTACGAGGCCATGTGCTGCGTATTTGAGTGGGCCGACCCTTCTGGTGAGCCTTCGGGCCCCGCAGGGGAGGAAAGGGCCCCATCGGATTCGACACCATCGGGTCCGGCCACTGCACTGGTGGGGCTTCATGGATCCGATCCCGGATGTGGGACGACACTGGTCGTGCCAATGCAACCTTCCCCATCATTGGACCCGAAATCAGTGCCTTTGGCGCCACCAGCGCCATCCCCATCCTTATCCCCGACGACTCAGAGTCGGACTGGCGTCGCTCGACGCTGACTCCGGTGCCGGTAGAACCCAGGGGTTCTTTTTTGTCGCCTGGTAATTTTCAGGACTTTTTAGGCATGGGAGAGGACTGGGAGGGGTCTATTGCCATGATGGTAAGGAGGGCAGCTGAGGTTCTTAGACTGGAGTTGCCCTCCATGCAGATCAGGGCTAATCTTCTGACCGAAGTGCTTCAGCCTGTGGCTTCCACCCCTGAGCCCCTATTGCCCTTTAATGAGTCACTAACTGATTTCCTCTTAGGAACTTGGTTCAAGCGTAGCACAGGGGCTCCTGTGAACAGGACAATTGTACGCCGCCATCGCCTGGCTCCAGGCGACCCAAGGTTCCTCAGCCAACACCCCACCTCTGCACCTCTGTAACCTTGGTGGTGTAGGTTCTGACTTCCCATGGCACATCCCCCCCCCCCCGAACAGGGAATCCAAGAGACTGGAAACACTTGATGTTTTCTTCCGCCAGCCTTGCATTGCGGTCGGTGAAAACAGCTTGCTTATGGAGCCATTTCTCCCATTCCCTTTGGGAGACGGTTGCGCAAGTGCTGCCACAGGTCCCGGAGGAGGCCTGGGCTGTACTCTCCCAGGTGGTGAAGGACGGGAGAGATGCAGCAAAATTCACCATTAGGTGTGACCTTAACACGACTGACTCGCAGGGCAGAGCGGTTTCGTCGACAGTGGCCTTACGGCGCCACATCTGGCTAAGAACATCTGGCTTCTCGGGCGATGTCCAGGCTAATTTGATGAACGTGCCCTTTGACGGATCTCGTCTCTTTGGAGAGAAGGCAGACTCGGCCTTGGAGCGTTCAAGGACTCTCATGCTATGGCCAGATTCTTAGGCCTCTCAGTAGCACCCCATGGCCAGTCTAGCCCCTTTTGTGGCAACGGGTGGGTTTTCAGCTGCGTGGGGGTGGGTTTTCATATCCCAGCCACCGTCCTGCGCAGACTTCCCAAGTTGTGTGAGGACGTGGCTCATTCTGACCTGGGAATTGAAGCCAGAAGTCATCTGCCACCCAGCCCTCGGCAGCTGCAGCCTCCAAGCACTCCTAGTTTAACTCTGCAATACCATGCTACTCCAGTTCACGTTGGCTCAGGTCTTTTCTGCCCTAGACCAAGGAGACTGACTGGCAGCGTTGGACCTGCAGGATGCGTATTTCACATCCCCATCCTGCCGGGCCACAGATGTTACCTGCGGTTCAAGGTAGGACATGCTACAATTTGACCTTACCAGCGCCCCTCGGGTGTTCACCAATGTGATGGCGGTGGATTTCAGTCTTCCCCTACCTCGACAACTGGCTGTTGAAGGCGTCCTCGCCCCAGGCTGTCATCTCCCACCTTCAGACTACGGCGGTCCTCCTGCCTTCGCCGGGGTTCTCTATAAACGTGCCGAAGTCACACCTGACTCCTTCTCAGATGCTCCCTTTCATCAGAGCTGTTTTGAGCTTTTCCTCCCAAGCAGCCAGTCCAGGATATTCAGGTTATGATACCAATGTTTCAGCCTCTATCCCGGATTTCGGTTAGACTGACTCTGAGGCTGCTGGGCCTCATGGCCTTCTCTATCCTGTTGGTAAAGCATGCCAGATGGCATATGTGGGCTATGCAGTGGGACCTGAAGTTCCAGTGGGCGCAGCATCAGGGGAATCTCTCCGACATGGTCCAGATCTCGGAGGGAACTGCAAAAGGCCTGCATTGGTAGTTGTTGAACTGCGATTCGGTCAGAGGCAGACCTCTCTTACCCTTCCCCAATCAGATTTCACAGTGTGACAGATGCGTCGCTTCAGGGATGGGACGGCCATCTGGGAGAGGTGGAGATCAGGGGACAATAGTCTCTGGCGGAGTCGGCGCTACACATCAATTTGTTGGAGCTTCGGGCGCTCCTGTTGGCATTGAGAGCATTCTTCCCTCTGTCAAGGGGAAGTTGCTGCAGGTGTTCACGGATAACACCACCCCCATGTGGTACTGCAACAAACAGGGCAGGTGGGGTCGTGGACCCTTTGTCTAGAGGCCATGTGTCTCTGGACATGGCTGGAACAACAGGGCGTAACCCTGGTGGTTCAACACCTGGCAGGTTCTCTAAATGCCTGCGCAGACAAACTCAGCCGCCGATGCCTAGTGGATCACGAATGGCGTCTCCAGTCGGAGGTGGCGCAAGTCTCTTTCAACAGTGGAGAGAGCCTTGGTTGTTCAACTCTATAACAAATGTGTCAGTAGTTTTGTGCGCTGGTTTTGGTGGTGGAGCTCAAACCTTCTGTATGCCTTTCCGCTCATACCATTTCTAGCCAGGGTTCTCAAGAAGATCAGGAACGACAGGGCCCAAGTCATTCTTGTGGCTCCGAATTAGGCAAGGAGAGTCTGGTATCCAGAGCTTCTGAGGGAGGATCTTCTGTCGCAGCAGCAGGGGACGGTCTTCCACTGGAACCTGTCAACCCTCCGCCTCCATGCATGGAGATTGAGTGGCGACAGTTGATAGGTTTCGACCTTCCTACTGAAGTTTGTGAGGCAAAAGTTTGTAAAATACTGTACAGAAAGGTTTATTGACCCTCTTTCTGCTTCTCTTTCTACAATTCTTCTTTTTATTTTTACCCTTGCCCAGCAGGGCTCTCCATTGGGTACTCGAACGGTTATCTTTCTGCTCTGTCCGCTTTCTTGTGTCTGCCAGACCAACCCTCTCTGTTTAAATCTCCTGTTGTACATAGAATCTTAAAAGGGCTTGTACATATGTTACCACCAATGCCCTTTGTCATGCCACAGTCTGATCTTAATTTGGTTCTCTCTATTTCTTATGTTCGCTCCTTTCAAGCCTTTGCATAATTGTCCCCTCCAGCTGCTTACCATCAAAAAAGCCTTTCTGGTGGCAATAACATCAGCCCGGAGGGTGAGTGAGTTGCAGGCATTGTCATCGAAGCCTTCATATATGATGGTCTTTGCAGATTAAAGTGGTGCTTTGTACCCGGGCTTCATTCTTGCCAAAGGTGGTGGCCCCATTGCATCTGGGTCAGTCAATCACGCTGCCCACCTTTTTTGCTCCCCCCCCTCCCCCCATACCCCTAAAGGAAGAGGAGCGACTCCACTGTCTGGACCCAAAAAGAGTATTGTCGTTCCACCTTGACTGCACAAGAGAGTTCCGGGTGGATGACCAACTCTTTGTTGGGTACCTGGGAGCTAAAAAATGTCGGGCAGTGCAGAAACAGACCATTTCTCGCTGGGTCGTTCTCTGCATTAAGATCTGCTGCGCCCTGGCTAAGAAGCAGCCTACTGAGGGCCTACGAGCTCATTCCACCACGGGTAAGGCTGTGACCAGGGAATTGGCTTAGGGTGTCCCAGACCTGGATATCTACAGGCAGCCACATGGGCATCTTTGCACATGTTTTCCAAACAATACTGACTGGACAGTCACATCCGCAGCTACGGGCATTTTGCCCATTCGGTCCTGCAGGACTTTCTAGTGTGAGAAATCTGTTGGCAGCCTATCGCCAGTAGGGTATGGCTTGGGTATCTAGTCAAAGGTAAGGAATCTGCAGCTAGAAGTCTCTGTCAGATGAACAAGTTAGTTACCTTCGGTAACGCATTATCTGGTAGAGACACTATCTAGCTGCAGATTCCTTACAGATCCCGCCATGCCACCCCCTCTCTGCAGACTAATTTTTTTAGGGCTAGGGTTGCTCCCTTCTCAGCCCTAGCTATGACACACAATCTTGTCAGTCACTTCATGGCTCTGTGCTTCTGGTGTGGAAAAGTGCTGGCGCCCTCATGCTTGGGTGGCACCTATATAGGTTACTGCGATGTCATAACTGATGCTAACAACGTCACGTGGAGCCGAATGGAGCCACCCAATGGTGCGTGCAAGGGGTACTGCTCACGCAAAAGTTTCCAGGTTCCAGCCTGATGGATCCAGCCTGATGCCCGGTGAATTCAAAGGTAAGGAATCTGCACCTAGATATTGTCTCTACCAGATAATGCGTTACCGAAGGTAAGTAACTTGTTCAACAATCCTCTCATATATTCGAAAGTTCTGTAAGAGTTCTGTTAGCCTGTGTACTCCACTCACACCGCACCCGGATGCCAGGCCTCTGGTATCCACCAGGTCTGAATGTGCCTCATTCTCAGCCATTAACAGAGAAAATAAAAGCCTGTAAGGAACATATATTATTAAATGCTGTGTAGATGGTAAAAAATGTAACTGTGAGCATTATTATATATAGAAAAAGTAGAAGCGTGCCTTGGATAAATGGCATTTGCTTACATGAGGGTAGAAGCTGCTATAAGAGTGTTAGCAATAAGTTTATCTTAAGATATTTTAATAAGTGTGATGACATGTAGCGAAGCAGTCCTAAACCAGCAGGGGACTAGAGCCAAGGCCTTTAATTTAGCACCTTGCAGGCATTAGCCTCATACTTTCAATGGCCAATCGGTCACCGTGGAGGGCGATAATCGCTATCTTTGTTTGTCCTGGCTCGTGTGCACATGTTCAACTTCTCCAATGTGCGGCATGAAGATAGTGGTTCTGCACCTTAGAAGGATGTCCCTTATGGTAACGTGCTTTTTATTGAATAGTTAAGAAGACACTGGTCTTTGAATGTTATGCTGCAAACAAGTTTGGCACTCAGTACCTGCTATATTTCACTGAAGAGCTCACAAAGAGAGAAACACATGTCTGTGTCTGGGGCTGGAAAAGGAAATATTGGAAGAAATTATTAGTTATCAACCTTTGCCTCACTAGAAGAACTGCAACTTTGCATAGATGGAGGAAATTGGCCAGAATGCATTGGGAGGATGGCTGAGTGGAGTTTTACCTGAAACCCACAGCTGAAAACTATTGGTTTGTGGCAGTCCTGTTTTGAGTCCAATGAAATGGACATTGTTGCATAAAATGGTTCTAGAGGCCAATGGCCATGCATCATAGTTGGATCACCCTTGCAGCAACATGCTGTTTGCTTAACAGTTAAGAAGGCACTGCCTTTTAAATGTTATGCTACACAAAAGATTGACACTCAGTACCTGCTGTGCTCCACTGAAGATCTTGTGAAGAGCAAAACATGTGTCTGGAGCTAAAAAAGTGAACTATTGGAAGTTACTAAGCGTTGCCTCACTGGAGGAGCTGCAACTCTGCACATATGGACCACATTGACCAGAATGCTCTTTTCACCTGAAACCAACAGCTGAAGACTAATAGTGGGTGACAGTCCTCGTTTGAGTGTGATCACATGGAGGTTTTTTCTTCAGGGACACAATGTAGAGAAGGAGAAATGAAATTGAGTACCAGCCCATGATAGTACAATAAGAGCAGTATGATTCACTCATTCTTGATTCATTCACTGTTAACATACTCATGAGATTTACATGAGTACATTTTCTTCCAGTGGACTAGTGCCATTTCTCAGCTGCATTCTGTCTTTCAACTCAGTTTTATTTTCAGATAAGCACTAGCTATTCAAATTATACTGTCGTTGTTGGATTCACACCACCAAACGCAACCTTACACGCCAATGACATTCTTAATCATAGTTAAATTTGCTCTTCCCCCTTATCCCCAAAAGGTTCAAACTCAACTCTAATATCAGTTACCCTCAGGTCTTCAAGAACCTAGCTTCACATCAGATTAATTAGTAGCCCATTGGTATGGTTGACAATACCTGGACATCCCTCATATAGGATGAAAGTGGGTAGGAACGTACTGCTTGCATGCAACAGCGCCATTACCCCATAGCGTCTTGGTGTTTGTAGTTGAGCTTTTCACACATAGTTCATATTATTTTTCAGCTAATGCTGTCTTTCGAAATCGTATCTCTAGACACCAGTGTTTCAGGATTCCTCCCTCATTAGTAGAAAATATTTATGGGTTGCTGGACATGCTGCCAATTATCTCAGGAATAATCCCACTCATGGCGTGCAGGCGTTCCAAAGCTCGTCAGCTTGGGGGTGGCTCAGAAGAGCCTTTTATCAATGAAAGTGGGTAGGAATGTACTGCTTGCATGCAACATGGCCATTACCCCATAGCATCTTGGTGTTTGTAGTTGAGCTTTTCACACAAAGTTCATACACATATAGGATACCTCAACCCCACATGATTATAACTTGGGAGAAAATGAACTCTGAGATATTTTTTCTCAGGGAGAAACCATTGATTATTAATTTCTTCCAGTAGTTCCACTCCAAAGATACATTCCTTGCCATGCATTAGATCTTTTTCAAAGCCTCTCTTCGTGGTGCTGTCCTTTTTATTGCTGCCCTCCACCCTAAAAATTATAATTTGCAAGGCCTTTCATCTGTTCGAGTAGATTGTGTAGGTCGTGTATAAACATATATAGCAGAAATTATAACAAAACGCACATACAGAAACTTCCAACACTACCTGTTCCACTCAGAGGCACTTATAGACTGCATCCCTTATGAAGCAGGTTTGAAAGTTTTGAGCCAACAATGTGGTTAACCGATTTGCCAGTGTTATAGTTTCAGGTTTCTATATAAATCAGATAGGTTCCACAGGTATCCTAAATTAACCAACTTTCAACTGACATAGTGAATGTAGGTCGTTGGTCACAAGCTCTCTCTTGCACTAACCTGAAATCCCCAAAGAGAGGCTGCATGTTGGGAAGACTTTTGATTTGTGTTTCAGTATGAGTTCCTGTTCTTGCTCAATGCTGTAAAGCGTAGGGTCATTTTCTTTGAGTCCCTCCCGGGTAAAACGCATCAGTGATTCGTGAATTGACCACACATTGTCACTTGCATGTTTTTAAACATTCAGTGTTAGTTATTCAGGGTGCAGAATGAAACAACTTAGAACAAAGAAATTGCATGTTAAATTGGCAAAAGTATACACATAAGTGCACCCCATGTGAAGGTATCTCAGTTTGTCTCTTTTTCCCTTGTTAAGTGTTTCACCTACATCTTTTATACCATTCTTGTGACTTCTTCTCTTGTGTTTTCATGTTATGCATAAACATTTTGTTAGGCACCCCATCATTGTCATATTCTGGTGTTGTAGTCTCCTCGAACAGTAGTAAACCCTAGATGTTTGTACTTACTGCTATTTGTAGTGTATTAGACTGGCAGCAGTGGTTACATTATTCCCTATTTCAGGGGGGTCGTTTGCTGGTGTCTTTGTACCATATTATGTGAGTGCATGAAACACTGGAGTTATTTGTAGTATTTCAGGTGTCTACAGTATCAGTCTCAAAATGATGTTCTTCTAAATTGGACACATTTGTTTAATTCATAACATGTCATAGAACTCCTCTGAGCACTACACCTTAATCCCAGGAAGGGACGCAATGTAAATTCCATTGTCTGTTGAGTAGTAGTCAGGGCAGAGATTAAGTACGAAATTAAGTTAAGTAGGCAGAAAGTTCTCAATCATAGCCCCTCCTTCGGAGCTTACCTTTATTTTATTTCAAACCTTTTGTCAGGTATAGCAAAGAGACAAAAACACATCTGATTCTTCTCAAGTTCGGACCTTGTGAGCAAGTGCACATTATATTTTAGTTATGTATATTTATCAGTCAAACGTACTTGAGCTCTAAGGACACCCCTACAGGCTTGGCTCACACTTCTAGACCTTTTAAAATCCAGTATATACATTAGCATTGTTTGTTTTGCTGTTTTATATATATATATAAAAATATATAGCTAGCTACTTGGCTGTGTGACTTTCAGGATCCATGATCCTGTACAGCTGTCTCTGATGTGCTCTCATTCGCCTTGCTGTCAAGATCTATTCTAGCAGGACTAAGTCCTACTTTCTCACCCACTTCCTTGGATTATGGCCCATTCCAATTTCTACGAATATATGTAAGTATGTGGTACTTGTATACCGCAAACCTTGCCGAAGGGCTGCGGAGCAGAGAACAGGGTCAAAGGCTGAGACACAATCAGTGAATCTAGGTGGACCCTGCTGGATTTTGTGAGGGGAGGTGGAATATGTCCTGTGTTGCAATGTACTCTTCTTTAAGGAGGTGGGTCTTGTGCTCTTTCCTAAATTGAAGAATTGAAGTGGTGGTCTTAGTGGACTCTGATATGTCATCCCAAATCTTGTGTTCGCACAAGAAAGTATCCTGTGAATTATCTTTTTCTTACTTGCACTTCTTTGTCTCCAGTGTGATGGTGTCCTGGCTGCAGGTGTGTGAGACACACTGGAAATTGAGAGCTCAATTACAGTGGTTGGGATGTGATCATATTTCATTAGGACCTTAATGAGGAATGCTGAAGCATGTAGGATGCCCAGAAGAGGGGGTTTTCAGCAATCTAAGTGGCCACTCAGCAGGGTATCGTCACAATGCAGACACTTGGGGGCCTAAATGGCAGTTCTTAATTTGCTTTCTAGGAGGAATTGTTTCACTTTCTTTAGCAGAGAGAGCTGGTAGCAAATTATCTTGGTGTCCTTGGCGATGTGTACCCGGAGGTTGGCTGTTGGGACAGCAATGTCCCCTGAATGGTGTTCATGTGTAATCCTTGCCCTGAGTGCCCGACTACATGTATCTGGTATCCTGTTTTGTTTTATTTTTGGCCTTAGCCTCACACTAATCTAGTGTGTGCGCAGAATCTTGGGCCTGTCCTTTGACATGAATGAGGCCGTAGACCAGTCCTGTGATCTGGAGTGGCACACCAAGCGTGCACTCATCTTTCTGACAGCGGACTACAGTCCCTGGCATGAGTTTAGCATGTAAATCGGTGGTGGCAGTATACCGTGATTTGTGAATCCCTACTAGCGACCAGACCTTGTTTTATCGGTGTCACTGGGGTGGAGGCCTACTAGCTCACTTGTGTAAAGTTCTGCTTCTGTGCACAAACTCAGATTCTAGCACTAACACCCAAAGTATATATTATCCGTGTTAGAGTACACAGTCTCACCATGGTACATGCATGGTGCATATGAGTGAAACAAGGTAGTGGCAACCTGTGGGATCCATCTTGGATACTGCCTGGTCTGGCCTTGTGTAGAACATGGAAGTCAGGTTGTTTTCCCAGACAGCGGAAGTGTTTTGCTGACATTCCTGAAGCTGAAGGGTGGAGTCCTAGACACTGGACTGGTGATGGAGGAGACAGGTCTTCTTTAGAAATTTGATTAGACCTTTTGTTGTGAAGATCTACTTTTTAGTCTTCCTATAGCGTTGCCATTTGGTTGAAGGTTAGTGTGAAGGATGGAACTGCAGTCTTTGTTTCAAAAGGGACCCCATGGGTGAGGTAATGTTTTTGTCTATTCCCTGACCGCTCATCATTGTGGCCGATGACCTCCAAGTGCAGAAAGCTCACATCTCTTTACTGCCTCTCTCGAGGGTGCTACAGGTTCAAAACTATAATGCTAGCAGAAGCATCACTCTACACAAATGCTATGTCTGGCGACCAGCCTGCAAGGGATACTTGAAAGGAGAACCATCCCTAACCTGTTCTGAAAATGCAGACAACGAATCCACATCTCCTGTTTGCTTTGACTGTATAAAAATGGGACTCCCTTGTTGTTCCATTTCCATGTCTGTGACCAGGAAAGGGAGTTATCCGCAGAGTACTCATATGACTGCTGTGTAACCAGAGCCAGTGTCTGTCTGGCAGGCAGCTTCCCAGAAGTGAGGGCACATCACCTGAGTCTATCCCTTGCTGTAAGAGCTAATCACATCTCCAGGAGCACCAGAAGTTTCCTGAAGGAGACTGCCTCCTTGGTGAGAGAGGAAAGGAGCCTGCCAACCCTGCAGGAGGAGTGATTGTCCAGGAGGGACGAGCTGCAGTGTGATGCCAGTGTGGTGAGTCTGCATAAGCAGATGACTACGATGAGCGATGTGTGTGCCCAAGTGTCTACGAACTCCAGACTCCTTAGATTCCCAGCAACAATTGTGTTGGTATGGCGCAGCCTGGACTGCTGCACGTGAAGTTATTGACCTCAGTCACTGCTCAAAAAGTCATCACCTGCAGCATGACCTGAGCTGCTGCACAAGTAATCGACCATTATGTGACCAGAGCCATTGTCTCCCACGCACCCTATGAAGCACACCCATCGCCTCACCTGTGAAGAACCTGGCCTGCACATGGCCACATTAACCTGGACCTGCTACACCTTTCAGCCGCCAGATCCACCAAGAGGCAGTGCCCTACTGAGATGCCATCAACAACTGTAGCAGTCATAGGCAGAACCACGGAGAAGGCCAGAGGAGGATGACTAGTTCGCACTCAGCACAGTAGGGAGGGAGTGGTCAAGCTGACAGGAAGCAGAGCAGCTTCTGAGAATCACCTCGATCTACAGATTCTCATACACATCGTGTGATTTCTTAAGAGTGCTGGGGTAAGACTGCACCTGAATCGATTTTTGCTCCTTTGTACCCAAAAGGGGGAGGAAATTCCCCTGAGCCAAAGGGGAGCTCAAGGGCCATAGCTTGGAGAGGCACCAGTGGATTCTAGCACCAGGGTGCATCATGTATATATCTGTGTGTGGTATTTCTTTCAAGTGTGCAATTAAGTACTTACCTTTTTAAAAGTCAAGTACCGGATTCAACATTCTTTTATTATACGATGTGTGTTGGTTGGGTGCTAAGCTCGAGCGCCCCCGCATGACCTCCCATTGCTAGAACTAAGTTGTTGATTGTTAATGCTGGGGAATAAGAGAAATTCTGGTTTGGTATGATTAAGTTTCAGGTAGGTGCTTTTTTTTTTTTGTACAGAGTTTTATATAGCGCAAACTTGACCCGAATCGGGTATCAGAGCGCTTTATATAGCACCAGTTGCGTTACATGAGGACACATTCATTTTTGTTAGGCACGGGGAGATTAAGTGATTTGCCCAGAATCACAGGATGTTCTGCGTCATTGCCGAGACTCGAACCCAGTTCCCCAGATTCGAGGTCGACCGCCCTAGCCGTTAGGCCAACTCCTCTCCCCAGGCAGCTACATGGAGCCCGCAAAGCTCTTTAAGGGCAGGTCCTCTTCGTGGAAGCTGAGGCACTTTCTGGCCTCCTCGATTGGAAGTCTTTGAACCTGGTGATTAGTTTGTTGTTAAGACCAGAAACAATCATACTGCTGTAGTGAACAGGGGCCAAGATGAGGTCTCTCATCAGCTTTACTCTGTGGCTAATGTGGAAAAGTGTGAGGAGTTTTGAAGGAGAGAGGGCTGCATATTTACGCTCTTGGTCACTGCTTTAACTTGTGGAGCAAAAGAGAAATCAGAATCAAAAAGTATCCACATATTCCTCACTTTTGATGAGTAGTGAAAGAAAGGTGCAAGATGAATAGTACAAATTAACTGATCCTGGTCTTTTGGGTGTAGTTGGAGAGAAATGATTGATTGATCAGTGGGATGATGGTGGCATACTACAGCGGGCCAGAAACGATGCCAGAGTAAATTGTGGTGTTGATCATGTTTGTAGTGTCTACCGAGGGGGGAGAGAGTTGTTTGAGGTATTTGGCTAAGCAAGAGTCCAGAGCAATCTTGTACACTTTTATTTTTTAAACCCAGGTTTAGAATCTCCCAAATTTCCATTGCATTGAAGGAGGAGACGTATTGTACCAGAAAGGGTAAAATAGGAGCATAGTGATGAATTTCCAGATTGTTAATGATGAAACCACGGATGTTTGCAATTTTGGAGTAAAAAACTCAAGAAGATCTTTGAGGTTTGACTGTTTCTAGTACATAATGAGTCCTATCTAAAATAGGTGCCTTGTGTGCACATTTTTCAGAGCAAGCCTGTTTTGGGTCACATGATGCTGTGTCTTAGCCTCTTCTGTTCCTTTTACAAAGGATTTTTGCCTCTTCAGTGTGTGACTTGGGCCATCACTGTTCAAAGATTTAAAATGTCAAGTTTCAGTTCAACAAGTTCCCCATTATGAATTTGTTGGTTGATTTGGGGACTATATTGGGTGTTCTGTACGTAACAGGAACCAGGATGTCTAGGGTAGACACCATATTGAGGGAGAGGTTGTCAGTTGGTATATCTGGGTTGTATGATGGTTGTAATTATTTTTGAAGCCAGGTGTTGATTAACTCGACCACCTCAATGCTTACATTTCTGAAATTTCGGATGTGAATAGAGAAGTCTAATTTTTGGTGAAGGCGATCGGTTTGTATGGAAAATTAGAAATTTTGATGGAGACGGCCAAGTGATATGAAAATACCTGGGTGTGAACTATGAGGTCCAGCTCATGCTCAGCTATGTGTCTTAGGCCGTTCTCTGCTTTTTTTAAATCGAGTGCCTATATGATGATGCTGAAGAGGTCAACACGGGTTTGGCATCCATCCAGTATACCAACAAGTTAAATCCAAACATCAAGATTTTGTTGGTTTTCATTTGTGAGGGAAAGCGAGTTCATGGAATTCATCCATGATGGTGGAGTTGTATCTGAAGGGCAGGTATATTACTCTTGAAGTGAAGGTACTGTTGAGTTTAGTTGTGCTGAAGGACACTAACTGTTCACATGATTTGATTGCCGTATCACGTAATCATTCCCTCTCTCATCTACCCACTTTGTTCCTCTGGATGATTTTGTGGTGCCATGGAGGAGATTGACAAGGGTGGTGGCTGTCTTATCTCCAAAGCATGCTTTGGGAGGCAAATATTGTGACAGTTGGATTCAGACAGAAGGTTGTGATTGTCCACATTGCCAGATTATTTCTACAGCCAGGTTTGATAAAAACACTGAAAATGGGTGGCTATCAGCTGTAAAGTTTGTACTTTGGTAGGACAAAAGCCTCACTTTTGTGAAATCAGGAGGATAAGTGTGTTGGAAATTTTAGGGCTGTGTTGCTTATTGTTGTACTCAAAATTGGCAATATACATGCATAAACCCAATGGTAGATTGCAGGAACAACAGAGTAAAAATTTACCTAATACACGATTCACAACAGTAAAAACCTGCTGTTTAATAGAAGACTAAAGCCCTTGTGGGAGTAGGGGGTCCTGGTGGAATGAATCCTGGCCCTATACCCTTCCCTATCCCATCCTGTTGGGTTCAAGAAGAGCTGAAGATGCTTAAAAGAATGTTGCCCATTCAAAGCAAAAGTCTTTGGATTGGCAGAAAGTTGTGGGCTAGAGATAGAGGAAAATTAGACATTTGAGGAGCAGGGTTTACAGTGATGTCTATGGAAAATAGACCTGCAATTTTAGCAGGCCCTGAGAGCAGCATGACCGCAAACAGACAGGCTCCAGATAAAGCAGTCAGTCGTACAAGTCAATCTCAAGTTTGAGAAACTAATGAGTAGTAAGGAAGCTTGTCCAGAGATCTGTCACACATCTTCAAAATGTTTGGCTTGGTCACATTGTCTTTCTCAAACCCCGAAATGCCATTTCTTCACTACAGCAACCCACCTTCACCATATCCATCCACCCCCCAAAATCCCACGCTCACACACAACTATCATTTTTTGGTCTAATTCACTTTGCCATACTTTGGTTTGATGTAATTCACGTGAGTGCCAGGGTGGAGTTGACAATGATCTTACTCCATGGCGTTTGACCCTACAAATGAAAGAGAGAGAGACAGTTTTTTGTTGACTTTGCGTCATTGCCACTGCCAAGTGCTTGTGATTCAAGATCATCTTGGCCGTCTATACTTGTAACAGTGGCCAAAAAATATTAAGCAGGTTAAGGTCGTATATGCGAATTGCCACACATAGCATTCCCTAAGAACACAGCCAAAAGTACGTCTGTAGAAAACATAGGAATCTTCCAACAGACTTCTCTCAGTCAACTATTGTTGTTTTTTTCGTAGAGCCTCTTTGTGAAAAACAGTTAGTCTTGTCCTGCCACACAGATACGCTGCAGATGTAAACAAGCAATGGTAAATGCAATAGGTTTCGCCTATGTGATTAATAATAAATTTGTTGTTGTTGTAAGTGTTAGCTTTGTGAACAGTTGTGTATTATAAGTTACTGAAATGCCATAAAAGTGTTATGACTAGTTTACTGAGAAAGGCAATATATTGTGCATTTACTGGTGGTACTATAAAGCGGGGAGATTAGGTAAAGGGCGGAAGACTAAGAAAAAAACATGCAACTGACAAGCATGCTTGAAATGTGTGCAGCCACAGGGAGATTAGGTGAAGGGCGTAGGACAAACCAAACAAGCATAGCATAAGCGCCGTGCAGGCAAAACCTAAACAAGAAAAAGAGAACGCAGAGCTTGCGCAATACATAAACAACTGGAGATGTTGAAACAAAGGTGTGTGCACTAAATCTAGGACGAGGTGAGAAAGGGCAGAATGTAAGCCCCTTTTAAGATTTATATTAAATACAATAGATTTCACAAGTGCTGTGCAGACGAAACCTAAACAGTAGAAAACTGTTTACAAATGCGGGCACAGTACTGGCAGACAACAATTACAGGGGAGACCTGGGATCGAAATACAGTGGTAAAACTGGAAAAACAAAACTTACAAATGCGGGCACAGTAATGACAGACAGCAATTACAGGGTAGACCTAGGACCGAACAGCGGTTCGAGGCGGGTTTGAAGATGTGGCTGTGACTCTGTGCTGTGAGGATCAGCAGTGGGGTTGCTGCATGCTAGACCTTGGAAAAGGTCTACGGCTACTCCATTACCATTAGATCAATATAACATTGTATCACAGGGTAATCGCCTTATAAAAGAAATCTGACGAGGAATGTACCTTAATTATGATATCGTAAGGTCTGTTAATAGTTATCCTTTTGTCATGTTTCATACAATGGTATAGTCACCAAAACTTACTATAAACAGAGACTATATATATTTTGCAAAGTCTGCATTTCATATATGCTAATTTAAAATAGTAATAGCAGCTCTATAAATATTCTTAATTAAAGAAATCTCTATACTAAGAAACCATGTGTATCCAGAATTGAAATAGATGTAGCCAGCTCAAAAGCAAGTAGCGCCCGCATCGTGAAAATAAACAAACAAAGCATACAGAGAACTCAGGAGATTGTAAAAGTCAAGAAATGATAAGCAGTATTTGCTCATATCCAATATGCAAACACATGCAACTAACTAATGGGCATGTAAAATTAAACAAACAAAATATACAGAGGGTTCATAAATTGAGCAAATACGAGGGCCGTATTCGCATGTGTCCAATATATCAGCCAACTAAAGGGCAAGTGTCGCCCACGTCTTAAACTTAAACACAATAAGTGGTAAGAAATCTGTAATTGCATATAAGTAGCGCCCGCATCTTAAGGTTAGGCAAACAAAAACGGTGAAGAGCCTCATTCACATGTGTACAATATCCAACCATGTGCAGCCAACTAAAGGGCTAGTGTTGCCCGCATTGTAAAGTTAAACAAACTAGATGGTGAAGTTGGTCTTAAACAAATGAAAGTGTCTCCTGCAGGGCCAGCTAAGCTGAAAAGCCAGCTAACGGGTTTGTAGTGCCCTCATCGTAAAGTTAAACTAAGTGGTGAGAAAAGCCACGATCAAATGCAAATAGTGCCCTCAGCGCCTGCATCGTGACATTAGACAAACAAAGCGGTGAGGAGCCACATTTACATGTGTCAGATGTCTCAACATATGCAGCCACCTAGAGGGTAAGTAGCACCGGCAACAGACATCTCTGTTTCATCATCCCAGTGCACTGCTATGCTCATAGAATGATTCCCAACTCACCCATCTCCGTTGTTCAGTGACACCTAGGAAACAAGCGCTGTGCGAAGCCGTGGTTGAGGCACTCGAGGCAGCTATTGTGAGCATTGGCTGTTGGCGTGCGGAACTGTGTGATAGGCACGCACGGAGGAAGAGCCGACGCTTGGCTCAGAGTCGCCTGAATTGTACAATGCTGCATACGAGCATAAACATAAAAAAAGTTCCACAAAACTGCAGTAGCTGATTATCGTGGCCAGAGTAGTGCCTTTGTTTAACAAACACAGCACAAGCGCTGTGCAGGCAAAAGCTTAAATGAAAGTCCCACAGAGCGAATGAAAACACTACTTGGGCCATGGGAGACTGATAAGAGAAACACACAGAGGAGCAACAGGAAATAGTATACTACAGCCAGTAGAAATGGAAAAAAAGTAAGTGGCAAGCACAGGAACCAATGAAAAGCAGGGGAGGGATGTGAGCCCCTTTTAATTTTATATTAAATACAAAAGATTTCACAAGCAAAGCGCAAGCACTGTGCAGGCAAATCCTAAAAATGGCATGGGTACCTGGGAAACTTGAGATCTCTGTGATAACTGAATTCAAAGAAACAGCTGGGAATTACTAAATTCCCCCCACCTAACATGGCTATAATATGCTCTGTGTATACTTGTAATGTCAAATAATTACCTACAGTCGTTATATTTTCTACATCCCATCATGCATAGTATAATTGGCTAAAAAGCCTGTTTTGGCAGAAAGTTTGATAGTTACATGGCACTCCTTGGCACCCGAGAGGTCTGTTAAGTCGTTTTTGGGCTTGGGGCTGCAAAATAACATACACAGGCATTCACAGTAGAACTTTCTAAACTAACAACAACTTTCAGGAAATTATATAAGTATTGAGCTTTTCTAGAACACAGAGAAAAGAGTTATAACAATCTGCTCACAACTGATGTTGGAGGGTGGGATGTTGTACCTTTATCCACCCGCCCCCAGCAGGTGTTTTTGAAAACCCCCACTTTTTAGGAAATGTCGTAACTACAGGGTAACTTCAAAAGACAATTCAGAAATCATAGCTGTCAATGGATTTCACATAACCTGACACATTCAGTAAGTCCTTACAGTTTAGTCAATAGTATTCTGGCTTTGCATTGTGGGATTTGTAGTTTTACTTTGAACAGTTTACTTATGAGCTCAAAATCCCCTGCACCAAACTGTTGTTGGTTACAAAGCCGAGAATGGCTGAAGGTGTCACACATGACATGGATCTGTTGCAGCTGTTGTTTTGAATTCACCATCCAATGACAGAGCCATACATACATGCATATACATACATACATATATATAATCTTGATGTGATGGCTCGAAGAATCAGCCTACACACTTGTCCTATCAGGCTGGGTCATCTAGCAGTGCTAGCATAGCCTCCAAATTTCCCAGGTTCATGAGTGATGAACTGCTCCAGTCCAGTTGTTTTATTTTAATTCTGCGACTTGTAGTTCTGTTTTATATTGGAATAATCAAGACTAGAAGTCCCTGAATTCAAAGAAAAATCTCGCTTTGACGCAGCACATCACGCATGGACCTGGGAAACTTGGCAGGGCTGTGACTGTGAACCAGGCTACCCCAAAAAGCAATCCGGTACTGATTAAGTCAGAATGCAAAGAAAAGTCCTGTGTTGGAAAAGCTACTCAAGCACCGAATTATGAAACTAGTTGTCTGTCAAGTCACCACATAATTTTTATTTTTGTATTTTTATTATACGGAGTTTTATATAGCGCGAACCTGACCCAAAGGTATCGGGTATCAGAGCGCTTTACATAGCACCAGTTGCGCTACATGAGGACACATTCATTTTTGTTAGGTACGGGGAGATTAAGTGATTTGCCCAGAATCACAGGATGTTCAGCGTCATTGCCGAGACTCGAACCCAGTTCCCCAGATTCGAGGACGACCGCCCTAGCCGTTAGGCCAACTCCTCTCTTCAATAATGTGGAAGCTCTGCTAAACATCCAAACTTCATGAGAGCCGAGGTTGCCCTATGGGGATTGTTCATTTCAGCCTGCCTTTCTCGTTGCATTCTGGTATTTGTAGTCGGCTACATTGCGAAAAATAAAGAGGCTACTCTCCAGTATTTGGTGAAAGGATCCTGAAATTTCATTGAGGCTGGTACCCTCGTGTATACACAGAGGTCATGGGCAGAGATGCTGCATTGTGGGGGCCTACTCTATGCCGCTACTGGTATAATTGTGAGTATAAAAACTACGAGTACCAGAATTCATATGAAAAACAGGAGTAGTTGAGCTACTCATGCCTATAGCACAACCCGGAATTTATCTGGCACTGAATATATGTATCACTTGATTAGTGGATCAACGGGCAAATGTCAGCTCACAGGCTCCCTGACTCACCTCCCCTGCCTCCAACCCTTTGCGCACAGAGGAATGCTGCCATTTGTGAGACGGATTCCTGCATAACTATGGTACAGTGAGGGCCAGTCGCTGTGTCTCCACCCCAAAAACATTGGGATACCGGTCCAGCCAGGTGAAGGGTCACGTGAAGGGTCTCACCAATCTCAGCACGCCATCGGCAGTGGCCGGGGGAGCTTTAAAGAGTTTCCAAAGGGCCTATTGAGCAGGTGTATCTCAATCCACAGTGAGCTCCTGGTGGACGAGAGAGGTGTTGGGAGAGGCGCTTAGATGAGTGGGTACTGCTAACTTTGGCGGTTTGGGGGCTGTAGTCTAGCTGTGATAGTACAGTTATATACTTGTGACTAGCTGCGAGGCAGCTTATAAGTTTTGGCGTGGGCCATTACTTAACTGTCTAATTAATCAATGTTTTTTTTTTTTATTTTGGTCCTTAAAACAGTCTTTGTTGATGGTTCTCAAGCT
Organism: Calotriton arnoldi; assembly: GCA_963921515.1. Classification (NCBI taxonomy): domain Eukaryota; kingdom Metazoa; phylum Chordata; class Amphibia; order Caudata; family Salamandridae; genus Calotriton; species Calotriton arnoldi. Next base: position 692,972 of record CAWUFW010006707.1, read on the forward strand.
TTCTAGTATTTTGTGAGACGGGCATCACATGTGGCCTGTGCTATGCCCCCAATGTCCAGGATTTGGGGCCCCAATCATAACTCTAGCTGTAGCAAACACATGTGATGTACCACTTGCCTAAGTCTAAATCGGCTTCCCCCTTTGGGAACAAGGCCCGGCTAAAGGCTCTCCGAGTCCACCCTCTGGTTCCCCCAAACAACTGGGTGACTTTTAATGACTGGGCGCGGTACATGCAGATCTGTTTAGAGCAACCGAATAGAGTTTGATAAAAACCCTGAACTTAGCACACAGAATGTTAACATTGTCCAAAAGAGCTAGAGGCCATTTTCTAAGTTAAAGACGGACTGGGGCCCTTGCGGGTTTTGGCCCTTTTAGAAGCCATTATCTAGCGTCTCGCATTGGAATTTACTGCTTACATTTTGTGGCTGCTCTGCGGGTTATCAGATGTCCCCATTGAAATGTGGCGCATAGTTTCCAGTAGTAGGCTTTTATGTTGCGAAGTGTGCCTTTTTAGAGCTGTGTCCTTGAGTAAACCAGTTAGAGTGGGACACTTGCACGCATTTCTTTCTCCAATAGCACCAAAGTTTAACCTTTATTTGTGGCGCATGATTTACATGCTTGGGGTGTCCTTAGCTATGGGTGATAGCGCCTGTTAAGTGTTTCAGTGCGCTAAAAACAAGAAAACTAGCTGGACTGTTTCATTTTTACTTTTGCTAATTACACATCTCCGGCTGGCCATGGCCAGGAGTTCCCTTTTGCGCTTGCCCATAGAAACGGAGGGAAAGTAATTGGCAAACACAGGAACCAAAGAAAAGCAAGGGCGGGATGTAAGCCCCTTTTAATTTTATATTAAATACAGTACATTTCAAAAGCAAAGCACAAGCGCTGTGCAGGGGAAACCTAAACAACACCTAAGAGGGACGGAAGTATGGAACATTTTCTGAAGTGAAAAAACTTTTGACTGATGCAAAAGCCCCTAACACATAAACACAGATAATAAAAAAATAAAAAAAAGTCAAAATGAAATATTATGACATATTCGGTAGGTATAACAAATTTATGTGCATGTTTGCTACCAGCTTTATTCCAGAACAATGTTAAAAAAACAGAATAAGCAGGCACTCAGACCCCCTCCTATTAACTCTGCTAACCCTGCAATTCCTGTGCATTAGGTATTCATTTTACAGTAGTGAAGACTATCCTTTAGACAGATTACAGCAGCAACAAAGACATTTTGCCCTACAGCAAGTGCATGAATGGGCTAGACTTAGCATTTTTATGGTGAGCCCTGAGCCAGCGCGCAAGCGCTGCTCTGGGGTTGATCTGTGGTAGTTGACTGGGTGAGGGAAGCCCTGCCCACTCCCCCGCCCATCTTTTTCATTGGTTTGTGTCTTTGCCCTTCCTAAATGCTGCCTTCCGATTGGTTTATAGGCTTGTTAGTCCCTCCTTATGACGGCCATGTCATCATTTGTATCCTTCCATGGCTGCTGGCCCCTTTACTTCGAGTGTTGCACGGTATTTAGACTGTGAGCACTATTTTCTTTAATGGGGTTCTCTTACTGCCTGTGCCTTCTTCCCCCCAACCTCCCGCAGTCCGTGCCTTCTCGCACTCCCGTTGTTCGTGCCTTCTCGCCCCCTGCCCGCACTCCCGTTTGCAATGCAATAGGTCTCGCGTAAATGCGAGTCCTATTGCATTGCAAATGCTTGTTCTACAGAGTATGTGTTGCCCAACTCCTGCCTCCGGGGTGCAGATTATAGCCCAACTCCTGCCTCTGGGGTGCAGATTACAGCATTTTACACACTACAGAAATCATGTTACCCTTTTTTGCTGCTGTTCCACCTTTGCACACCAGAGAGCAGACCATTTCACCTGCCCCCTAACAGGAGGATCAAGAGGTAGAATTTGATGAAATACAGTTTCTTTAACAACTTGTTTCACTCTGCTGGCAGAGCAGTTGCTACAACAAGCAGATGCTTTATAAACTCCTAAGATGTGCCATGCTTATTATGCGCTTTTTTTTCTCAGTCATGTTTGTGATTTCTTCAAATGTGTTTGCTGCCGTTTAGCTCTAGGATAATACTTTTTCTGTTTTGACAGCCAGTTAATTTCATGTTCAGAAGATGGCAGTGTCCGCATTTGGGAATTTCAAGAAAAGCCACAGCTAACAGCGGAGTCTGTTCCAGCAGGTTTGTTTGGTTTTAAATAAACAAATGTGTTTTGAGGCCTCGTTAAGAGGTATTAAGTATAAGCCATTATACACATGCAACCACAATGCAGTGCGTGCTTTTTAGAAGTAAAACAAATGAATCTGTCATGGTTTAGTGAAGTATACTAAAGGTGGAATCGCACGCTTCCCAAACATTAACAAAGTTACTATGCCTGACGTATAACTGAAAATGTCTTCATTTACTGGTGAGTTTAGGCACTCAAAAACTCTTCATACATGCACTTTGTCATTCATTCGTATCTTCATACATTATTCACCCACCCAAAGGCTCATATTTTCATTCATCCACTCACTAATCCGCAATAAAAACACACAAAAGTCAAAAAAGCATATGCAAGAGAAATTGAAAGACTAAACGCATAAAAAAAAGGAAAAACGCTGCTACCTAAATCTTGCTGGCATATAATATGCAATAAAAAAAAGTAAAAGCAAAATCAATGTAGCAGTGCACAGCCATGTTGTAATGTTATTGTGCATAGTGTGTCATTGTTTTAAAGTTCCATCGTGGCTGCTATGTTTAGAAGCAACATGTTGGGCTTCTTGGAGGGGTTGTAAATTTTCTTTATGTCATGTATAGCACTGCGGCTTTTGTGGAGCATGGCTGAGAAAAAAAAAACCTCTGTGGCGCGGTTAATGCATGTCGCATCATGGCAGTTATTTATTTTACTTTCAACTATTCCTCACAGCAGTCGTGCTGCTGTATTACATTGCTAAAAAAGTCATTGGCAAAGCCAAATATCTCTAATATTTGTAAGTAAACAAAATGTCTCACAAGCGACCGTGCATGCATTGTCCCAGGCGAGACCTAAAAAGGGTTGCTGAATTAGAATAGATGTAAACCTATTGTGTTAGAGCGGAAGCTTTGTGAAGTGGGTACAATGGTGTTAATATGAAAATCATTTTAATACATAAATAAATTGTACATGACAAATAGGGTAATATAATTAAGTAATGAAACAAATAGTAAAGGTGAAACTTCATATGAAATTAGTCCGTTTGATAGATGTCTTTAGTGAGAAGTGAGGGATGAGGTTGGGCATTTTGAGAGTGATCATAGATAAATCATCATTCCCATGGTTGTCTTATTTTTTTTAAATAATTTTCTAGGTATGCTTAGACAAAATGAGTGTAGTGTGTATGACTGTAGCTCCCTGCTGCCAGCAGTACTGGTCCCTACTGCGACTGAGGACATTATCCTTGCTAGATGAGGTGAAAGATTTATATTAGTTTTCAAAAGGGTGACTGTTTCTTTGAACTCAAGAGCACATCTTCATGGAACAGGAGAGCAAAGTACACCACATTGTTAGCAAAGCATTCATTTTTTCCCTATCTTATTGTTTATAACCTGCGCATATACACAATCACAACCCCTGCATTCCAGTCAGAATTTAGCATTCCAGATATATGATTGATTCCTTACGGGAAAATACAGTTAAAAATATATTCCTGCTATTTTCGAAGGTTAAACCTTTAAGTCCTGATAGGACACCAAATGTAATATTATGCGAAGACGTAAAAAATTAAACCGTGAAGTTCAAATAATGTAACATGGAAAATCGGTGCACCTAACTAACATCTGTGACAAAATAACACTATATGACACGTTTTAGTGGAGAACATCCTTGATATAGGAGTCTATGAACGTTTTATAAAAGTACTAGAATATTCACTGCAATCGTTTTTTTCCAGTTTGTTTGTCTCTACTGAACAGAAAGAGGTATACAAGATGTTTCTGACCTACTTTACCATAGTGGAGGGAACTGTGCTCCCATTGTGTGTAGTATTTTCTTCCTCTCCACATCCAATTTGGACTAACCAATTGCAGATGGAGGAGAAAGCGATACTATATACATCAAAGAATAGTGTCCTAAAGAGTCCTGTGATAAGAATGCACGCTATGCGTGATGTAACCAGCCCCTCAAGCATAGTTTTTGCTAAGTAAATTCACTGATTCAACTTTTCGTTTTTGTAAAATAGAAATAAGTGCATATTTCTGTCTGCATATTTCTGTCTGTTTTTTAAACGTTTCTTGGTTCTGCATCAATTATTTGAAATGCACTGTATAGTGACTGTCACATAGCCAGAAGGGGACCCAAGATTTGCAAACATCAGAGGTTGCTTTTTGGGATTTTCTCTTTTTTGTATTTTATCCAAATCAAACACAATTATTTAACCAAGAGGTAGACCTAGTGAGTGAAGTGGATGTAGCCTGTAACCCGTGGCAAAAACAAGCATTGATCTGGGATTTTTTTCTGACTGCTACAGTTTCCTGTTTTAAGGCTGAAGGTTACAATACGAAATTGACAAAAAATCTGCCAAAATCTAAACATGTTACAACAAGAACTCTGATGAATTTTAATTTAATGTTGAAGTGTAAAGATCATATGGGGCCAGATGTGTACTAACCTATTTCGCAAAATTGGAGAGTTTACAACTGCAGGATAGGCTTTTCTTATGTTTAAATCCCATTTTGGGGCTCGGTAAACTTTTACCAGATCTTAAAATGGGATTCTGAATAGTTACTAAATCTCAGTTTGGAAAGGGTATGTTGTGGGTGTCCTTTCAAATTGTAAATGGTAACCTTTCTACAGTTTGTGACCGTAATTCCAGTCGCAAACCATTGAAAAGTTACAGACTCCCAAGTTGGGGTGGCAACCTCTTTGCAAAAGGGAAGGATTCCCCTTTGGACCACTGCCAGCTCTCAGAGAAACTTTACAAAAATAAACTTTATTATAATTTATTTTTAAAGCAGCCTGTTTCATTTAAGGAAATCGGGCTGCTAAAAAAAGGTTACTGTATTTAAAAGCAGTCACAGACATGATGGCCTGCTTGCTCCTGCAGAACACGATCCCTGTGATTGTATACAACCAGAGTGAGTCACAATTTGCAGCCTGCCTAATGAATATTAATTAGGTATGTCAGATTGCGACCCACTCAGATTCAGAATTTTACAAACTAATCTATTAGTGCATCGGTCAGAAAAGTTCTGGTCACCAGTTTTTGTGATCAGTATCAGTGGCCCTGAGTGAGCTGCAAAATTATTGAAGTACCTTGAGAGAAAAACAGCATATCAGAACATCCTCGTCACCAGTATAATCTTTAATTGTTCCTGCCTTCCTATTGGAAATAGAAATAGGGTGAACACCTCCCTCCAACTCATTAGAGACACTGTTCTACATTGTAGGATCCTCACTGCTTTAAATGTAAAAATAATTCCCACTAGCGTGACCTTAACAATTCTGCTATATCTCTTCGTAGATATATATCAATGGAGGTTGAATTTTCCAAAAACGTCCTAAGTACATGTCACTTCCATATAATAAAGCAGGTAGCATGTACTGAATTTTCCTCTCTCTAAGATAACATTCTCCAAGAAAGGACTCCAGAGAAGAAAGATCCAGAGAGAAAATGCAACACAAACATCACCACTGCTCCAGACACTCCTGATGGTCAGATGAGAAGCGGTCGATGTCGAGACATGCCTCGGCACCTCGGGATGGATTTTAGATGTGAGGGAAGAGACACTTGCAGATACCAGAGAAATCAAGACCATCGAGACCTTGCTGCTAACTTTGTCATCAACATCTGTAAGAATGCCACTGTTGAGGCGATCTACGTCGAGAAGTACCTGGTTGACTTGGAGATATACACCATCAGCAAAATCGACCCCAAGGCATGTCTCTGTCACTCCTCTATCGTGATCTCCTTCTGGAAAATTATTTTTCTCCTCTAGCCTGCTAAGATTCCCAGAATGACTGTTCCAGCCTCTGATCCTCTCCAAGAATCATTACCATCTCTTGACATTCTACCACAGTCTGTAATGGTACAGAGGAGTACATCTATGTCACCACCTTAATACATTCCTATGCCTGTCAATACAGCTGTGCAAGCTTGCTAGCTTTTTCATAATTCAGCAGAAAAGCTATGCAGAAGACCACATACCTGGTCTGCACCATCACCAAATTCTCCTACATCTCATAACTCTTCTGTGTCTTATTTCACCCACACTCCAGCTCATCCACCAATTTCACCACTGCACACCTCACCCGTGGATGATTTAACCACATTACATGATGTGCTTATTGGAGGTGACAATAAGCTCAGTATCCAATTAGAAGTCCCTTACACTTCTGTTTCTGTTATCATAGAAACTTTACAGCATAGATCCACTCCGATACTGATATTGCCTCCGTTACCAGGTGATTCTTTCTGTAGATTTTTCTAGAAACACAGAGGTCGGTTTTCTGGTGCCCCTAGCACCAAGGACTTAGACAGTGTACCAACCTGAATCAGAAAAACAGTTTTACTGCAACCATTCCACAACCTAATGAGCTATATTAGTAAGATGTTTTTCACGAAACGATCAAGCCCATGACACATTACAAGGATCGTTAGAGGAATCCTTAACACTCTTTCAATAAACAATGACACACTCAAGAACATTAAAACACAGGGTATGCATTTTACATATTTATTGAAAATCTGAATCCTAGTCTAGTGCACACAACATGAATTGTAACTATAATAAAAACAAATAAAATGGCAGCTTTCATTAAAAGGATAAATAAGAAGGTCCACTCTAACATGGTTGTAGTGCAAACTCTATAGCTAAAATATCCTGATTCTGCTACTTCTAAGCACTAACCTAATTCTAGTAAAGCAGAAAACGAAACCTATTTTGAGGTTTCAGTGATGGTACACACCTGCATACCTGTTTGAACAATAGCTATTATGTCCAATGCAGTCACAAGATCTGCTATTCTCGTCTCATGAGGCCAACTGCACTGATAAGTCAGTGAGCATGTACATGAGACCTCTTCAACAGTGCAACAAAGTTCAGTGGGATCAACCAAAGGGTTGTTGGAAAGACAAGTTGACACTGACCGTTCAAGCTAGAATATCACGCAAGTAGTGGTGTCAAACAAGGAATCTCCTAAAAGGGACTCCTTTCCACCAGAACCTACCTTCTCAGACCAGGGTGATGGATTTGTGTCTGACAGGTCGGGGAGCCCATCTACAAAATATATCCATACAGAGATTGTGGTCAGAGAGGCAACAGCTCTCATATAAATTACCTACAACTCAAAGCTGTGCATCTAGCTTTAAAAGCTTTCCTTCTGTCATTCACTTCGGACAGATAGCTGATTCAAACAGACAATATGACCAGAAAGTATTATTTAAACAAGCAAGATGGAACCAGGTACGGGATTCTATCCCTGGAGGCACAAGCAGTATGGCATTGGCTTATTTCAGGATTTTTTTTCATTCAAACAGTATACCTTCTGGGTCATCAGATCTGCTAAGCAGATATAACATCAAAAATCATGAGTGCGAGCTAAACGAGGATGTCTTCCAATATATATATTCTAAGACTGGGTTTTTCCTCAAATAGATCTTTTTTTACTGCCAATCTAGATGCAAAATGACCTAGCTTCACATCAAGAGTATAGGAATCGGAGTCATTGTGCGATCCCCTTTTAATGAATTAGTACAGCAAAATTCTGTACAGTTTTCCACCATTACCAGTACTCATGCAGCCAAAGCACTCCAATGTCAAAATTATTCTCATTGCTCCAGAATGGCTCGACAGTGGTGGTTCCCGGAAATCCTTAATTCCCAATTAAAACCACACAAGAAACTGTCGTGCAGAATGAATCTTCCATTGAAGATACAGGGGAAGATACATCGCCCCAACGTACACTCTTTGAATTTGGATCATTGCTCCGGAGGTTGTACAATATGGTGACCTAAATTTAGGCCAAAGGATTTCTGGCCCCAATCACGTCCTACCTATTTTCCACACATGAAACAAATTTGCCTGCTCCAGACATTAATGATTGTAACCTGGACATTGCTGAGTAGATAAATGTGTGTGTATATAACTGCGTACACTGTGGAAGAACACTGGTGTGTAATGTAACTATTGTGTTGTTTGGATATGGGATGTACATGCCTGTACTTATGGTTTCTACGTAAACACGATGTTATCTTTGTATAAGATCAACAAAAAAAAATGTACTTCAAGAATGTATGTTCATACTTAATGAAGCCAAGCGTCCTTCCACAAAAGCATCATATAATTTTACAAAGAGAAGATTTATAATATGATGTTTAAAAAATAAACAATCCAATTTGTTATTAAGAAGATTTAATTATACCCTATCTGCTACACTTGGCAAACTCAAAGCTGCAGTACTCTTCAATTAAAGTTGAGCTCCATTGCAACCCACAGATAAGGCTCAAATTAAAAGTCCTTCGCAATTCCAGTGATTAAAGACTTTTTGGAAGGATTGAATAAAATGTTTTCTCCAAGACGGCAGCCTCCCCATGGGAGCTGAATCTGGTTCTTACTATATTAATGGTTGCTCCTTTTAAGCGTATCCATAAGGCTTTCTTACTACATCTACCTTGGAAAGTGGCTTTTATGATAGCAACTGCATCTGTTTGAAGGGTCAGTGATCACCAAGCCCCATCTGCTATTGAGACTTATACAGTTTCACATCATAGTAGTGTCTGAGCAATCATAATTTGTCTAGTTAGTATGAAAGTCTGAAACTACATTCCATAACAATTTGGACTTGTTCTTTATATAACTCTATTGTTGAAGTTTTTGTACATTATTATTCGTCACATTGTTAATACTGCACCATTTTTAATAATGCACAAAAACTTCCAAAACTTAGTTGTATACAGAAGAAGTCCACATTTTTACCCAATGTAGGTTCCGGCTTTCATATTAACCAGACAGATTCTCTACTGTTTCTCTTCCCTAAAACTTTCCACTCTTGCAGAGAGGCCAGTTCACTCTTTGGAATTTAGAAGAGTCTTACATTTCTATTTAGATAGAACAAAGCATGTGAGGAACACTAATCGCCTTTTTGTCAATTATAAGCCAATCCATACTGGGATGGCATCTACAAAATAAACCATTGCCTGATAGATATTTCCCTGTATTATATGTTATCAGCAAGCCAAAAAACCTTTACCGGGTAAACCAAGAGCTCATTCCACAAGAGGGAAGGCAACTACTATTGCTTAGTTGAGAAACGTTCCTCTCGTGGAGTTTTGTAAAGCAACCGCATGGAAACCAGTCCATAAATACATACACTATATATTGTTTGGAAGAAGGCATCAGAGCTGACCCTATCATAGGTCAACAGTTTTTAGAAAACAAGCATTGGCAAAGCCAATAGGCCACGCTTGTATAACAGCTGTTGGCTTTGTGTCAGAACTCTTACCTTAAGTGCCAGAGTCTTCCACAGAAGCAGATGAAAAACTCCCAAGTCCCCAACGTGGTTGCCGAGACAGAATAACTGAATCAACACCCACGGGGGGGGAAAGGGGAATGGGAAAAGATAGAGAGACTGCCTGCGTGACTTAGAACTGCCCAACCTCCTCAAATCAGGATGTCTTCTATGTGTAAGGTCTCACATCTGTTTCCTTGACTCAGGAAGTATTCAGGCCGAACCTGCTGAGGGCGAGAGAACAAACCTTATGCCTCTAAACTTTTCCCTAATTCCTCTCTGCCAACCTCCCTCCAGAACTAGAATAACTACCTGAACGACTCAGCAGACTAGCCCCTCTCTTGGTCTGTAGAATGGAATTAGTTTAATGAAAAAAATGCTGATGCCAGTATTCTCCTTAGAAGTTCCACACGAGGATAAAGAGTTGGTAATGTTCAAAACCTTTGCAAGCAAGACTTTTTAAGCTCAGTAACTTCTAGGTGTTCGTAGTCTCAGCAAATGTACAGTTCAAAAAATAACATGAATTTTCTGTCTTACTTATTTGCAGGATACACGGAATTTTCTTGGACTCAGGGGTGGTTGTGTTCTCACAAGAACAATACTTCAGACCGCTGCCAAACCAGGAATTTCTATGAAAACCTGACGAGAAGATTCTCTCAGGAGGAAAAAACAAATAGCTCCAAAAATTCTTGGGAACCGCGTTCCCGATGTGCACACCCTTCCGCGAAATGCGGGAGAAAAAATCGGGGCTTATTCAGAAGTCGAATTTTTCTTCAGAGCAGGCGCTGAAAGGCAAACGCTGCTCCTTTCCGAAATCTTCAGTTGAAGTGCGCGGCTCACAGGGAGCTCGCGCTAGAGATTTGCTTGGGCTCGAGCCTTTAGTCAAAAGACTAGAGCGCACAGACTTAATTAGATTTGGATTTCCTCGGAGCCGGTTTCCGCAATTAAGAGCAATAACCTCTGTAACAGCAGCCACAAGTGGGGACGCAACCTTTTTAATTTGGAATGCGGAACCAATTTGCTTCTTCTTAATTTAGATGAGGAGGTGAGAGCAGCTGCAATTGAGTTCCTGACACTTTGTCAGTATGTTTTATCCATGCTGTATAGCAGCACTATGGCACAGTCATAGCTCTTTTTTTGTTTACTTTCAGCCATACTGCATAGCAGCCGCACTGCTATACAACATGTCTAAAACACATTGACAAAGTTAACAGCTCTCACATAGGTGAGACCTATTGGCTTTGAGAATGTTTTTTTGCTGAATGATGCTCCCCATCTAGCATTAAAAATAAAGAAGGGACAATTGTGACTGGTTTGAATTCAGAATTAGCAGTCTGTCATTCAAGCAAAAAGGAAAGGTGAGTAGAATTATCTGCATACATCATAATTCGCAAAATGAATGCTACATGCCACAATCTTAACAAGTCTAGATGTGAGCTGAAACCAAATCCAAAAATCTCCTTCCGTTTAACATAACGGGCCCTGCCATGTAAAAATAATATTAATAGTATCCTCCCAAATGCATGTATAAGTTTGGTATCATTCAAACCATGAATACTTTCTCTCTTGTATGTCCTCCTTTTCCCAATGGGCTGCAAAAGAGTACAGCTAACATTTCATGGGATAGATTGCTAGAAACAATAGTTAAAGGCCGGTGACAGATTATGAAATACAACTTTTAAGTATGGAGATTATGAACATCACTCTGCAGCAGGCACATGAATCTAATTGCTTATTTTAGCAGCATATATAGAGCTCTGAATTATGAAAGGCAGTTGTGTTGATATAATACATTTTAGTAGTGTTACTGATTGTAGGAGCAGCGGGATAGGGACTGTCATTTCTTAAAGGTGTGGGATTTTGTGCTTTAGGGAAGGCAAAGCAGTAGAGGAAGTGATCAATGACAGGAAGGAGCTGGTATATGGAGCATAGCGGGGCATTTTGAAAAGTGTTCGGCTTAGAGGGTTCACCTGTTGTCTGTCGTTGGGCACAATATCTAACTTGTTGAGTGGTTTAAAATGTACGTCTAGGGCAGACAGCGTTATGCAAAACCAGCAGCAGCAGCTAACTGTGGCTGTCTGCAGGATAATGCTTCTCTTTTCTATCTTGCACACTGCCAAGGTGCAAACGTTAAGGTGATTTAGAAGTGAACAGATTCTAAAAAATTTGGAAAGTCTCTCTGTGCCAGTTGCAAATGTTAAGGTGATTTAAAAGTGAACAGATTCCATGAAATCCAGAAAGGCTCCCTGGCATTTACAGTGGCACATAATTTCACTCAGGGTATTAATTAGGAGTGGGCGATAAATTCCGCTCTGCTGGCGGAGTTGGCAGAGTTTTGGCCACTTCGCGTTATGTATGTAACTCAGCATTCCAGACAAATCCCACCAACCGCAGCATGGCGGAGTTTTTTCCCATGTGTGGCTCCTCAATGGTAAGTTGGCAAGCGAGATTTGGCATCCCCTAGTATGATTTTCAGTTGCTAGGAGGGCACCCCGCGAGATTTCTACAGAGCGGCCGGTCATGACCATTCGTGGTTAGAAAACTGCCGCTCAAGTAGAAAATCTACTCGAGCAGCAGCAAAATCAACTCAAGAAGTAGCACCCTCTGGTGTGCTGCAAGGTGCCATTTGCGCGGATTATTCAGTGCAGAACAAGCTCCCAGTGCAAAAAATCAGCGCGATGTGCCTAATTCTGCCCGTTCGCAGAACTCCACGGAATCTTGCGGTCAAAAAGCTGCAGCTTGAGTAGAAAATCTGCTTGAGCGGCATCAAAATCAACTTGAGAAGCAGCGCCCTCTGGCATGCTGCGCGGTGCCGTTTGTGCTGATTTTACAGCGCATAACGAGCTCCCACGGCAAAAAATCTGCACAGCGTGCCTAATTCTGCCCATTCGCTGAACTCCGCAGAGTAAAACTCCACCCATCCCTAGTCTTAATGATATTGCTGGAAAAGTGAAAACAAAGAATCTCCTTCAGAGCCCAGGCAATGGATGCAACTACTATAAAACCACAGCAAAAACAGTGCAATCTCCCTACATTTGAAGTTGTTGTTTAATCGCTATAGTGTTAACAGCACCCTTTGGAGGTGTTGGTGTGAAAATGCTTTTGTAGTTTTATATAGAACGAACTCGACCAAAAGGAATTGTAGTTCCTTACATGAATACCAGTTGTTTTCAAAGGCACATGGAGATTGAGTGATTTGCCTAAAATCAAAGGATATTAAGCCGACGCCGAGACTCGAACCGGTTCCCCAGTTCCAAAGTCAGCAGTTCAGTCATGGTGACTGTCATGTAATGTTTAATATGTCCCTATATTGGACTAATTACTGTCACTCATACCTCCACTCCTAAACCCCACCACAGGCCAGGCTCCTAACTCACGTCATATTTTACTGCCCTGTGAGGTACAAGGTTGCTGATTTGAGTGAGGATAAGTAAGAAAGCTTCCGTTGTCTGGCAACCAAAGCACTCGTTTTCCTGGAACAGCGAGCTGATCCTGCCAAGTCTACCATTTTGAGAACCACACACCGATGCTGTCATGTAGGTATGGATGTAGAGCGGAAGGGGCACAAGCAATAGAAATATGGGCTGCAAAGCTGACTTGCACTCAGTTTGAGTCTTTTGTTTCTCCTCTATATACCCTTATGCTGTGTGTGTTAAGGTGTGCACGCTCACATCTCGCACTGCAGCTGTATTTTATATACACACACCAAATTTCACTATATAATCACTAAATGTGGTTGACGGAGATGTAACACAAGGCAGTACTAGCCCCAGGCGAATACACAGGTCATATGTAACAAAAAAGAAAAGAAAAACAAAACAAAACAGTGGAGCTGGGTGGGATGGGGGCTGTAAAGATAAAAAAATAAAAGGCAAAACCCGGAGCAGTGTCAGTAAAAAGCCAGCACAATTGAGATGAAAACAAGAAAATATTCTGTGCCATGCCTGCAAGTCTCCAAATAAGATTTAAATATTGGGAACTTGTTTCATTTGTAGCAAGTGTTGGCCGTAGATATGTATGCTTAGCATACTCCTGCCATCTAGTGATGGGCTTGGACATTTGCAGCTTGTTTTTCTTTGAAGAAGTCTTTAGATTCACGAGGTATGGTGACTCCTCCTGTAGTCTGTATTGCGCATCGTCATCGGCTCCTTTATTCAATTGTTTTTCTCTGCCATCACGTTTGGACGTCTATCTCTGAGCTCCGGGACCGGAGCTTAGACACCTTCCACAAGGCCTTTTCAGCGCCCCAGTTCATAACCCTTCGATGGATAACACTCGAAAGACAGCCAGAGACTGGTTTTCTCCACATTTTTTGTTCCGCCTGCGCTGGCCTGGGCCGGTACAACTTTGCCTTCCAACTTCAACGCCATTGTCTTCCACTCTAACCACATGAAGTGATGGAAACAACTCCCTTCAGTTTCTGCCCCAAGTGCCATGCTAAATATTCCTGGCAGGATCAGCACTTCATCTGCAACCTCTGCCTGTCTCCAGAACACGACGAGACGTCGTGTGAAGCTTGCCTGGCCTTCCGGTCCAAGAAGACACTTCGCCAATGGAGAGAGCGCCGCTGGGCAAATACAAGGAGATGATGGACGGAGCGCTGAAACTTTTCAGACACTCACCCCCAGTCACAGATCTGGGTTGAATCCATCATCGTTCTTTAGATCACTTCACCACCCCAGTTCAGACACAGCTATATGCAAATCAGTCTTGACCCTGTGCCTCATGGGAACAGTCCATCCCGAACTGCCAAGCCATGTCTTCCCTGGACCGGAAACAAGCATCCTGGGACCGGTTTCTGGGTAACACCCTTCATCAGCCAGGCTAGCTTGAATCCAGTGGCAAAGTGAGCAAGGGACCCACGTCTGGGCATACCCTGCCAACTTAGGGTGAACAAAGCAAACACAAAGAGATGATGGACGGAGCACTGAAACTTTTCAGACACTCACCCCCAGTCACAGATCTGGGTTGAATCCATCATCGTTCTTTAGCTCACTTCGCCACGCCAGTTCAGACTCCGCTATATGAAAATCAGTCTTGACCCTGTGCCTCATGGGAACAGTCCAGCCCGAACTGCCAATTTATGTCTTCCCTGGACCGGAAACAAGCATTGTGGGACCGGTTTCTGGGTAACACCCTTCATCAGCCCGGCTAGCTTGAATCCAGCGGCAAAGTGAGCAAGGGACCCGCATCTGGGCATACCCTGCGAACTTAGGGCGAACAAAGCAAACACAAGGAGATGATGGCCCTTACCACCATGCAAGCGCACCGAGCCAAAGATGCGCCCGATATCTTCGGGGACCAACCACTCGACCTCCTAACAGAAGAAAGAGCCAGCTACTTGCCAGCAGCAGGGAAGGGTCCTACTCCGAGCATGAGCCTGCAGCCTTGAAAGGGCATGTGAGTACACCAGCGAAAAGCCTCCCACGCACACATAAAAACCTTCCCAGTGGCTCACAGAACCCCACTGCCCTCTGGCCATGGAGGTGTCTAACATAAGGCAAAGGAGCAGACACTTGTCCCTCCGCCTAAACAAGCACCGAAAGGCACCAAAAAACCAAAGGCACCAACCGTTTTGAAGTCAAAGCCAGTCTCGGTGCTGGTGTAAAAAACGCAAACCTCAATGCCAGAAAAGCCTACAAGGCCCTCAGAGCCGAAATCTACACCTTTGGAACCAAAAACACCCTTGGCATTGAAGGCATCTCTCTATGCCAAGCATACCTCAGCACCGAAAACACCTTTGGCACCAAAACCATTGGCCGAAAACACCCTCAGCAGCGAAAATACCTAAGACTGCCACAGAACCGAGAGATTAACCTGTTGAGCCTATACTCCCCAAATTACAAAAAAAAACTTGATGCCAAACAAAAGACTCTGTATATTAATCCAGGCACTGGACGAGTAGTTACAAAACCACCTCCAGCACCAACAGACACGCTCCCTAAGAGGAAGAAAACATTTGAAGAGGAGATCATGGGGGCGGAGCCACAAAAGACCCCACAAAAGAAACCTAAAAACAAGGATACTAGCCCCATAATGTTTCCTCAACTCCCACCTCCTCCCCCTCCTACTACTCCACCGTTACCTCTACCCTCTCCATCACCTATTGTTCCTCTTCTGCCAACACCAGTTACACCACAGGCTCAGCCACCATCACACAACATTCCCCTCATGCTCACCCATGGGGATAACCTACATTATTGTCTTTCGGGGAGCATGGCACAGGGGATAATATTGACCCCTATTAAGCACCATATTTTTCAGATCCTCATGGTGACCCTGAAAGTGTTGACAAAGCATGGGATGACTATGATATAGACCCACAGGATGATACTGACCCCAACCTTTACCCCTCTAAACCCTCCACACCAGACGACACAACAACTTACCACAAAGTCTTGTGTAGGGCTACATACTACCATAAAGTAGATATGCACACACTAGAAGATGAGGATGATTTCCTCGTAGAAAGGCTATCCAAGATGCAGCATACAGTACAATTCTTGCCAATGTTAACGGGCATGCCACGCACAGCTGAAATCTTTAAGCAACCCGTAAAATCAAGGGTCCTAACCCCAAGGGTTGACCAACAATATAAGCCTTCGCCATCCAACCCAACGTATATCAAGGGGCAGGTAGGTAGTAGTGGTCCCTAGGAGGGAAGAACCGCACAATCAATTTGTAATATATATTTGCAACTGACCAAAAAGGTGTGAACAAATTAATCAATGTAGTCTGGCAGGGGTGCTATAGTAGCTTAAGACACCTACTACCCAAAGGTGCTATTAGCACGTTGGAAACTAACATGCATGCAAATGTACCAAAGAACAAAGCTATAGCAGCACACCCCTCATAAAGTATAACAATCCAAAAACAGTACTGGATAGGTAATGCACAAAGTCCAAGCTCTAATGCGATTCAGTACACAAATTCGTGAAGACAATCTAATGGGACATCAGGTATACAGAAAATGCAGGTAGTCCTTGCCGATGCATTTGTTTCTGTTCTGGTTTCATTAAGGGCATTAACTCCCCCTCTAGGTTTGAATTCATCAAATTTTTTGGCGACCGTGAATATTCTCCCGTTCTTGTAGTCGTTATCATCCCTTTTGAGCTTGTGTATCTTTTTGTCCCCGATATATGTCTGATGGGAACTAAGTACTTCTTTCAGTATTTGGTAGTTTTTATCCGTAGCTTCTTTGAGGTTGAGTTTTTTGATATCTTCCTCTACTTGCTCTATTTTACTTAACAATTTAGATCTCTTCCTCTCAGCATGTCTTATTAATAGATCCATCATACCAAAAGATGATGATAATATCAGGTTTTCCCACTCACTTAAAAGGTCTGGATCCAAGTCCTCAAAGGAGGGAAAAATGATAACCCTGAGTCCTCTCGGTACCTGTCTGATCTCAATATATTTTTTAAGTGTCGTAAGGTCCCACCATCGTGAGAGTTCCTGCTTCCACAATCTCTCTAGTTTGATGAATAATTGTTTGAGTCCCTGAGGTTTATCTTCCATTGTGTTTGTTTTCTTAAACTGGATACGTTGTCCCACAAAAATATCATTGAATACTTTGTCCCTGTCATCCTCAAAACCTGCCATTTTGAGAAATAATTAGTCTTCAGTATCTCTGACGAGTTTCTCAATCAGATCACACTTTCAAAAGAACTTGGTGCTGGTAACCACATAACATTAAAGAAAGGAAGGGGGAGGTAGGTAGTAGTGGTCCCTAGGAGGGAAGAACCGCACAATCAATTTGTAATATATATTTGCAACTGACCAAAAAGGTGTGAACAAATCAATCAATGTAGTCTGGCAGGGGTGCTATAGTAGCTTAAGACACCTGCTACCCAAAGGTGCTATTAGCACGTTGGAAACTAACATGCATGCAAATGTACCAAAGAACAAAGCTATAGCAGCACACCCCTCATAAAGTATAACAATCCAAAAACAGTACTGGATAGGTAATGCACAAAGTCCAAGCTTTAATGCGATTCAGTACACAAATTCGTGAAGACAATCTAATGGGACATCAGGTATACAGAAAATGCAGGTAGTCCTTGCCGATTGCATGTGTTTCTGGTCTGGTTTCATTAAGGGCATTAACTCCACCTCTAGGTTTGAATTCATCAAATTTCTTGGCGAACGTGAATATTCTCCCGTTCTTGTAGTGGTTATCATCCCTTTTGAGCTTGCGTATCTTTCTGTCCCTTATATATGTCTGATGGGAACTAAGCACTTCTTTCAGTATTTGGTATTTTTTATCCGTAGCTTCTTTGAGGTTGAGTTTTTTTTATATCTTCCTCTACTTGCTCTATTTTACTTAACAATTTAGATCTCTTCCTCTCAGCATGTCTTATTAATAGATCCATCATACCAAAAGATGATGATAATATCAGGTTTTCCCACTCACTTAAAAGGTCTGGACCTAAGTCCTCAAAGGAGGGAAAAATGATAACCCTGAGTCCTCTCGGTACCTGTCTGATCTCAATATATTTTTTAAGTGTCGTAAGGTCCCACCATCGTGAGAGTTCCTGCTTCCGCAATCTCTCTAGTTTGATGAATAATTGTTTGAGTCCCTGAGGTTTATCTTCCATTGTGTTTGTTTTCTTAAACTGGATACCTTGTCCCACAAAAATATCATTGAATACTTTGTCCCTGTCATCCTCAAATCCCGCCATTTTGAAAAATAATTAGTCTTCAGTATCTCTGACGAGTTTCTCAATCAGATCACACTTTCAAGAGAACTTGAGTGCTGGTAACCACATAACATTAAAGAAAGGAAGGGGGAGGTAGGTAGTAGTGGTCCCTAGGAAGGAAGAACCGCACAATCAATTTGTAATATATATATTTGCAACTGACCAAAAAGGTGTGAACAAATCAATCAATGTAGTCTGGCAGGGGTGCTATAGTAGCTTAAGACACCTACTACCCAAAGGTGCTATTAGCACGTTGGAAACTAACATGCATGCAAATGTACCAAAGAACAAAGCTATAGCAGCACACCCCTCATAAAGTGTAACAATCCAAAAACAGTACTGGATAGGTAATGCACAAAGTCCAAGCTTTAATGCGATTCAGTACACAAATTTGTGAAGACAATCTAATGGGACATCAGGTATACAGAAAATGCAGGTAGTCCTTGCCGATGCATGTGTTTCTGGTCTGGTTTCATTAACCCCTTCGATGCTCGTGACGAGCTCAGCTCGTCATGCTGCGCGGTAGCGCTGTGCGCATGACGAGCTGAGCTCGTCACGACCACACCCCCGATCGGAATGTCCAGCACACGAGCGGAATTCCGATCGCGTTCAAGGGGTTAAGGGCATTAACTCCCCCTCTAGGTTTGAATTCATCAAATTTCTTGGCGAACGTGAATATTCTCCCGTTCTTGTAGTCGTTATCATCCCTTTTGAGCTTGCGTAACTTTCTGTCCCTGATATATGTCAGATGGGAACTAAGTACCTCTTTCAGTATTTGGTATTTTTTATCCGTAGCTTCTTTGAGGTTGAGTTTTTTGATATCTTCCTCTACTTGCTCTATTTCACTTAATAATTTAGATCTCTTCCTCTCAGCATCTCTTATTAATAGATCCATCATACCAAAAGAAGATGATAATATCAGGTTTTCCCACTCACTTAAAAGGTCTGGATCTAAGTCCTCAAAGGAGGGAAAAATGATAACCCTGAGCCCTCTCGGTACCTGTCTGATCTCAATATATTTTTTAAGTGTCGTAAGGTCCCACCATCGTGAGAGTTCCTGCTTCCGCAATCTCTCTAGTTTGATAAATAATTGTTTGAGTCCCTGAGGTTTATCTTCCATTGTGTTTGTTTTCTTAAACTGGATACCTTCTCCCACAAAAATATCATTGAATACTTTGTCCCTGTCATCCTCAAAACCTGCCACTTTGAAAAATAATTAATCTTCAGTATCTCTGACGAGTTTCTCAATCAGATCACACTTTTAAAAGAACTTGAGTGCTGGTAACCACACAACATTAAAGAAAGGAAGGGGGAGGTAGGTAGTAGTGCTCCCTAGGAGGGAAGAACCGCACAGTCAATTTGTAATATATATTTGCAACTGACCAAAAAGGTGTGAACAAATCAATCAATGTAGTCTGGAAGGGGAGCTATAGTAGCTTAAGACACCTACTACCCAAAGGTGCTATTAGCACGTTGGAAACTAACATGCATGCAAATGTACCAAAGAACAAAGCTATAGAAGCACACCCCTCATAAAGTGTAACTATCCAAAAACAGTACTGGATAGGTAATGCACAAAGTCCAAGCTCTAATGCGATTCAGTACACAAATTCGTGAAGACAATCTAATGGGACATCAGGTATACAGAAAATGCAGGTAGTCCTTGCCGATGCATGTGTTTCTGGTCTGGTTTCATTAAGGGCATTAACTCCCCCTCTAGGTTTGAATTCATCAAATTTCTTGGCGAACGTGAATATTCTCCCGTTCTTGTAGTCGTTATCATCTATTTTGAGCTTGCGGATCTTTTTGTCCCTGATATATGTCTGATGGGAACTAAGTACTTCTTTCAGTATTTGGTAGTTTTTATCCGTAGCTTCTTTGAGGTTGAGTTTTTTTATATCTTCCTCTACTTGCTCTATTTTACTTAACAATTTAGATCTCTTCCTCTCAGCATGTCTTATTAATAGATCCATCATACCAAAAGATGATGATAATATCAGGTTTTCCCACTCACTTAAAAGGTCTGGACCTAAGTCCTCAAAGGAGGGAAAAATGATAACCCTGAGTCCTCTCGGTACCTGTCTGATCTCAATATATTTTTTAAGTGTCGTATGGTCCCACCATCGTGAGAGTTCCTGCTTCCGCAATCTCTCTAGTTTGATGAATAATTGTTTGAGTCCCTGAGTTTTATCTTCCATTGTGTTTGTTTTCTTAAACTGGATACCTTGTCCCAGAAAAATATCATTGAATACTTTGTCCCTGTCATCCTCAAATACCGCCATTTTCAAAAATAATTAGTCTTCTGTATCTCTGACGAGTTTCTCAGTCAGATCACACTTTCAAAAGAACTTGAGTGCTGGTAACCAAATAACATTAAAGAAAGGAAGGGGGGGTAGGTAGTAGTGGTTCCTAGGAAGGAAGAACCGCACAATCAATTTGTAATATATATATTTGCAACTGACCAAAAAGGTGTGAACAAATCAATCAATGTAGTCTGGCAGGGGTGCTATAGTAGCTTAAGACACCTACTACCCAAAGGTGCTATTAGCACGTTGGAAACTAACATGCATGCAAATGTACCAAAGAACGAAGCTATAGCAGCACACCCCTCATAAAGTATAACTATCCAAAAACAGTACTGGATAGGTAATGCACAAAGTCCAAGCTCTAATGCGATTCAGTACACAAATTCGTGAAGACAATCTAATGGGACATCAGGTATACAGAAAATGCAGGTAGTCCTTGCCGATGCATGTGTTTCTGGTCTGGTTTCATTAAGGGCATTAACTCCCCCTCTAGGTTTGAATTCATCAAATTTCTTGGCGAACGTGAATATTCTTTGTTCTTGTAGTCGTTATCATCCCTTTTGAGCTTGCGTATCTTTTTGTCCCTGATATATGTCTGATGGGAACTAAGTACTTCTTTCAGTATTTGGTAGTTTTTATCCGTAGCTTCTTTGAGGTTGAGTTTTTTTATATCTTCCTCTACTTGCTCTATTTCACTTAACAATTTAGATCTCTTCCTCTCAGCATGTCTTATTAATAGATCCATCATACCAAAAGATGATGATAATATCAGGTTTTCCCACTCACTTAAAAGGTCTGGCCCTAAGTCCTCAAAGGAGGGAAAAATGATAAACCTGAGTCCTCTTGGACCTGTCTGATCTCAATATATTTTTTAAGTGTCGTAAGGTCCCACCATCGTGAGAGTTCCTGCTTCCGCAATCTCTCTAGTTTGATGAATAATTGTTTGAGTCCCTGAGGTTTATCTTCCATTGTGTTTGTTTTCTTAAACTGGATACCTTGTCCCACAAAAATATCATTGAATACTTTGTCCCTGTCATCCTCAAATCCTGCCATTTTGAGAAATAATTAGTCTTCAGTATCTCTGACGAGTTTCTCAATCAGATCACACTTTCAAAAGAACTTGGTGCTGGTAACCACATAACATTAAAGAAAGGAAGGGGGAGGTAGGTAGTAGTGGTCCCTAGGAGGGAAGAACCGCACAATCAATTTGTAATATATATTTGCAACTGACCAAAAAGGTGTGAACAAATCAATCAATGTAGTCTGGCAGGGGTGCTATAGTAGCTTAAGACACCTACTACCCAAAGGTGCTATTAGCACGCTGGAAACTAACATGCATGCAAATGTACCAAAGAACAAATCTATAGCAGCACACCCCTCATAAAGTATAACAATCCAAAAACAGTACTGGATAGGTAATGCACAAAGTCCAAGCTCTAATGCGATTCAGTGCACAAATTCGTGAAGACAATCTAATGGGACATCAGGTATACAGAAAATGCAGGTAGTCCTTGCCGATGCATGGGTTTCTGGTCTGGTTTCATTAAGGGCATTAACTCCCCCTCTAGGTTTGAATTCATCACATTTCTTGGCGAACGTGAATATTCTCCCGTTCTTGTAGTCGTTATCATCCCTTTTGAGCTTGCGTATCTTTTTGTCCCTGATATATGTCTGATGGGAACTAAGTACTACTTTCAGTATTTGGTAGTTTTTATCCGTAGCTTCTTTGAGGTTGAGTTACCAAAAGATGATGATAATATCAGGTTTTCCCACTCACTTAAAAGGTCTAGATCGAAGTCCTCAAAGGAGGGAAAAATGATAACCCTGAGTCCTCTCGGTACCTGTCTGATCTCAATATATTTATCTGATAGAGACTACTAGCCACAGATTTCTTAACGTAGAATTATCCCCAGGCGTGAGACTGGACCCGGAAAACTTTCTTTGCCCCAGCATCTCTGCGCGCCGTGGGGCGGCACCGCGCGACTCCGCCCTGACGTACTCCGCGGGCGTGACGTCAGCGAGGTCACATAAGCCCCACCCCTGCGCGCTGACATCAGTTTCCTTCTTTTCCGCGTGCCACGCGGAACCGGATCGTGTCCCTGGCCTGTTTTCAGGCCTCCTCCTTCTTCTTCAACGCTTTGTGCTTCCCTTGAGAACAGTGTGCGAATGCCTTCGGGCTTCAAGACGTGCTCGTCTTGCGCGCGCCAGATGTCGGCGACGGACCCTCACCCCATTTGTATGTGGTGTTTGGGGGAGCACCATGACTCCACAGACTGCGAGGCTTGTCAGCAGATGAAACCGAAGTACCGGCGGGAGCGCCGGATGAAACTACTTTCGGCCCGCATGTCCAGGTCAGCGTCCTCATCGCGTCCGTCCCCCGCGGAAGGGGCCAAGAACCGCCGCTTCCGCCTCCGACATCGTCCTTCCCCGAGGCCGCAGGGGCGTCGCTCGCCCGTTGGTAAGTGTCACAGCTTGTCCTCGAGGCCCGGTCCCCGCCCTGTGGGGGGCGCGGGTTCTCCGCAGGTCGTGCGGCCTCGCACGTCGCCGCCTTACCCGCCGTTTCCCGGCGCGTGGGCGTCCAGAGTCCAAATGGAGGCCTATGCTGCGGCCCTGCAGGCCTCCTTGGCTCCTCCTCCTCTTCCTGGGACGTCCGCTGATCCCCTGCCACGTGCGGGGCCTTCTGCGGAGTCGCCGGTGGCTCCGGCGCCGACAGGTTCGGCTTCAGGTCTTGGAGGTGTGGCGTCGTCGGGGTGCGGCTCTACGGGGTTCCCTCCTTCGGCCCACGGCGCCTCTGCCTCGCCGCAAACCCCCGTGGGGGTCCCTGTGGTGTCGCGGGAGGTTGCCGGGACTCGTCGCTTGTCCCCGAGTCCTACTCGGTCCTCTGGGCAGTCTGCGGCCTTGTCCGAGGCCGAGCTGATGCCGCTCAGGCGCCGGCGGCTGTCGTCCCTACCGGCGCCGCAGGGGCTGGCTAAGGGCCGGGGCGTGTCCCCGGGCCCTCCTCGTCTCTCCGCGCAGGCGGCCGCCTCGTTGGAGGTCGAGTCGGCGCCTTTTCGGCATCGTTCTTTCGCCGCCCCGTTCTCCCGCGGCGCAGGTGGTGGTGGAGGTCGTCGCCGCGTCCCCTTCGGCACCGGTCGACGTCGCGCCGGCGCCAGTGGTGGACTCCACGGCGCCGTGCCGACGTCGGGTCGTCGACTCCTCTTCGGAGGCCCCTCTTCTCCAGAGGTCAGGCAACTGTTTGTCTCTTCTTCCCCGGAGACGGGACACCGCGTAGTGGCTTTCTCCCCGGCGTCTTCCAAGGAGGGCTCTTCGCCATCCCCGCACCCACAGTCTTCCCCTGAGCTGCCTCGGGTTCCCCACTGCTCTGTCAGCCCTCCCCCTTTCTGGGCTTGGCCGTTTCTTCCTCCGCTTGGGCTGGGGGACGGCCGGCTTAGTGTGCAGCCGTCACCCACGGAGGAGTTGCGCTCCCCACCGCGTTGCCCTACGGAGGCGAGTGCTGCTTTCGCACGGGCTGTTTCCACGGCCGCTGGGATTTTGCGCATGGGCGACCCAGCTGCACATTTCCCCGCGGACCACTTGCTTGAGGTTCTCCACCAGGGTTCTGGTGGACGGGAGCTGCTTCTTCCCTTCGAAGCTTCGCTCCACAATTGTCTCTTGGGGGCCTGGGGGCGTCCTGCCACGGGGGACCCGGTGCCCCAGTCGCTCCTGCACCGCCACCATCCTGCTCCGCCACCATCCTGCTCCGCATGATCCTGTCTGTCTTTCCTTCCATCCTTCTACTCGGGGCCCTCTTCTGCAGACGGCCTTTCCTTCCTTGCCTTCCGTTTTGGCCCCTCCATCACGGGAGGCCCGGTGGTTGGATTCCTGGGGGCGTAACATCTTCACTTCCTCCAGTGCTGCCTTGCGGGTGCTCAACACGCTTTGTGTGTTAGCCAGAGCCACTTCCAGTTTGTGGGATTCCGCGGAGTCCCTTCTGTCTTGTGCCTCTCAGGAGGGTGCCTCGGTTGATCTGCGGCACCATGTGTTGGATGGCCGGGAGCTGGCCGCGTTTATTCTTCGCTCGGCTCTTGATGTCTCTGAGGCTCTTGGTCGTACTATGGCTAGTTCGGTGGCCCTCCGTCGCCATGCATGGTTGAGGGATAGTGTTTTCCCTGAGAATGTTAGGGAGCGTCTGGTTGACCTCCCTTTTGATGGCACTCTTTTGTTTCACGCCCCTGCGGATTCTGCCATTCAGCGGTTCCTTGCGGGGCTTCGTCCTCCTCCTCCTCCTCCCCCTCAGTGAACCTGGATGTCGGTCCTCTGGTGTGTTCAGGGAGGTGTTCTCCCGTTGTTTTTTCTGGAGCTTAGTGCTCGGTAACCCGGTTGTGTGCTCTGTATGGTTGTTGCCCCTTCAGGGTCCTTCGCTTGGCCCTTCGGTGCTGTTGGCTGCTGGTCCGGCCCTCTGTTTTGACTTGTGATTTTGGCTGTTGGTAAAGCCGTGTTGGTCCTGAGATTGGGCCTTCTGTGTCTTCTTTGTTGGCTGCTTGCTAAGCCGTCTGCGGTTTTGTCCGCAGGTCTTTCTGTTTGTCCTCTGCTGCGGAAATATTTTCCTAAGAGGTGTTCCCATGTCTTTTGGGACGTAACATACCCTATGTGGGGTACTTGTAGCTATTGTATAGCTCTGTCATGGGCTGGGCCGGTGCGGTTTCGAGTTCCGTGCCCTCCACGGCGTCACGGTATGCCGCAGGTGCAGTCTCTTTACCTATTCTCTTGGTGCAGTTTGCGCGGCGCCCCGCTTGCCCTTCTCCAGGTTCGCTTCGTCGCTAGGCAGCCTGGCGTGCTGTCTTCAGCGTTGTGTTGTGGCGCTTCCGCCTTTCTGTCTGGCGTTTTGGCCTGGTCCTCTGTCTGGTGTTCCAAGGGGGACTAGCTTTTCTTGGCTTTGTGTTCTGGTTACCGGCTTGGACCGTCCTCCGGGTCTCTCTCTCTCTTTCTCTTCTGCCTCGTCCCACTTCTTCGTGAGTCGGTGTGTGTCTCTGGCCCGGCTCCTGGCCTTCTCTGGCCTCTGCCTTCGGCTGGCGCCTGGATTGTTCTGGGTGCACGGCTCCTTGGTGCGGTCTCCTGCTGGCTGAGCATGCCTGCTTGCTCTGGTCCGCCGATGTGGCCCTTGGTGTGTTTCCTTGTGCCCCTGTCTCTTGTTCTGCTGGGGCTTTGCGCACCTGTGCCTTTCTCCTTACGCCTGCGGTTCTTGGCTGTGGAGCCGTTTCTGCCTTCTCCGCTGCCTTGAGGCTGATGGCTGTCCCCCGTCGCTGGGTGTGTGTGTGTTTTCCTCCGGCGTGCTCTGCCTCTGGTTCTGCCTCTTCTCCCTGGCGTTGGGATGGTTCTTTTCATCCTGGGTGCTCCTCTGCGGCTGTACGTCCCTCGGAGGTTTTCTAAGCAGTTGTTCCTTGGATGGGCTTGGGGTCTCCTGGTCTTCCCTTCGCCTTGTCCTTGCTTCCTTCTGCTTGGTGGGGGCTTGGCCGCCCTTCTTGTCCCCGTGACACATCCCCTGCTGGGGCCCTGTGTTTCTTTCTACTGGGGACGTTCTCTCGCAGGCCCTCCTCCCCTCTGGGTATGGCTAGGGTATCTATTCTACGTTAAGGAATCTGCGGCTAGTAGTCTCTATCAGATGTACAAGTTACTTACCTTCGGTAACGATGTATCTGGTAGAGACGATTCTAGCCGCAGATTCCTTCACGACCCGCCCTTCCTCCCCATTCTGCGAGGACCTTCAGCTTGGTTTTCTGCACTCGCCTCCTCCGGGTGGCTTGTTTTCTGTGGGTGTCCTCTTCGCTTCCTCCCGGACAGGATGCCTCGTTTTGCTTGATTATTCCACCCCTTTCTTTCTCATACAGGGTCGGTTGGTTTCTGTGTGCCTCTGCCTCCCTCCGACTGGTTTCTTTCCAGCGTAGGGGCCTACTTTCGCTCTTCTCCTTTTACTTGCTTGGGGTTTATGCTCCCTTCGCAGCCCTCTACGTTTGGGGTTCTTTTGCCTGTCCCTCGGCCTTTCACTCCTTTCAGGGGATACAGCCCTCCTTGATGGTGTCGTCTGGGGGTGGATTGCTGATACTCCTCTGTTCCGGGCTTGTTGCCCTTCACTGTTATGGCTTGTGATTGCAGTCTCTCTCTCTCTCTCTTCTGCTATGGCGTTGTTCACATGCTTCCTGCCTCCAGGGTGGATGTGGCCTTGGTTTGCAAGGTTGTTCCTCAGCGCAGTGTTCTGCTCTCTCCCTGCTATGGCTTCACTGCTATGGTTTCTTGGTACCTTAGTGCTTGGCACTTTTCCAACTGGTGCTGTTCCTCACCTTTGGTTTCTCTCTTCTGTTTTTGCTGCTTTTTGGCACACTGTTCCCATACTCTACACAGTTTTGTTTGTGATGGCTCTGCGTTGTGGCGCGGAAAAGTTCTCCGAAGAAAACTGATGTCAGCGCGCCGGGGTGGGGCTTATGTGACCTCGCTGACGTCACGCCTGCGGAGTACGTCAGGGCGGAGTCGGGTGGTGCCGCCCCCCGGCGCGCAGAGATGCTGGGGCAAAGAAAGTTTTCCGGGTCCAGTCTCACGCCTGGGGATAATTCTACGTTAAGGAATCTGCGGCTAGAATCGTCTCTACCAGATACATCGTTACCGAAGGTAAGTAACTTGTACTTTAAGTGTCGTAAGGTCCCACCATTGTGAGAGTTCCTGCTTCTGCAATCTCTCTAGTTTGATGAATAATTGTTTGAGTCCCTGAGGTTTATCTTCCATTGTGTTTGTTTTCTTAAACTGGATACCCTGTCCCACAAAAATATCATTGAATACTTTGTCCCTGTCATCCTCAAATCCTGCCATTTTGAAAAATAATTAGTGTTCAGTATCTCTGACGTGTTTCTCAATCAGATCACACTTTCAAAAGAACTTGAGTGCTGGTAACCACATAACATTAAAGAAAGGAAGGGGGAGGTAGGTAGTAGTGGTCCCTAGGAGGGAAGAACCGCACAATCAATTTGTAATATATATTTGCAACTGACCAAAAAGGTGTGAACAAATCAATCAATGTAGTCTGGCAGGGGTGCGATAGTAACTTAAGACACCTACAACCCAAAGGTGCTATTAGCACGTTGGAAACTAACATGCATGCAAATGTACCAAAGAACAAAGCTATAGCAGCACACCCTCAAAGGAGGGAAAAATGATAACCCTGAGTCCTCTCGGTACCCGTCTGGTCTCAATATATTTTTTAAGTCTAATTATTTTTCAAAATGGCAGGATTTGAGGATGACAGGGACAAAGTATTCAATGATATTTTTGTGGGACAAGGTATCCAGTTTAAGAAAACAAACACAATGGAAGATAAACCTTGGGGACTCAAACAATTATTCATCAAACTTGAGAGATTGCGGAAGCAGGAACTCTCACGATGGTGGGACCTTACGACACTTCAAAAATATATTGAGATCAGACAGGTACCGAGAGGACTCAGGGTTATCATTTTTCCCTCCTTTGAGGACTTAGATCCAGACCTTTTAAGTGAGTGGGAAAACCTGATATTATCATCATCTTTTGGTATGGTGGATCTATTAATAAGTCATGCTGAGAGGAAGAGATCTAAATTGTTAAGTGAAATAGAGCAAGTATAGGAAGATGTCAAAAAACTCAACCTCAAAGAAGCTACGGATAAAAACTACCAAATACTGAAAGAAGTACTTAGTTCCCATCAGACATATATCAGGGACAAAAAGATACGCAAGCTCAAAATGGATGATAATGACTACAAGAACGGGAGAATATTCACGTTCGCCAAGAAATTTGATGAATTCAAACCTAGAGGGGGAGTTAATGCCCTTAATGAAACCAGACCAGAAACACATGCATCGGCAAGGACTACCTGCATTTTCTGTATACCTGATGTCCCATTAGATTGTCTTCACAAATTTGTGTACTGAATCGCATTAGAGCTTGGACTTTGTGCATTACCTATCCAGTACTGTTTTTGGATTGTTATACTTTGAGGGGTGTGCTGCTATAGCTTTGTTCTTTGGTATATCAAGGGGCATCTATATCAAGGGGCATCTTATTCCTGATTTTGTAGTGGTACAAACTGCCAGAAAATGGACCAATTAACGGGACTGGCGAAGCTCCCCCCACTGACAAAGAGAGCAAAAAAGTATGACGCGACGGGAAAGCGTGTGGCAGCACAAGGTGTTAACCACCTCAGGATAGCAAATTCAGTACGCCTCCTCTCTAAGTACAACAGGGCACAATGGGATGAGATGCAAATTTTACCCAAGCATCACCCTGACCAATACAAACAAAAAGGGGCGGAACTGGTAGCGGGAGGAAGGATAATATCTAATGCCACCATTCAATCTGCCTTAGATGCATCTGACACAAGCGGAAGGGATGTTAACACCAGCATCATTATCAGGTGCCACGCATGGCTTGGAATTTCTGGCTTCAAGCCTGAAGTACAACAACATACACTA
The DNA here is from genome assembly GCA_963921515.1 of Calotriton arnoldi. Classification (NCBI taxonomy): domain Eukaryota; kingdom Metazoa; phylum Chordata; class Amphibia; order Caudata; family Salamandridae; genus Calotriton; species Calotriton arnoldi. Next base: position 721,923 of record CAWUFW010006707.1, read on the forward strand.
AATTTGCCATTTGATGGGGAACATCTCTTTGGACCATAGGTAGATAAAATGCTAGAGAAAATCAAAAAATGCACCGATACTGCAAAAGCTATGGGTGCCCTACAGACATACCAACACAGGGGTTCCTTTCAGAGAGGCCAGTATTGAGGGGACCTCCACAGACACAGCCACTGCTCAAAAACCGCATAGCTCCTATCAGTCTCAGTACACCCGAGGGGCATACTATAGGTCACAATACTAAGGCAATAATGGTCTGGGTCGTGGACCCGTTTCCAAAAGGCCACCTCCACCAAACAGTGACTCTCTACGCCTCCCCCCCCTCCACACTTAACACCAGTAGGTGGACAGCTACAGGGCTACCACGTGGTAATGTTCCAAGAAGTAATACCATTGCTACAGCAAAGACACTTCATGGCAGCCATAGATCTTAAGGACACCTATTTCTACATTCCAATACATCCAGCCCATCAACACTACTTCCATTTTCAAGTAAGTGGCAATTGGAGTAACTGCTATGCCAAGAGTTTTCACAACATGTCTCGCAGTAGCAGCACACCTCAGAAGGGGGGCACACACGTGTTCCCATATCTAGACGATTGGCTGATCAAGAGTGCAAGCAAACAGCAATATCCGCAGGACACTCAAAAGGTATTCAACCTTTTACATAAGTTGGGCTTCAAGCTCAATACAACAAAATCTCACCTTCTCCATTTACAAGTCCACCTGGCCCTAGGGGCAACCCTGGACTCCATTGCAGCCAAGTGTATCCCAGCCCGGCAAAGGATCAAAAGTTCCAGTTAGCTTTGCCTCTTTTTCAGCCACATCGACAAGTAGCAATCAAAACAGTGATAAGCCTTTTAGGGATGATGGCTTCATGCATCTCCATAGTCCCACACGCACACCTACAGATATGCCCCTTCAGAGGTGGCTCAATCATAATGGTCTCAAGCGGAGGGCCATCTACAAGATCTACTGTTGGTAGGGACAGCGACCCATTGCTCCCTGCAGTGGTGGAACAACAACAGTTTGTTGCAGGGTCGGCCCTTCAAAGCCCCAGTCACTCAGGCAACCATTACAACAGATGCATCCCTACATGGTTGGGGGTCACATATGCAGGATCTCACAGTGCGTGGCCAATGGTCTCCAAATCAGAAATGCATATTCATCAGTCACCTTGAGCTTCTTGCGATTCAATTAGCTCTCAAAGCTTTTCAGGAACATTTTCAACACAAGGTGGTTCTAGTCCGTGCCTACAACATGACCGCCATGTACTATATTAAACAGTAAAGGGGCACACACTCCATACAGCTCTCCCGCATAGCCGAGCGCATATGGCACTGAGCCATACATCCCAAAATCCGCCTTCTAGCAGAATACCTACTGGGGTGGACAACGACTTTGCAGATATGCTTAGCAGAATGCAACACTGCTCCACTCATTCGTTCAATAATTCTTTATTCAGCCTGCAAAGCCATAAAAGACACAAAGAAAATACAGCATTGCACAACAAACTAAAAACAGCATCATAGGAAAAAAAAGGACCACAGTTCAAGCATCAATAAATCAAAGATCAATGGTTCTACAAGATAGTTCATCAAAACATGTCAGCTAGCAAAGATAAATACATAATGTACTCTGATAAGTGATTAAAACATATAGATTTTCAATGTTAAAACCACTAGAAACAATCAAAATAGTAAGCGAATAAAAGCAGGAGTACCAGCCCTCCATCGTTCTCCTTGCTCTGATAGCAGCTTTTAAAAAGGAGCATATTCTAAGATGGTCAAAGTGTTGAACAATTGCAAGTGCTGTAGTGCTTCATTGCACCTGCGCTAACCAAGAGTTTTTTAACAAAGGTTTAAGTAAGTGCATGCATGCGTACATGTTTATAGTAAACACAAAAAAACATATAATGTAACAAGGATTGTTTAGAAAGGTTATCACACGGACAAAATGTTGTGGAACTCCTCAGATTAAAACAAGGGCCAGTAAAACACAAAAGACGCCGTACAGTGTCAGCCCTGAACCAAAAAAGCAGAGATCGCTTCCAATGAGTTAATCCACACCCCAAGTAAAAGGCTGGCTCAGGAGAAGCAAGTAACCTATAATAATGTAACACAGTGCTTTTCGTACTCTCAAAATATTCTTTCCTCACAGAACTGGAGATATAAACGCTTAACCAGTAATTTGTCTTCTTTCTTTAAGGCTGTAGGCAACAAAAAAAAGACGACAACCCCAAGGTCTTCAAAGTATCAGATACATAGCTCAGCCAAGGAATGGCGCGTCCTTTGTCCAGGGCGAAACAATCCAAGATGATGTCCCTGCTTAATTTGGCTTGGGGGTTTGAAATACCAATCCAAAGCAACAAAGCTGCCAGGTGGATTGTATCCTCAATATATTGTTGATCAAGCTCTGCATGGATAATATAAGTAGAAGCTGTCGGGGGGAGCTGTAACATCCTGCGACAAATGCTATTTTCGTCATACTGAAGTGAGGAAGCTTTGTGATAGCCCCAGCCGCCTGCCCCGTATACTGCTCAGGGGATACATTGGGCATTGTATACTTTTAACAGGGGAGAAATGCTACCTTTTAGTGATGGATTGGAAAGATTAAAAACAGCTCCTGCTGATTTATCAAGCTTTAAACAACAAGAAGTTGCATGAGTGCTAAGTGCCAGCAAATTAAAAATGAGTCCCAGGTAGCTAAACTCCTTTACACCCAACAAAGGTTGCCCATTACAAATAAGTCTATTTAAAGTACTTTTACCAGAGCCCAGAGCCATAACTTGGGATTTGCCGTAATTAGTAGTCGTATCTAAATTATTCATAAAGAGCACAAAACGGTTCACAAGTTCACGCAGAGCTTTTGGTGTACAGGCTAACAGGATCGCGTCGTCCGCGTATAACAATGCGGGAACCTGGACTCGGGCAATTCTAGGGGTGTCAACAGAACTAGATGTCAAATGGGAACAAAGATTGTTTATATATATATATAATAAACAGTAAAGGGGCCAATATGCACCCTTGGCGCACTCCTTGCTCTAAGCAAAACTCAGGCGACATGTTGCCTTTCGAGCTAACGCGCACCTAGGCTTTAAAATCGACATGTAGATAATACAAAAAGTAGACCAAAGGGGCCTCAGTCCCAAGTTCCAACAACATTAGCCACACTATAGATCTGTTCACTGAGCCGAATGCCGTGGACAGGTCCATAAACCCAAGATACAGGGGGCAATGCTTAGCCACAGTGTATTTATTTATGATTAAACTCAAGTTCAAGCATTGCTCGATTCCACAGCAAAATCCATACTGGACGGGCAAAAGAATATTTCAGTCTTCAGCCCACTTATCCAATCGATTGTAAATCGCTCTGCCAATAATTTTGACTGTACTGTCAATAAGAGAGATAGGTCGGTAGCATTTTGGGGCCATACAATCACCTTTTTTAAAAATAGGTACTATTGTCGATAGGGACCACGACTCTGGAATATTCCATTTCAGTGAACTGTTAAAGAGGTTAGTGATCAACGGGCCCCATAACTCTACATTGCATTTTAAGAGTTCGGTCGGGATCCCGTCCGGCACTGGTGCTTTCCCTCCTGTGTGCTGACAAGATTTCCGGCCTATTGACTTTAATATCACTCTGGAAGATGTAACAAGGGCGGTAAACGCAAGTAAGAGCGGTAAGGCCCCAGGCCCGGACGGGGTCCCAATCGACCTTTTTAAGTCAATTCCGCAGCTATGGTCCCCAATATTAACGCGGGTTCTACAAGCATGTTGTGCAAAAGGATTCATAGATAAAAGGTCCGAATCGATTATTGTTCCATTTTTCAAGAGGGGGGATCGGGAAAATCCTGCCTGTTACCGCCCAATAGCTTTACTAGATTCCCTCATGAAGGTGGCTGGAAGGATTGTTTTAGACAGGTTGCAAACATGGGCAGAGGAAAATAACATTTTAAGTGATGTACAGTACGGTTTTAGATCTGGTTTAGGTGTCAACGAGCAGGCTCTTAATCTTAGTATTTTAATCGGAAAGTACACACAGGCTAAATCAGAGAAATTTTACTTGGCTTTTGTCGACCTTACTGCCGCTTTTGACTGTGTTATACACAGCAAATTGTGGGATATTCTTAGCAATCTTAAGGTCGACCCAATTTTAATCCAGTTTTTAAGACAGCTATACTCTGGGGCTACAGCTAAAGTCCGTTATGGGCTTAACGGAGAATGTACCGCACCATTCAAAGTGGAGAGGGGAGTGAGGCAAGGGTGCGTTTTGGCGCCATTCCTGTTCACTCTTTACACCAACGCGTTGGAACAGGAGTTGGTGTCAAACGCTAGGGACCCGCCATATGTAAACAAGCACCCGATAGTCTCCCTCCTCTATGCTGATGATGCGGTACTTATGGCACGCACCCAGATTGGTTTACAGAGGGCTCTTACTTTTTATACTAGTTTTATGGACACCCTGGGTTTGAAAATGAACACAAAGAAAAATTTTATAATGACCTGTGGGAGTGGGAAACAAAAGTGTAGAAGTTTTCAAGCGGGGGGTAGCAGGGTAGAATCTATTAATACTTTTACATACCTGGGTGTTTTATTCAACCGCACTGGGTCTTGGACACAAGCGATCAAGACCAGGAGCCTTCTGTTCATGAAGTCCACTGCGGCATTAATACATTTCTCTAAAAAACTGGGTAAAAGGCCACCTGAAATTCTCTTGAAAATTTACCAGGCTAAATGCGTGAGCATAGCAATCTTTGGGTCAGGTTTATGGGGACTCCACGATTGTACACCAATTCAACAAGTTGAAAACGCCTTTTTAAGATTCATTTTGGCAGTTCCTGCAAGAGCCTCAGTTTTTAATTTCCACAGCGAACTAGGTGTACCATACATTTCAGATTTAATTAAGGTACAACCTGCGCTGCTTTGGCATAGAATTTGGACCTCCACGAGTACAGGGCTAAATAAGGAAATCCTAACCGACGCAATGAGATTAGATCATGCAAATAAGATTATCTGGGTAAGATACGTAAAACATTTTATGCAGGATATAGGGCACCCAGAGTATTTTTTCCTACCGGAAACAATGAACTCAATACATCGGAAGGAGTTCAAAAAAGTTTGCATGACTGTCTTGGAAGATAACAGGTTAGCCTTGGAAATGAACAAACCCATGGTGGTGCAGCACCAAATAATTACTATTACGTATAACATCCAACCATATTTATTGTGCTGTATGGGGGATACGATAGATGCGTCTTAACACGTTTCAGATTTGGGACTTTCCATCGTTTGATCAGTCACCCAGATATGAATAATTGGTCAAGGGATCTAGGCCTGTGTCCTTGTGATAACATCTCTTCACAAACAACAATCCATGTAATTCTATTCTGTAAATTCTATGCAAATGAAAGACGTTGATGGCTTAAACCCTTACTAAAACAGGTGGGCTGGAGACAATGTCGCCCAGCTCTATTGTATTTACAGATGTTGGATAGTTACTATTGCATTGCAACTATGGTGGGTTTCCTGAAAAGCACATTGAGAGCAAGGAAAACTATAAATGCATAGAAGCTGGAGGGGGCACATATGAGTAGTTTTAATACTGTGATGTATTATTTTGGCATAGAGGTCAAATGCTACAAATTGTTTAAATAACAGGAAAAGCTGTAGCAAACTGAACTGTTTTTATGAAATTGTACTTATTTATGTAATCATTGTATTTTTAGAATTGAGATGAGATGTTTCTATTGATTGCTTTTATGATTTTATATGCCTAAAATCGAATAAAGCTCGTTTTGACTTTTTTGACATACAGCTAGCGCCGCCTCGCACAGCGATAGGTTAAGTGATAAGGAGCTTGACAATTTTGTGCGTAGAGAGATGTCTAGTTCTACATTCTCTTCTAAATAATAAATGGTGGTAAAATGAAAGACCCAGTCTGCCCCCAGAATATTACAATTGAGCAGAGAGCTAACACATATGTTTCTTGACCTTATACTCTTAACTGTGTTCCAAAAAGTACTACTGTTACCCCACACTGCTACTGTTTCTAAAAATCCCAATCATTTTTATGCAAGGCTTCCTTCCTTTTCTTAAGGGCCAGTTTGTAGGCCAAGCGGGCTGACAGGACATCGGTTTGCACTCTGGGAGTAATCGATAGGACCAGTTCCTATTTTCCACCTAGCATGGCTTATCAAACCATCGATGTACTTTCTCATTGACCCGAATGGGTTTTAAAAGAAACTATTTTATGGCCAGTGCTAAGCTATTATAGGCTAACAACATAGGATCATCGTGAGTTTCTGCCAAACAGTTAAGAAATAGTCCTTCAATGCCCACTTATCATCAAACACACATACACAGACGAACAGGGCCGTTTCGCGGCCATGTCCTGTCAATGGGAGGGACGTTCGATTAACATTGTGACCGTATATATACCCCCAGCGCTTCACTCGTTGGCATTCCCCGCACTGAGTGCCTTCTTGCTCCGACTTCCAGAAGGAGACCTTATCCTTGGAGGTGACCTCAATGCAACCCTCAATGACATGCTAGATAGGACACCCCACCGACAACAACACCAAACACATTCTCCCCTGGCCGACTTCCTTGACACAATCGGCCTGGTCGACGTTTGGCGTTCGCAATTCCCACAAACAAAACAATACACACACCACTCAGGTGCACATAATAGTCTCTCTAGGATTGACTATATACTGACATCGGCGGACAACGTGGGGAAATTTATTGACATGACACATCTCCCACTGGGAATATCAGACCACACACCAATAATGGTGAAATACACACGAAATACATCTACTCAAAATCGTATTTTCCCGATATATCCAGGCTACCTCAAAAATCCAAAGATCAGGAAGGGCCTAACCGTAACCACGAAGCACTATTTCAATGAAAACAAATCCTCAGTTACCTCTCCCCTTACCCTATGGGAAGCATACAAAACCGTTCTCAGGGGACAGGCAATATCCCTCATTACAAACCACAAGAGGGAAAAGGTGACACTCATATCAACACTCGAGCAGGAATTGAAAGACTTAGAATCAGTGCACTCACAGGACCCCTCAGGCTCCAACACACGCCGGCTTCATCTTAAAAAACAAGAATACAAGGAGTATTTATGGCAAGACGCCAAAACTTGATTGACAACCACGCTTCTCACAATTTACGAAACAGGGGATAAGGCGGGCAAGCTCCTGGCATGACTAGATAAGCGAGAACGAGCAAGTCGTTGGGTCGCAGAACTCCAAAACCCTATGGGAGAAATAGTAACAGAACCCCAAGCGATAGTAGACACTTTGGCACTTCACTATACAGACATCTACACCCCCACAACCACAATTTCGACAGGAGGACGCAGCAGCATTCCTCCGAGACATACGACTCCCCAGGCTCACGGAAGACGACATGTTGTTGTTGGAATCGGAATTCACCACCGATGAACTAACAATAGCGATAGGGAACATACAATCTGGGAAAGCTCTAGGCCCGAATGGCATTCCGAAAGAACTATATAAGCGAAATGGGACGGCAATTGCCCCACACCTATTAAATATGTACAACGCGAGCCTAGAATTGGGAGAACTCCCCAAAGATCAGAGGACGGCCACAGTGGTTGTTATACACAAGCCGGGAAAGCCTGCCCAGGAAAGCACCTCCTACCGGCCCATCTCCCTAATTAACGCTGAAGCTAAGATCCTGGCCAAGGTCTTGGCCAATAGAATGACGCCCTACCTAGCTAAGTTAATACACCCGGACCAGTCCGGGTTTATGCCGGGCAGAAACACAGCCCTAAACCTGCGGAGACTACATAACGTACTGGGGCGCAAACATACGATACAGGAAAAGGCAGTTATTTTGTCCTTAGACGCCCATATGGCATTTGACACAGTTGAATGGCCTTTCCTGTTTGCGGTTCTTGAGCGACTGGGATTTGGGCCCAAGTTTTGCTCCTGGGTAAGATTACTAGACACGAACCCTCTTGCACACGTAGTGGCGAACGGCCATATATCCAAAGAATTCCCGCTGGGACGCGGCACCAGACAGGGCAGTCCGCTGTCACCGCTCCTTTTTGCACTCGTGCTGGAACCGTTAGCCGCATGGATTAGACAAGATCCGATCATCCGGGGACTCCGCTGGACCGAGGGCTGGGAAGACCGCATATCCCTATATGCGGACGACATCCTCCTGTATATGGCATCCCCTGAGCGTTCAATGAACAGGATTCTGAATATCTGTGACTCCTACGGGAATCACTCCGGTTATACGATTAACTGGACCAAATCAACATTATATGTATTGGTAGGCCCACCGCCGAAACTGCCTAGGGGATGTGCAGTAAAAATAGTTGAGGACAATTTCAAATACTTGGGAATTCATGTCACTGCAGACCCAGAGGACTTTATGACTCTAAACCTATTAGAACCCCTAAAAAGATTAAGAAAAGATACCAAGCATTGGCAAGCTTTACCATTGACACTGCTAGGGAGAGCAGCGCTCTTTAAAATGATGGCGCTCCCTCGGTTCCTCTATGCTTTACATAACACCATTCCTAGTCCCCCCCGTCCTATTTCTGCTCAATCGAAACAGAAGTGACCAAACTCCTTTGGAATGGGAAATCAGCCAGAATAGCGGTGACCAAATTAGTCAGGACCTGGTACGATGGAGGCATGGCGCTCCCCAATATACAAATGTACTACTGGGCGTCCCAACTAGCAGTAATAAACCAATGGGTTCATGTTTCACAAACAGACCCAGCTTTTCGCTTGGATAGATTGGTCCTGGGTCCAGAGGAGCTCAACCGGGCACTGTACAACACTAATCATAAGATGGCCTTACTGGGTCCGACAAAACACACGATTCAGCTTTGGCATATAGTACAAAAAAAGATGGGGTGGAATAATGTACTCACGCAGGCAACACCCCTCTGGGATACGGGAAAGTTAGGTAAATTGCGCAACTCTAAAGGATTCCAGCAATGGGACGATATAGGAATATCAAATATAGGAGATCTCTGGGACAAGGGGAAAATACTCCCGTTCACTCACCTCCAAGACCAATACGAGATGGCACCTACGGAACGATTCCGTTATCTTCAGATCAAGCACGCTCTAGAAGCGGCCATCCCTCCGGACACTACCCTCCCTGAAGCCTCCCCTCTGGAAGACAGGCTCCTCACTGACCATATGGCCAAAAAAGCCACGTCCTTAACATACCGTAAAATAATAAACAATTACCCTGACCCCACACAGTCTCTCCGGGAGAAATGGCAGAAAGAGGTAGGAGATCACAATGAATTCAAGACAAGGATGTATTGAATGAACCGTGCGCACAACAAAAAGACCTGTTATACTAATATACAAACATACAATCTGTGCTTTAAACGTTTGTTGAAAAGTGAACAAAGAACATAATCATCTCACAGTTTTCTTTCAATAAATGATTGTTTACTTCATGTGAACATTCCTATTAGCATGTTTGTATCAAAAATACAGAGAAGCGGAACCAGCATGGGTTTTGGGGGAGCGCCTACCTACGCTAACATCTTCATGGCTGCTTTTGAAGAAGAATATATTTTGCAAAACACTGAATGGAACACACATTTAGTAATGTATCGAAGATTCATTGATGACATCTTTTTGATATGGTCACATACCACTGAAACTTTGAAGGAAAAGATTAAAGAACTGAATACAAAAAATTCCTGAATCAAAATCACGCATCACATCAGTACTGAAGAATTATCCTTCTTAGATGTACTAGTTATTAAGGATGATCAAGCCATTCACACTAGAACATTTACAAAAGCAACAGATCGTAATAAGACTTTGTTATACCAGAGTTTTCATTCTCCACAACTGATTCAAAATTTGCCATTTTCCCAAATGCTCCGTATCAAGAGGATTTCTTCCACGTCAGAAGCTTTGAGTTATGATATGGATCGTATAAAAACCCGATTTTTGAATCGTGGATATCCTAAAGAATGCATCACTAAAGCAGAAGCACGAGTAGCACTAATTCAACGCAAGGATTTACTCATCAGTAAACCCAAAAAACTTTCAACTAATCGCAGTGTCTTTGTTTCTAAATATTCGACAAGATCAATAAGCATCAAGAAAATCATCATTAAACGATGGGAACTCCTACAGAAAGAGGGAGATTTCAATGATGTATTCAGAGACCAACCAACATTTGCATATACACGCAGCTTGAACTTGAAAGAATTGTTGTCATTTAAGAAAACCACAGAAAAAACTCGTAATTTAGGTATGAGGAAGTGCAACAACTGCACTCGTTGTAATAACGTGATGCAGCAGAACTTTGTAACTCATCCTAGAACTGGAGAACAAACCCAACTACGTTTTACTGCAGATTGCAACTCGACTCATGTAGTGTATGGTATCAAATGTCCATGCGGACTAATGTACATCGGAAAAACCGAACGGAAGATCAAGATTAGAATTGGGGAACACAAAAGCATGATACGGACTAAGAACACCAATTCCAATCTAGCTGTACATTGGCTACAATATCAACATAACATCACTCAAGTACGATTTTTAGTGCTTGAAAAAATTCTAACGAAAGAAGGTAAGAATTTGAGCCAGTTCCTGTCTCAACGAGAAGTGATGTGGATCAAAAAATATCAAACTATGGAACCAACGGGACTCAATGACAAATTGGATTTAAGTTGTTTCCTATAATTCATCTACAGTTATAAGAAATGCTTTTATTTATCACTTCACCATTTTTCACACCAACAAGTTTTACATTAAGTGTCCCGAATATGGTATCACATGAAACTAGTTTCACTTAAGTTTCATCATTTCACCATTGTGATTATATACCAATTATTAATGATATGCATATCAGACCTCAATGTGATGGAGAGACCAGGTTCTCTTATTGTAAAATGTTTATTGCATTAAGGAAAAGTAATTTGAATGAGTAAATGTTGACCATGTACGGGTCACCTGAGTAATCAGCATTATGATCACCCAGCTGATTAGTTGTAGTTGTTTATCTATCATCGTTTATGTATGCATATGTTTGTTGTTTTCTTCACCATCGTTTTACTTTCATTTTTATTTCATTTTTTGCACAACCTTTTAATAATCTTTATCACCGGTGAATTTTCGTTTTTTATTACTTTTGTGTCGGGATCGATATCATATTTGAGCACGTTGATTCACTTTTCATCTCCGTAAGGGAATTTTATTCGAGCACAACAAGTATGAGATCATTGCAGTGCTAGCAGCCTTTCATTTACACATCTTTAAGATGTCCGCCGTATTAGGGAAACTAGTTGTTAGTCGCGCTCTGTCGCACGTGACCGGGTCTTTTTTCCATTTTGATCATGTCGGTTTATAGCCTTGTTTCAGTTTCTACTCAGTGTAGAAGTCCTCGTGTGAGCGTGTCGTGAACGGATAGCGTTTGAAGCAGGTTAGTGCTGGTTACGGTATTCTAGTGATTAAGTAGTTTTTATTTCCCTCGAGATATTTACCGCCATTATTTTTCTCAGGTGTTTGATCGTCTTCATCGTATTATTACTAGCTTGGGCAACCTTCAGTGTGTTCAGGTATGCGTCAGTTTCTTTCTTCTTTTTGCCTTTTTTCATGTTTTCTTGTACCAGCTCCACTATATTTGTTAAGCAATGCACGTTTTAATCGTTTCAGACACGTGTAAGCTACTACCGAGTTCTTTTCATTTTACGAGCCCAGTGAGGCTTTAGGTGTTACATACTCTTCAGGTCAGTAGGAGCCTTATTGTATTGTTGCGAGGCACTTGGTGCACTTTTGGTGGTTTATTTTCTAGCGGTCTATTCACGTACTTTTAGAACTTTTCAGAGCGGTATTCACGTTTTCTTTTTTCTTCATTTCATTTATTGTTCACATTGGTGATGGTGAGTTCTACTTTGGGGTTCTTTATTTAGTTTACCATTTGCATACATGAGACAAAGTATCTTAAGGTACAACACAGATTTGTGGCTCCTATGGGTAACGATGGATAATGTTGGCTGAATTTAAATACATACAAATGATTAATAATTGTATACTGTATGGTTTATGAGTATTTTACCATGTGTTATAATTTCGTTTACATTGTAGTGGCCCCTGAGGAAGGGACAGAATGTCCCGAAATGCATCGGGCCGAAGGTCACCAATCGCCTTGTGTTTACGTTATAACCTTAACAATGTGATTATTTAAGTAGATATAATTGTTATGATGTAATAACAATTCAACTATGCAAAAGGTTAAATAACCAAAAGAATTTTTGATACGAACATGCTAATAGGAATGTTCACATGAAGTAAACAATCATTTATTGAAAGAAAACTGTGAGATGATTGTTCTTTGTTCACTTTTCAACAAACGTTTAAAGCACAGATTGTATGTTTGTATATTAGTATAACAGGTCTTTTTGCTGTGCGCACGGTTCATTCAATACATCCTTGTCTTGAATTCATTGTGATCAATCTACTATCCTAGGGACAGGCAGCCCTTTGACACCGTGCAGCACGCACTAGTTAGTTTAACTGGTTTATTGTAGTTTTTTTCATGACAATAAGTATTTGTAAAGCAAGGTGTGCAAGTGACTCCCCTGATTTGCCATTTTCTAAGAAAGAGGTAGGAGACCTAGACGAGACGAACTGGCAGGAGGCATTAGCATCCCCAAAGGAGGTAGCGATCCCCTCGAAACTCCGTTTAGTGCAACTAAAGGTGCTCCATAGGATATACTATACAAGACCAACACTGTGCAAAATAGGTAAGACTGACAGTCCACATTGCCTCCGACAATGTGGAGAAATAGGGACATTTTATCACACGATGTGTGAATGCCCAGTAATAGCGGCGTACTGGGAGAAGGTTATGTCTACAATAACTCGACTCAGTGATGCCCCTGTACTACCAGAACCTAAACAATGCCTATTGAACATATGGGAAGCAACAGATCTTAACATCGCAGCGCAAACATGGGCGACGCTGGGTATGATGGTGGCGAAACGCAACATAGCCAGATTGTGGGGGGCTCGAAACACCCTTACGATTCGAGACTGGAGCTCAGACATGGATATGGCCATGGTGGCTGAAAGAGCGGTGTATATAAATAGGCGATGTACCAAGAAGTGGGAACGGTTGTGGGGAAAATGGAATGCATTTAGAGGAGGGATATGTACCACACCTACTATAGAATCCTCACAGGAAGACAGTTAAGCGTCACATAATGGGGCAATGATTCTGTTTCGTAAATTTCATCAAGATATGCTTATGGAATTTCCAGGTACTATAAGAAGAATGCTGTATAAGTAGCAGATCTATTGATTCCAGATTGTAATGATGTATGTTGTTTTTGCACCAATAAAACAAAGAAAAAAAATAAATAGTCCTTGGTGCAAGATGAGAAGAGATGCTAAGGCATCAGAGGGATTGCGGAGACTCCAAACCAGCCTAAGGCCGTCACCAGAGTGGTAACTGGTGAAATTGCTGGTGTAGGACGGGACATATTTAGAGTAAGGAATCCCACGACGGAAAGTGCATTATGGTCACCCCAAACCGTTTGAACAAACCTCCCCCCCCCCCCACTATTAAACAGAGGATAAAGGCTTCTAGACACAAAGATATAGTCAATAATAGAGGATTGACCATGGCCTCTATAAGTGGGCTGTCGGAACTCACCCTTCAACTAGGTTAACTAAATCGTGCATTGCTAGATAGCTTGACAATTTACCACCCCTCACATCGTGGATTGCTACCTGAGCATCACCAATCGTGGTCCCAACTCTTAAAGTTGGGTCACCCAGTTTAGCATTGAAATCTCCACACTGCACATACGGTGGCTGAATTGACCTACTATTCTTGGCTGGTGCTAAATTAGATTTAAAAAAATCAAACAAATGAGCAAAAAGTGAACACTTCAAGTTAACAAAATCATAGTTATAAAAATTAACCATGTAAAACGGGAAAATCTGTCCCAAAACTGCAGGGCTTGAAAGGATACAGAACCTGTGTCAATAGATTTGACATCCACACATAGATTAGAGCAGACCCAAACTGTAAGACCACCCACCGTTCTCATCCACGAGGAAGCAATCGCTTGTATATAATAATAAGCATAGCCATCTATAGTAACCGGAGAGGTGGCCCAGGTCTCCTGCATGGCTATAATATCATATTTACTGATGAATGAACACCAATCAGGGTTATTAGCCTATTCTCTTAACCCCGCAACATTCCAACTTAATAAAGAAAATCTACAACCTGTAAGTAAATTATTATGGGTTCCAGTTAGGGAAACAGGGGCGCCCAAAGAGAATGGATCTGAGAAAACATTTGGATTATCTACATTAATAAGTCTATCAACTGAAGAAAGGACATCAAATCTGTTAGACATTGAAATAGGAAAAAGGGCGGCGGCTCCGCTGCAAAAACCCAGTGTCTCGTTTGCAAAAGGTCTAGAAATTGAACCAGGACAAAAAGTGCCAAAGGAGTGGGAAGGCAACCACTGCTGGCGATCTTGAGTCTGGGTGTTGCAGAGATTACAAGTTCTGCTATCCTGGTGTTCTGGCATATTTACGAAATGGCTTGCTGGTTTGTAAAAGAGGCCCAACGGGACCAGGGTGATATTGCTCCTTGGAGCTGACTGCGGACTTATCCCAAACAATACACTATGGCCCAGATGTACGAATATATTTTGCGACCGCAAATTTGGTCTGCCCCATGTACAAACCCTATTTTGCGAGTCAGTAACCTTTTACCGACCCGCAAAATAGGGTTTGCGACTCGCTATTAGGGAGGGGCGTGCCAAGGGCGTCTCTTCCTAATAGCAACTCGCACTGCAATGTAAGATTGTTTTGCAACCGCAATTGCGGTTGCAAAACACTCGCAGTCTACCACCTATATCAAGTAGGTGGTAAGCCACTCGCAAACGGGAAGGGGTCCCTTGGGGACCCCTCCCCTTTGTGAGTGTGTGCGAAAATATTTTTTAAGAGCAGGCAGTGGTCCCACAAACCACTGCCTACTCTTAAAAAATGAAACGGAAACGTTTCATTTTTCTTTTTTAAATGCATCCTGTTTTCCTGTAAGGAAAACTGGGCTGCATTTAAGATAAAAAAAAAAAGACTGCTTTATTCAAAAAGCAGTCACAGACATGGTGGTCTGCTGACCCCAGAGGCCACCATCCCTGAGAGTGCTAGCCATTCCTAATGGAGTCGCAAATAGCACCTGCCTCATGAATATTAATGAGGCAGGCAATTTGCGACCCCATTAGGAAGCATAAACGGTGTCTGAGATACTATTGTAAATTACATTTTGCGAGTCGCAAAGCGACGCAGTTTGCGGCTCGCAAATTGTAAGGGTCGTACATCTAGCCCTATATGCTAAAAAATGAAATCTGAAATTTACAATAACACAGTCTCCAGTGGTTACTGGTGTGCGAGGACCAATGCAAGAACATCTTCTAACCATTAAAGTGTTCTTAACATGCACAAGAGGGAAACTTTTATGTCTCACCAGTCATTTCAGAGATTTGTTAAACACTTCCTCCGCAGATTCACTCTGGCCGCTTGATAGAGGTGGGACATCATTAAGTACAGCCACTTAAGGGCAAGCGGCAGGCAGGAGATTGATCATTACACGATCGGGCACCAGGGTGATAGTACTAGTAGAAGGTACCATTTCTAATGGTGCTGACGGACACACTTCCCTACTAAAGGCAGAGCCAGAGTGTGGTTTAAAACGAGAGGAGCCCACAGTCCCACCTAAAGAGGAGGCCGAGCGATGTTGACTATTGGAGGAAACACCAAGGGTCCAAAGCACCGGAATTGGACCACAGGTCGCTGCACCTGTAGATGGCTGCGATTCCTTAGTGCATGTAGGGTCTGCAAGAGATGAAGAAGCGCTGGCTTCCTGCAATGGAACCAACTGGGATGGGAGAGGTATACATTTATTTTCCAAAGCGTCTAAGCGAGCTGTTAAAGGAGAAAGTTCTGATTTTAACCAAGATTTTAGGCGAGAAAAGAAGTCTTCCAATAATTGCTCTGCAACATTGTGAGTCAGGCACTCCATGTTCCTTTCCCTTGGTGGAGGTGTGTTGGAGGAAGTGGAAGTTAAGCTTTGAGTACCTTTACCCAGATTTTGAGTACGGGCCTGTATGGCCTGTGTACCACTGTGAATCAGCGCAGTGACTGCGGTACTAGGTTGATTATGGTTTAGGTGGACACCGTGTTTGGATTTCCTAGGAATGGCAGGGGAACCAATATCCCCCACCCGCCGCAACATGCAAACCAGAACCCTTCTGGCGAAGGTTAACCGGATGGTTAAACTTAAAGAATCCGAACACCCCAGAGTTTCAGATTTCATTGGTGGAACAGCATTTGCAGGTGAGGTAGGTAAAGAACTTGCCCCTGAATCATGAACAAGCTCAGGACTGGGGCCAGTTGAGCCAAGGGACATCCTTCTCTCAGCAAGAGCAATTTCATTACTTATTACGTTTAAGCATCTGGTCAATAAAGGTACCCTTGGGAGACGGAGTGGCAACTAGATCGATTCCTATTATCTTCTTTTTCCCTATGCTTACTAAAAAGCTGCGAGTCAAAGAGCGCTCCAACTGCTCCACTCATATTTCCAGCAGGGTGAACCCCAGAGATAGACTTCTTCTCCACACAACAGAACGCAAAATGCCAAAGCTTCACCTCCAGGTTTCCTCACCCACAGTTGAAAGGCAATGCTGTATGGATTAGATGGTCAGGGATATTTGCTTACGCTTTTCCTCCTGTCCCACTCATTCCTTACATGGTTCAAAAGCTCACACAAACATCCCTCACTCTAATCCTAATAGCCCAAAGATGGGCTCAACATGCATGGTTCACAACCCTACTTCAACTATCGGTTGTGCCACACAAGAAGCTGCCACTTTGGCTACGGCTTCTGTCTCAGGAGCAGGGAAGAATCACACACCCCAACCTCAAGCAGCTGAATCTAGCGATCTGGCTCCTGAAGTCTTAGAATTCGGATGTCTCAATCTGCCACAAGAATGCATGACCATTTTAAAACAAGCTTGCAAGTCTAAAACACAAGCATCTTGCACATCCAAATGGAAATGGTTTGTCCACTACTGCATGGCAAAACAAACCCAGCTACTTTCTCTCCACAGTACAAGACCTCATTTGTTACCTGCTCCATTAACAACAAGCAGGCCTTGCGTATAACTATCAGACTGCACTTAGCAGCACTCGCTGCATACATGCAAAATAGACAACATATGAGCCTTTATGGAAGGATTAAAAAGGGTCATCCCACCCTCCATCCTGCCAGCACCAGTCTGGAATCTTAATATAGTCCTTACCAGGCTTATGGGTTCACCTTTCGACCACTACATTCATGTGATCTACAGTTCCTCACATGGAAAGTAGCATTCTTGGTGGCTATAAAATCTTTTAGATGAATAAGTGAACTCCAAGCGCTCACTCTGGAAGAACCTTTTTTCCAGATCTTTGCAAATAAAGTAGTACTAAGAACAAACCCCAAATTTCTCCCTTGCTACCAAAAAGCTAAACTATTGTTACCCGCAGCTCTAAGAGCTCACTCTACATGTAAAAAAGGAGCCTCTATAGGTTTCCTAGGAAACATTCCACTAGCAGATATCGGTAAAGCAGCTACATGGAATAACCCATACACATTCACAAAACACTACTGTGTAGAAATCTTAGCTAACCAACAAGCTAGAGTGGGTCAAGCTGTCTTAACACTTTTCCAAACATCTATGCCACCCATTAGCTAGCCACCACTTTTGGTGAGCACTGCTTTACATTCAATGCTAAGCATATGTATCTACGGCCAACACATGCTACAAATGGCATCTATACTTCTATACTGTATAGATTCATATGCACCCATCCTCGTCCCCGAATGCTAATAACTGACGTAATCACCTCACTACTAAAACAGTCAGCATTATCAAACCTTTACCAGCATGTTCATCTTTACTGTCACTCTACTGCTCCTATCCTAAGCTCACCCGAGGAGCCAAAAATCAATCTAATAAAGGAGCCGATGACCATTCTGAGCATATGAAACTGCAGCACTACACGCTATGAATAGATGCTTACAGGGTATGTAACATATTCCATTTGTTACAATGCACTACCACAGAATGGTGTGTGAGGCGGAGGCTTTTAATTAAGCGCTTTTCATAACTATCCTGCTATTATGCTCCGCAGTGGCACCCACATGCCCCTGACTCAGTAATAAAAGCCAGCTCATCATGTACAAATGATGCAAGCATTACGTTTAACATGGTTGTTTCATAAAAGCATGCATGCTTTGTAAGCCAGCCAGAAACATCTGTTTCCTGGGTTATGGCGCCACTGAAAACGCAGACCGCGTGTCCGCGGACAAAAACATAACGAGGAGCATGTAAAAGCCCAACAATACTAGCAGCAATGCACATGTAGTAAATTACATTGTGATGCAACAAAACTAATTTCTGTACTTTGGAATATCCCTAAGGAAAACTAAACAGCACGCATGTGCCACAGGTAACATATAAACATTGACCATGGAAGTCCCCGTGAGCACCAGACAATGCCTGATAACGTTCCTCAGTTGTGAAGCCTCATGCGAGTCTTCAGACTCGAGAAAAATGTACACACAGTGTCCCTATAGTCCGACTTCATCTTGTGACGGAGTGTGGGGTCAGGGGAGTAACACAGAGCTGGAGATGGGGACGGAAGGACGAGGGGGGATGGGATGGGAAGAAGCTCCTCGGAGCTAAGGGGTCAGAGGGGAAGAAGCAGAGACAAGGGTGGGGGTGGGAGGGGAAGAACTAAATAAGGAAATTAGTTCCGAATTGGTGAATGGCCAGGGAGAGAAACTAATGAAGGAGAATGAATCTGTGTTTTAATGAGCACCAGCTGAACTATTGAAAAGAGATTTCTGTAGGCAAAAATAATTTCTTTTATTCATGCTTTTTTAATGTAGATATTTTATTTAGATGGACGTCTTTAATTGTGGATATATTAAATGCTTAGTTAGGCTGTCCCAGACCATTTACATTTATCTATGGTAAAGGTTCACATTCCCACTTCTAGCTTAAACTCTCGTTCACATTTGTGGAAGGGAATATTTTGTTGATGAGATACTCCTCTATTGTGGTTTTTGCTTAAGTATTCTGTTTACAGGACCATATCTCTGCTGCTTGGGTTTATTTCATTGTCATTTCATGTTATCTAGGTTTCTTCAGTATGTGGGGTTTCGGAAGGACGAGCAAACAAACAAGCCAAGTGACAAAAAAGACACAAGATGTTGTGCTGATCGGATCATTGGAGCTTATTGGTGACTTAATTGGGCACTCTTCTGCAGTTCAGGTACATTAGCAGTAAAGGGATATGTGTAAAGCAATGAACTGTGTACTGTGTAAATGTTTCTAATACTTAATATACATAGCTCAGTGTAGGACAGGAGCATATCATCTTTTAAAGGTTATTTTTTCGATCTGGCCTATTGAAAGCTTTAGCTGTTTCTAGCCTTATTTTTTAACAAAAAATAATGTCTAGAGATATGTACATATATAAATGTATGGGGGGCTTTGAGTCAGACCTCTTCATTTAGTGATCTGTTAAATTGTCAAGCATATTTTGCTTCCAAAGCACTAGAACATACAGTTCAAAATGAAGCACGCTTCAGTGTCATGGCGGTGCACCAATCTTTCTTTTCATTTTTATTTACTTTTTTGACTTTGCAATTTTTTTGTGAGGTTTGGCCGCTTCACATGGGCATTTTTACTTGTTAATTTGCATATACGTGCAAAAAGAAAGACATTGTATGCTTGCGAAGGGCAGACTAATTTGATTTGCCAGTGCTTGTTTTAAGTATCTGCTGCATTGGATACAACACGTTACCCGGTAATTAACTTAGAGCAGACTTTGTAATACATAGGGAAGTTGAGCTGAAGATGGGCAGAGTTGTTAGGCATGTTATACAGTACCCAATGGTGGCTTATAGAATTTGAAAGTGGTGGGGCGTAGGGCCAGTTAACAAACTTTGGTGTGCAAGCGAGTGTAACAAACAGACTTGACATTTCGCCAGAAGGATGGGGGGGGGTTCTCCGTCTGAGAAGATTTCAAGAAATTCGTTGAAAATGGTGCATTTTCCGATACAATTTATGTAATAAATTGACCAAAAACACATGGAGGCATGCTGTGAAGTTGCGCCTGCTATTGCTCCCCCTCTTTAACAACACATTCTTATGCAGATGGTTGAGGGAAACTCAGAACCTATTTCAAAGGTGGCAGCCAAAATGTAGACTACACCAATAAAGAGATGCTCTTTCAGATAGATGGTTGCCTACAAAGTAGCACTCCTGCGGATGTGCATAGTGTATGCTACCTGGTGTGGTTTTGGAAAACATGTTAGCTGTCTTCTGAATAGCGGTTGAAATGCATGACAAGCATTTGCAATGCAATCGGTCTCGCCTTTGGGACCTTATATGTATTTAGCTATGCAACACATTAGCATGGGTGCTGAAACATCTACTGTTCTTTAACATGGAGGGAAAGTAAGGACCAAACTGCGTGATACGCCAGGTATGGGAACACATAGAGAGAAATATTGCCTTTCAGCAGGAAATGGTATAGTCTAACGCTCTGTTGTTAATATAAAATCAGGGCCTTCGGTGGTCATATCATTGAAAATACAAGATTTGAAAAAAATATTATTGTCTACGGGTGCTCGTGGAAGACAATTTCTATGAACTGGAATCTAGAGAATGCTAAAGTGATTCTGGTATAGTGAGCACAACAGCCAGTTAATACACCTTCTCCTTCTACATTTGTTTTAAGACTAAGTTCATAAGCAAGCTTGACTAACTGATTTTAAAATATCTTATAAGGGGATAAGGCACCTGCTACAGGGATCACTGTATGCTCACTAAATCTCAGGGAACAATACTATTGGTAACTTAACTCTGGAGGTCAATGCATTGGCTGGAGAGATCTGTGCCACTGTTTGAAGTGAACGACCAAAAGCACACTCTATGAATATTCGTATTAGATCGGTTTGACAATTACGCTGTCATAGTCGGGACCTAAAAACTGTTATGGCCCTCGCCCCTCTTACTTAGTCACAGTTGCTTTCGGAGCCTTTTAAGATTCATTTGTACATGTACATCAGGTTGAATCTTTAATAAGGAAAATGCAACAAAGGTAACAGAGGTTGAACTAAAAAGAAGATTCTTGACAATGCCCAAAGTTAATTGCTGTAATACTTCCTGAACTGGAAGCGGTCAGTGGAGGTTGCCAAGCCTGACACAAACAGGACAACATTTTGACAGCTGAGCAGAAGCGGGACTTGTAAGTTAAATATAGAGTGATAGATACGTGTAGGCTGTCGTATTATGGAGGGTGGTAGAACAAACAGACCAGTCTGAAACTAAAGAGCCTCCCTTGAAGACTAGCCCACCGTGTGTATTGGTTTGTCTGCCACCTGTTGCGATGCCTCTGTGGAGACCGTCAACGGGCAACTCCTACCTATACATAAAAGTTTAGCCAACGGAATGTAATTTTGTTGTTAAGCGTCTCGAAACAGATGCAAAATTAACCCCTTGGCCGCGGCGGTAATTCCACCGCGACGCGGGGGTGGGGGGTGAGCACGGCGCCGCCATGCTCGTGACGGAACCACGCCGTCATGAGTCACGGGCGAGCTGTGCTCATGACGGCGTGGTTCCGTCACGACCCCGCCCACTCACTAATTCGCCCGCACAGGCGGGGAATCAGTCCCGCGTGGGTGGAGCGGCCGCAGCATGACGGAACCACGCCGTTATGAGCACACGCCGCCCGTGGCTCATGACGGCGTGGTTCCGTCATGCGCAGGGAAGGGGTTAATTAAAAAACAGCAATACTGAAGTCTGGGTAGGATGCAATGTCACGTAATATTAGTGACATGGATCCAACCTATTACACTTAATTTCTGGGGATTTTATGAATGTTACTCTTTGTGCTGTAAAAGTCTGTCGCATACACAAAATAAACCGATCTTCTCCACTAGGACTATAGTGTTCGTTTGTTTACCTGCTTTCGAAAGCAGTTGGTAAAATGAAATGAGGACATGCATCATTAAGCGTCACGCAAACAAAAGCAAACTCGAAAACATGTAGCGCCCTTTGGACCACTGTTCAGCTTGAGTTGAACAGCGAGGACTGCAATAGAGTACAGAGAAACAGATGGCATCATCAGGCTGCTGATGTTGGCATCCTAAGAGGCAGGTCCTCCTAGTATGCTGTGAAAGGTGTTAAATAGAGCCCACCTAGAGATTCTGGACAAGGATTTCCACACGAATACCGCTTCCCTATTACTCACAGCACAGGGGAGGCGCTACTGACAAGAGGAGGGAGGGTTAATCGTGGAGATCGGCGCCCACTTTGCTCCATTCTGTCTCCAGCAGACGCGACCTCGATCTCCACCGGCCGCTTCCAACTGTCAACACCGCTGCTGGCACCCCCACCCTCCCACAAGCGGCCACGTCTGTGTGGCGCATAAAGTCACCACCAGTGAAAACCCGCGCGCCACAAGCCAGCCTGCCACCGTCGCGCGCCAGCGCTCACCAGCCGTCTTCCTCTTGCGCGGACGGACAGGCGCAGCAGACACGGATTGCTGTTTGTTCAAAATCATGCACCGAGCGCCATTCCTCCCCCGCCGCACATCCCATAATACTGCGCTGTGTCCCCCCTTTCCCTCGGGGATGGTTCTACGTCACCTCGTAAGCACACGCTCACTACGAGACAGCCTTTTCCGGACCAAAACCAAGGGTCTAGTGGCACAAATGTAAAGTAAAAGAAATAGTTGTTTCTAAAATCTAATACGTCCTTCGTTCTTTTTGAATATAAACAAAACGCATGACACCGAGTGCAATTTTCATGCGCACTGCGATTGAGCGCATTCTTGACCTTGAGGACAGCATAGCAAACATCGCGCGAGACAAAAAAAGAGTGCGATCACCCAGCCATTCCCACAACAAACAAGCATTTGCAATGCAATAGGACTCATATTTACGGGAGACCAATTGCATTGGAAACGGGAGGGCGGGCGTCCAAAAAGGCACGAATGGGAATGGGGGGGAAAGGGGGTGCGAGAAGTCACAGACTGCGGGGGGGGGGTGGAACACGGGGAAGAAAATAGTGTTGTAGTAAAGGGGCCAATAGCCAGGGAAGGATACAAAACATGGCCGTCAGGAGGAGGGACTAACAAGCCTAAAACCAATCAGAAGGCAGCATTTAGGATCTAAGTCAATCCAAAAGATGGGCGGAGCTTCCACGAAGCTTCCACGCTATAGTGTATATACATGCCACGCAAAGCGAGCAGCGCATGCGCTGCAACGCTAGGCAAGACCTAAAAAAGGAATGCGAGCTGTGATGCTGAATGCCGTAGGGGCGGCTCAATGACTTGGCTACAGGACAAAATGTTCTGTAACTATTTTGTTAGTTTTTCATCTTCAGGTAACTTTTTTTCATTTAGGCACGGGGAGATTAAGTAATTTACCTAGAATCACAGGGTGTTGAGCAGATGCCGGTACTCAAACCAGTGTCCCCAGTTCCAAAGTTGTCAGCTCTTGACCGGCCCACATCTTTCTCTGGAGTTGCCAAATGTTGGCAAGTGCCAAATTGAGCAGCGCAATGCCAGGAGGCATCCGTGCATTGCACACGGACTGCAATCTGTATTTACAAACACACAGCAAGGATAGGAGGCGGGCCGTGATCCCATGCAAGCAGGCGTAGATACTACTGTAAGCCAGGACTCGTTATTTGCAGCCTCTGGTCACAGAATCAGCAGCAGGGGCTCCAAACCTGCGGGAATCAGCTGGTCCTGGGATCTGCTGGAGGGAGCCGGTACAGGTGCCTGCCGCTCGGGTCCAGGGAGAAACGATCTAGGTTGTCGCCTTTTAGACAGCCAGCCTCCTGCTTCTGTGAACCCTTTCTCAACTCTCCTAAGGTGGGATGCTTACTCACACCACCCCATCCTGTGACGACTTGGGAAAGAGTGAGGCTGTGGAGGCATTGATAATCAGCATGCATCCCCGAGCAGTGCAGGGCTGATACCATTGCCGCGCAGGGCTGCTTCAAAAAGTGACGCTACTGCGCAACATCTGGGGGTGGACCCCAAACTTCCAAGATAAGGGGAGGCAAGGCAGCAGTGAAAGAACCCTTCGGCCTCCACAATACCTGGTTCATGTGCACTAGTGCATTTGTCAGTGAAAGTGGCATAACGCAAGGTTCAGAGTATAATGGCAACAGAAAGGACAGGCACTGGCAATACAGCGTTGAGTCTGCTATGTTTGTCATGCTTTATGTGCCGTCCTCACTGATAGTTAAATAATCATAATACACAGTGTGTAATGTGATTGTTTATCTACCAATGTGGATGGCAAATAAAGCAGGAATATTGGGCGTGAGGGGTTCGGAGCCCTGTGCCCAAAGCAAGTATCAGTCCCTGGCAGTACCACTACTAAGTTTGTTTAGCAAAGCAAAACTGATTACTCAATATTGCAATAAATCAACACAACTAAAACTCTTTGACCATGTGTCCCTAAATTGTGAACATTTATCACAACTTTTGCCTCATCCTTTTGCCTCATCCTATTTACCAGAGAGCATAAATCTCATCTGTTCAAAAGGCATTTTTTAATTAGGTGATCTGTTCTTACCATGCATTTCTTCGAATAGTTGTCGTGTTGCAGTCACAATCGGATCCTCACTATTTTAAAAGTTATGTTTAAAGGCACTTTGAACATTTTGGTGTGTCCAGGAAGAGTACAGAAGTGCGATTTTCTCCACCGCCATTGCAAAGGAAGAACAAAGCAGCCAACCAAGTTAATTCACAGAATAGTTTAATGATCCAGATGAATCCCAGAGTGTGCCTAATCATCCACAAATGGTGTTGTTCTGTGATTTTTGTTTCTCCTAAAACAAGTAACCAGTTGCAAAAAGACAGCACTACTTCATGCGACCACCTCATTAATAATTTATTTACTGTTTAGGGAATTGTTGGGAATAGAACAGGCAACATTAAGCAAGTGGACTAAAAGCTTCAGACTTCTGATAAACATTTTGCTGTGCGTATCCACTCCATCCGCATTTGCAAAGGCATAATTGGGGCATTACTGCATTACCAAGCTTTATAACAGCATTTGTTTAGTTCACAATGTCCCCATGCTCTTTAGTACACTCACCGGAGCCAAATACTACGTCCCCTTTGGTAGGTACCGGGAACCATTGCATGGATATGTGGGGACTGGAGCTGAAGTTGCTTTCTTTGTGGCTCTCTCTCATATCAGACACTTCATTTTGCTGCTGCCCACGCCTGATTTCAGCTAGGCACTTGGGCTTACTGCTTGAAAAGTCTCCCCACTCCATGCATATTGCAGGTGCAGTCTGGGTGGGATCCATTCTAGCTCAAAGGAGGTTGGGTTGAGCCCCAAAACTGTTACCCTGATTATGTTTGATTTGTAGTTTGAAGCTACTGCAGTCTGGTGGGTAACCCGTTCAGCACACAGCCAAAGATAAACGCATAAGGAGGGGGACTGGGCACAGTGCCTCCCCGAAGGCAGGTCCTGCGGCTAATCCTGCTGCGTATCCTCAAAGGCCATGTTCAGCAGGGGTTGTGTGCTAGAAAAGAGTTGGTAGAATGGCCTGGCTGAAGGTACAACCATCAGTTTACGTTGTTTTATTTCCAGGCTCACTGGTGTGCTTAAATCAATATAGAGGCAACTGGACACCCTATAGTCAAAGCTTCGAGGAACAGCATGCTTTCACCCATGATAATTACTCCCTTCCGGAAATAAATTTGATGCTCTTGTCTTTCCACAATACGGGAAAACGAAAAACAATTTCCCTTGTAAATATACTTAGACCAGGCAATACGATGATGCACACATTTGTACCTTAGTACTAGTGGTCCATTAATGCAGATGGGACCGTTAAAATGAGTTACTGGAATTGGTATTACAAGATATAGTGCACCCAAGGTCCAGAGTTTTACACCTGGACACTTTGCCGGGTGACATACCGGGAAAAGTATGCAGGTATCGTCACAGAAACAATGACTCCCTTTTGTTGTTCCCAGGATATAATTGCACGCTCTGGAGCTACGACTGCTTGCAAATATCTATAATACCCGGAACTGAGGAGAGATTATGTGTGTTTCCACCTACCTCTTTCATTGTTCCACATTGGGATTTGACTCTGTTACCCCCATGGTCCCCTACTGTGTAATCCACGTCAAACACCTGAAATCCTAGCTATGTTGATAGTGGCAGTGGATATGAGGAGGGGGAAAGTGAACCTCTCCCAGATTTCACAGCCAACAACACCAGGGATGCTTCAGTGGAAGGAGTAGTGCTCTCCCCCACACTGACAGAGCATTAGCAGAAGGACAGTCGCCAATTGTTGTGCCAGTTTTCAGGATTGTTCCCACTGACACCTGGACTGACCCAGTGGTGTGTCCATGACATTAACATTGGTAATAGCTTACTGTCAGAAACAAAATGTACACGTTGTTGGACAAGGTAAGAGACAGCATCAAGGAGGAAGTGTCCTAAATGTTGTCCTTGGGGGTGATTGAGCTCTCCAGTTGTCCCTGGTCCAACCCAGTTTTCTCTGTTACCCAAGGCCACCCCCCAAGAAGGACCCCAGAATCGAGGCTCTGTGTGGACTACAGAGGACTCTGTGCCGTCACCAAGAATGACGCACACCCTATTCCCAGAGCTGATGAGTTCATAGGCCAGTTAGGGGCTGCCAAGTATCGCAGTACTTTTGACTTGACCTCTGGGTACTGGCCGATTGCCCTGACTGAGGGAGCCAAGGAGAGATCAGCATTCTCAACTTCTGAGGCCACTTGTAGTTCTAGGCAATGCCCTCTGGACTGAACAATGTCCCTGCCGTCTTTCAGAGGTTGGCCAACCAGGTGCTGTTTGGGCTGGAGACCATTAGTGTGGTATATCTACATAATATTGCTGTCTTTAGCTCCACCTGGAAGGAATTCTCAGGGAAGTGTTTCAGGCCCGCACCACTCATAACTGACTATCAAGGCCAGCAAATGCTGCATTGGGTAGGGGGTTGTAGAGTAACTAGTCCCCCAAGTTGGCCGGGGACATATACATCCTCTCCAGCCCTGGAGCCAAACCATTATGGCTTGGGAGCCTCCGAAAACCAGGTCGGATCTGTCCTTGGTCTGACAGGATGCTACAGGAGGTTTGTTAAGGTATGGCACCATTGTGATCCTTCCCCCGACAGAAGTGACTTCTAAGAAGCAGCCCAGTAAAGTCATATGGTTCAAGGTGTGTGAGAGCGCATTTGACACCCTGAAAGAGGTGCTGTGAACTGCACCCATCCTCAAGGCACCTAACATTAGCAAGAAGTTTGTGGTCCAGACAGATGCTTCAAAGCATGGTATTGTGGCAGTGTTATCACAGCTTAATGATGAGGTTCAGGATCAACCCATCATCTTCATCAGCGGGCGACTATTCCCTAGAGAGCAATGTTGGAGTGCCATTGAAAGAAAGGCCGTTACAGTGGTTTGCTCACTGAAAAAAGTTGAGACTCTACATATGTGGGACTCACTTCAGGGTTCAAACTGACCATAGACCTCTCTGGTGGCGCTTGCAGATGAGAGTAGATAATCCAGAATAGTTGAGGTAGTCCATTTCCTTACCTGGTATGCTTTACAGCGGAACACTAACCTGGAACTGACCACGCCAATGCAAATGCCCTTTCCGGGTTCTTCCACTTAGATGATAACTGTCAAGGGAATGGCTAAGTTGCTCCTCGCCTTTCATTGGGATGGGGGGAGGGGGTTTGTGAGATAAAGTTTCCTTTTAGGCATGATCACCCCTATTTTCTTTTGGACTGATGCTACTGATTTTTTAATTCTGTGCACAGGAACTCTGCTCATTAGACCCCACCACATGTGCTCTGACTCCTAAAATATGGTAACCTTGGCTAACTCCTAATTTGCATATTTGACTTTATTATAAAGCCATAGTATATGGTGCAGAAACACACCCATGGAATGAGAGGTTAAATGCCACCTGTGGACTGCATCACTTATTTTGCCATCCACTAGTTTTACCGGGAAGCATGGCTTTAAGCCTGCCAGTATAGCCTGACTGCTGCAGTTTAAACCTAAAGTCTGATTTTTCAAAATAACCCTTTTTGACTCGGAAAACCTTCCTCTTAAATGTAAATGTCACGCTTATGTAGGCCTTGCAGCGCTCTAAGTACGGCACATGTAATATGAAAGTGGGGCATGTAGAAATGTAATGTTACCATGTCCCTTCAGGCCCAAAAGCTATTTTCACTGTGGAAGACTGTGGCTGTCCCATGAGGAAAACTGAAGCACATATTAAAATATTAATTCTGCTATGTCTGGTTTGGGACAAGCTAGAAAAACAGGTCAACCACTATTTTTAATATTTATTAAAACCCAGTTCAATTGTGAAGGTAGAGCTGCTATAAATATTTAGGAAAATAACTTTTAGAAAGTTACCTTTCCCTTGCCTGAAGCTCATAGAGGCTAATTTGTATTAGCCTGCTAGCAGTTGCCCTGTCGGTGCTTGACCTTAATGAGATGTGAAAACTGCTCTGAGAGCAGAAGCAATTGCTTGGGTGTAGGGAGGTGTTCTCCTTTCCTTTGAAGGAAGACCATTTAGAGTGGACCCAGGAACTTCATTAACTTGTAAAGGGCCTGCCATTTCACAAGTAAGCCGAAGGTAAGACCTGGAAAGGGAAACCTTTGTTCCCCAGCTAGACTGGCTCCAGATTCATTGGGAGGGAAGGTACCCTCAGAACCAAATTAGGATGACCACAAAGGAGGGGGCTACACATTCCCTGGGTACACGTCTGAGCAGGCACACAGGCTCTGCACAAGGGAGAAAGGGTATCCCCATCTTGGATTTTAACAAGTAAGGTGCACTGTGGGATTGTTTGCAGTAGGGCAAATCGAAACTGCTGAAAAAGTGGGTAGCGTTGCCCCAGGGAACTTTCACCCCATTGCTTAGGGAGGAGCCTTCGCCACCCACTAGGTAGTGCCCAGTGCTTAATTTGTAAAATATTAAGTGCAGGTGCCCACATTTATTTTTAGGAGGCCACCCCCACTCCCCCGGCTCCTCCCACTTCCTCTACTGGCTCCACCCACATTCACAAGCCTCAACACATCAGAGCCTCCTCCTCACTTCTTGAGTTCCACAAGAAGCTGAAGACCTGGCTCTTCATATAAGCTCCTCGGGGACCTCTCACCTACACAACTGCCCAAGCACCTCTCAGGTGATTAGTTCGCTATACAAATCAATATAACATAACCTAATAAAACATATGGAAAGCCTATGACAAGAACTCAAAAGTAAACTGAAATTAGAGAATGTGTGTACATCTCAAAATGCAGCTTTAGGAAAGGTCATTTGAGGACTTGAGGCACTTTGAAAACTGAAGAGAATGCGCTTGTACTGTGCTGTTTAAAAGAAAGGAAAGAATGAAGGAAGGAATACATTAAAGAAGGCAGCAACAAATTCAGGCAGGAAGGGGAGTACTGGAGTGAGGAAATAAGTAATGGATGAAAGACGGAGGAAATAAGAAAATAATCTGAAAGGAAGAAACGAAGGATAGAGGGAGAAAGGAATGTGAACGAGGTGTGATGGATGAATATAAAGAAGAAAGGAAACGAGGAAGACAAGCAGAAGGAAGGGTTGAGGATTAGAAAGGAAAAAATTAAAGAAGGGATGAAGAAAAAAAATGAAAGTAAGGAACGAATGGAGGAAGAAGGAAGAAATGCTCCAAGGGAGGAAGGGTGGGGAATGAATAAGGGTGTAAGGAAGCAAGAATGGAAAGAGGAAATGAGGCATGGCTGGAGGTGCTGAGGAAGAGAAGAAGGAAAAGAAAAAGATGGGACAAAGGAAAGAAAGGCGGTCAGGGGAATGGATACGAGTAAGAAAGGTACTGGGTCAAGGAGAGAAAGAGGAAATAATGACTGTAATATTGCAAAGAAATTGAAAAACAAAACATTAAAATACATTTCTGTGTCCTTAACACACCATGCATGTTTGTAAATCACATATTCACCAGAGGGAGCCTTGACACCGAATTCAAAATGCTGCTTCCCAACTCAAGGGCACTCATTTTATCGACCTCAGAAGGATGAAAGACTGAGTGGCCACACTAAGATTTAAATTTATGACCCTGAGATCAAACATTTCATCAGGAATTGTTACATACACTCAGACAAAAACGCACACACACTCTTTCCCTCTCTCTGTTTTGAAAGTCTTCAAAAAACGTTGGTTATTTTACAAATTATTGTATTTTATCTCACTAAGTACCCCTGCCAATCCGCACTCCTCTCCTTTTTCACTGCCCCTTAGGCCCCTGCTTGCCATTTATTTAACATTATATGCCAACATGATTGTTGGGAAATCTGAAGCTCACACCACTCCCCCCAATCTTACTGATCAAGCTACACCCCTGGTTCACGGGTACCATGAGCTACACGCCTAAAAGGTGATGGTGGTCTAGCTAGAAGGACAGATTAATGTATGCAAGGGGGAAGAATGAGAAGGGAAAGAAGGGGGTAAAAACCGGGAAAACGGGGCTCCACTACCTCAAACGGGAAAAATACATTTTAACAATTGGTAGATATTTTGATGGTCGGTAACATTTGATGGAATCTTTCAGCTTTGGTGTGACCTAAAACTCTTGGACTTGAACCTTTTGTATCAATAGAGCAGCATGTCGTCTTCACCTGTGGCTTTCAGCTTGGTCATCTTTTGAGACATGCTCTTTTGGGGCATGTTCGATGGAAGTCGTCCCAGTACACCCGCTCTTACTTAAGGGTCAACCTGGTTCTTCATCACTGGTTCTGCTTAGCACTATCCCTCTGCCCACATATCTCTGTATGTACCCATGCCCTAAAGCGCTCTGAAACACTGGCCGTCAGCTGGTACAGGGTTTAGCAGTCGGACCCAGATGGCCACGTCTCAGCCTGTAGCGGTCGATAGATTACCATCTTTATCTCCTGTCACACACACTTTAGAGAAAGAAATGTAAGTCTCTTACACACACTTCAAAGATAGCTCAATAAGTTGAATACCTGCTGTTTAAACATGCATTAATTTGTCATTAGTGAGTTTAATTCATTGCAAGGCCTACTCAGCCTTCCATCCTTCTGATGTCAGTAAATCAAATACCTTCTATTTGGGTAAAAATAAACACCAGTTATTGAGGGGGCTAATAAAGACCAGAACTGTGATATAAAGTGCTGTAGAAAAACAAGTTAATACCCATTGATTTGATACTGGATTGTGTTGGAATTGTGCCTGGAAACGTTGTTCTCGTATATAGAATTTGTTTTCCCCTATATGCTCATGTACTGTTCAAATGCACACGACCCAGTCCTCTTTGGCCCTTCAGCTCGTCACTTACTTCTAGTCCCCCCCAGTCTGTACGTGACTTTCCAGCATACAGCTGCCAGTGCATGAAACTTTCTGCAGTCAATAAAAGCTTAGGTATTATAGGCAGTGTTCTATAAGAAACAAATTGTTCTACAGAACCATGTGTCTCGGAGATATTATTCTTTTTTCACATTAGGACAGTTATTGCAAACCCTTTTTGTAAGCAGAGACAGACATCCCCATGATCCTAAGAGGACACACTGGTTTTACTCTGAGTGCATTAATTAATTACAATCCTGTAGTAGGTCTTTTAGACTGTCAGCAGCCTGTATGTATTGGTATTACTGTAGCGCAAACCTAGCTATGAAGCAAAACATTTTTTGGGGGGTACAGGGAGGTTACATGATTTGCCCAGAATCACATGATGTTGAGTCAAGTGCAGAAGCCAGGATTGGAATCTGAGTCTCAGATTCTAAAGGGGGCAGCTCTAGACACTAGTCCATTTCTTCCACCTAAAATGCCTTACACTAGGAATTGAGGTATCTAACGCATTGAGTGATGTCTTCCATGGAACAAAGTTTTCCCGCTGAAGACAGTATTTTCTTTTTAAGTTTGAAAATAAGTTTATTAAAGAAGACTGCAACAAATTGTATACAATCATATTAAACATTATAAATGTGTAACTAACAGTAGAATAGTTAGAAGTATAAAATTGCTTAATGAGAGCAAACAGTTATATATAAAATGGTTATATCATATCTAAAGGGAAATAAAAAGAGAGAGAGAAAAAAGCAAAAACATATCTATACTGTACATTAAAGGAGCAAACAAGTGGGGGTTGAGAGCAAAATAGAAAATATATAAACATCAAATTATTAATAATATATCTTCAATACAAAGGCATAAAAAGATATATAAGGAAAAATATAGTAATGAAACATTTCACAGTGGTTTGGGTACTTCTTCTAACAGTGGAAGATGACAGGTAAAATTGCAAGCAATGTAGTCAAACAATTTAAAAACTTAACATATGGTTGGTTTTTTCCTATAATAGTCATTGTGGTAACAGGTGACCACATGCTATCTCTTTTAACAAGAAGGGATAGTGGGGAAATATATGCTCTTCCTAATCGGTGATTATAACATACACTATACCACCTGGCTTGAAAAGAAAGTTGTGAGGATTGCTTCCAATTTTTAGTTATTTGCTGAAAGGCAACAGCAATTAAGAAATCTATTTTAGCAGTATTGCATGTGAGGGATTGCCAATGAGCTGCAAGAGTACCCAGAAAAGTATTTATAGGTGAAAAAGGAAAATTCGTATGAGAAATAGTATTAATTTGAGCGTATATACAGGCCTATGCACACGCTATTCCTATTTCTGTTTACAATAAGTGTACAGTAAGTGCAAACATATATTTAAGAGACAGAGTACATAAAGTTCTTTAAAGCAATCACAGTCGTTTGGTGTTCTCTTGTTCCTTTATTCAAAAGATTGCCCAGCCAACATGTGTTTCGTCGTGGGGATGTACCCTTCGACTTCTTCAGGGCTGCTCGGCTAGAAATGGTGTTCTTTCGACCGGTTCTACTTCCGTCCCGTCCGGCTAGAATGATCGTTTCCACTGCTGTATGCAGTTTTCTCTTCAAATTATAGGGTAGAATCTTGTGTCCAATAAAAATCCCCAGCGGATGACGTCAAATTATCTTCCGATCTTCGGTTTCAATCTTATCTAATGTCCCCGATTAGCGCCCCATTACTGGTATCTCAGCGAGTACGCTGCCACTGTGGTTCCCGCTCCGTGAATCTCTTGGTAACCCTGGTATTAATTTGAGACCATACTTTCAAACAAAATTGAAGAGTATATGGACATGAAAAAAGAATGTGAAATAAATCCGCAGAGGTAGCATTACATGACCACCAATTTGAAAAAAAATCTGGATTAAATTTATATAAAATGCTTGAAGTGCTCATGAGCCTATTACATAGAAGAAGAGAGTAGTGTTGGCTGATCTTGATGTTTTGCGAAGCTTTAACCAAAGTTTATCCCAAAGGGTAATGGGCCATGAAACCTGGAAATCTCATTCCCATTGTAGTTCAATGTCTGTTTTGTCTCTATGTTCTGGAAGTTTGTTAAGTATTTTGTAGATGGAAGAGGCATTTGGATGATTTAATAATATAGGAAGAATATGTTTATGTGGTAGTGAAGGGGGAGTATTAGATGATAGTGAAGATAAGGTGGAAGAAACAATTTGGATTAAAATAGTAAGTTTGTTATAATATGTTTGTGGAAGGTTATATAATAATGGCGCTTCTGAGAATGTAAAAAGATATCATTTGATCGAAGTTGATGAACCCATTGTAAACCTTTATCTCGCCAGGACTTCCAAAAAATAGGTTTATTATTAATTTTTACAAAATTATTGTGCCAAATTGAAGATTGAAGAAATCGTTCGCTATCCGAAAGATGTGAAAAAAGTATAGGTTTTATGAGTTTATGAGTTTATAGGTAGTTTTATAAATAGGAGACAATAGATATTGTATTTTATGTGTAAATGAGAAGACTTCTCTGAAAGAAAAGGGAGCAAGGAAGGAAGGAAAGTTCAATATCCTTCTAAAGGAGAAAGAAGGCTAAAGGAGAATCAAACAAGCATTTAGAGACTTGTTTATGTAGAAACACAGTATAACATTGAAAATCAGGGAAATTAACACCTCCATGAAATTTACTGTGCTTGAGCTTAAGAAGAGACAGACGAGGTTTTTTATGATTTCATAAAAAGTAATACAATAATTTAGAGTACATTTTTAGGTCTCGCAGACCTAGCGTTGCAGCGCGCATGCGTTGCTCGCTCTGCGAGGCATATTGTAGTAGGGTAGGTTTTAGAAGTGGGATTGAAGCCCGCCCCTATTTTTCATTGGCTGGCGTCATCGTTTATGGTAAACGCTGGCTTCCGATTGAAAATGAGGCTTCTTTGTTACCGCCCTGTCTCCTTTTGGGAAGGCCCATCCGGACTGGATCTTTTACTTGCGGCGTTATACAGTCTCCTTTAATTAGTGGATAAGCACTTTTTTTATTATTCGCGTAATGGCGACAGCTTGTTTCAGTCGCCTTTGGCAAGGGCTGCCGCGTGTCTATTTGTGCATCGCGCTTTCACTTAAAGTGAAAGCGCGATGCAAATATAAACAAGCGGCTGTCTTTGCGCAATGGCGAGGGCTTGTTTTGTTGTATGTGCATGCTGAGCGCGGCGCCCGCTTTAGGGACACCGCGCTCAGTATACATTTTTTACAGTTAGAAGTTGAGCGTGGCACCTGCTTCAGGGACACCGCGCTCTATTTGTTTATTTTATTTTTTTACTGTAGTTCGTACCGTGGCGCCCACTTCACGGACACCACGCTTTGCACCGCTTCCTTTCGCTGGTTGTGCGCTATGGACAGCGTGTGGATTTCAACATCTTTAAGATGAGACCGTGACTTTGATGTGACTGGCTTCCGGCAGTTTCACGTTAATGAGTTTAACTGTGGTCGGATCGAGTATAGTTTCTTCTATACTCGGATATACATGAGTGGGGCAGGACAAAGCTGTATTTCTAATCCGTAAGTGGTATAAACACTCTTGTAACAGCTGATGCGTGATGGCGTCAACACCATTAAAATACCGCACCCATCAGCCTCGATTCTTGATTCATTGTAGATAGCCACCACCGACAAGGCTCCCCGTGCCTGGCAGGAACAAGCTTGGATGTGGTAGCCTCATTATTATTTTGTTGGCGCGGTCTATGGGGACAGTGTTTAATTTGAGCCGGTGGATGGGCCCACTGGCACTAATTTTTACGGCTGGCATTTATTTTTCCGCAGACTGACCCAGAGCAAGAGAAAAACACAAAAGGCTGAAAAAATGAGCTAGAGGGACGGAACAACAGTGACAAAGAAAGAAAGAAGGCTGGGATGAAAAGAACCTGGAAGAGGGAGGTAAAGGCGCAGGGAGCGTACGGTGATGACTTAAAGGAGGCACGAGGTGGAGCAAGACTACGCATCCTTGGTTTTATGCACCCCGATATCGCGGCGCTTATTTTTTTACAAATTAAGCAGTGGGTAGCTGACAAATGGGAGGAAAATTGCTGGCACCAAGGAGCTCGGGGAAGGCTGCGGTACTGCAAACGCTCACCATGTCTGTGCACAAGAGGCGACGTATTCTACAGAATTAACAAATATGACAAAAAAGAGATGTTTCGCCTGGTGTTTTCAAGGCTTCTCGGTGAAGGAGGGCTACAGGACAGCGACTCCTCCACCAGGTAAATGATGCTGTGTTGGGCTGGAAGTGGCACAGCGGGTGGAGGTGCTGTGTGCGAGGGAGCCCCTCAAACTACACAGGCAGCCGCTGCAGACATTAACAGCCCAATCTGATTTATTAGGGTCTCGCGGGTTAGGTAACTACAGCAAACAGAACAAACTCGCTGTCTGCCAGATTTATAGACTGAACCGGGACCTTTAACCAGATGAGCAGCCCTGGGCCAGCAATTACAGCCACCGACCGCGGAGCTCAGCCTCGCGCCTCATAACCGCGACTGTGCCTCCCACTCCGTGTGATTTTAAACTTTTGTACCGGCACTCCAAAGGTATCAGAGCGATGGCTTGAACCCGGTTCCCCCGCATCAAAGTCGCCCACACCGGCCATTACGTTAGATCCTCTTCATTGCCCTGTTCTGCCTAATCCCTCCTCCCGCGCTAATCATAGGATCACAGGCATATTGGGATCAGTATTTTGGTGAAGGGCACTTTATCCATTGTATATGGAGGAAGCTCTTCAGATGAGTATTGAGCACTGCTTGTTTCAACAATGGCAGCAGCACAAATGCCTCCTCGCTGGCTTCCCCCTCCCGCACCGCCATTGCTGCACCCGCTTTCATGATTGTTTATTTTTAATTAGTATGCACTTAATTTTCAACAATGGCGGCAGCGCAAATGCCTCCTCCCTGGCTTCCCTCTTCCACGCCATCATTGTTGCGCCCGTTTTATAATTGTTTTTTTTAATTAGTATTAAACATTGCTTACAGTAGCGCGGCAAACTGCATTTAATTTTCAAAAATAGCGGCAGCGCAAATGCCTCCTCGCTGGGTTCCCCCTCCTGCGCCATCATTGCTGCCGTCCTTCCTGCACGCTGTACATTATTTCAGCTAGAACTACTGCAAAACTTCTCTCATGGCAGCCACTCCCGCCCCCTTGTAGCGGACCCCGTTTAATTGAGCACAAGCACCTTTAGCTTAAGAGTACAGCACTTCTCTTTACGCTAAATGGAGCTGGAGGTTGGTTACCAGAGGGTCTCAAGGTGGTTGTGGCTGTTCCCGGGAGTGCTAGCACCCGCACTTCTCACATTACGTAGCTGTCCTGGTCGGTTCATTTGTACCCTTAAAAGAAAGAGCACAGGTCTGTCAACACAGGGTTAAGGTATACTTTGCGTATACCGCACCTCGCACTGTGTATAACTTTAGGCCTGGTACACTGACGCCATTTCATATTCCTAAAGTGGCACAAGCACCGGTCATCTGATAAGGCAAACTGTTTTACAATAAATACGGAGATTAGAAAACAGCGTTTTTTTTTATTTAACTCTAGTGTCACAGTGGGATTTGGAACTAAATGTGCGGCATTTTGCAACCATGTTCCAGGTACAATGTTTATTTGCAGCCTGCACACATTATTTTGTGCCACTGTGCTTGTCCAAATTAACAAAGCAGTGCTTTGTTCTCGCAACATAAATAAAAACATTCAGATTTTGTCTACGCAACGGGCCGGTCCAGTAACTTTGCCTCCAACAACTGCAGCTGTTTTTAACTTCTATTCTTAAAGAATAAGAAAATACATTCAAAATAGCCTGTACAGATACGCGCACATTCATGAATGCCACCTAATTACACTCTCCTCAATACCACATAGATACACCACACATAAAACCACTATGCCACATAGCAACAATCCATATAAATACACTCCATACCATGCCACTTAATTCCCATTAGCATAATTTCACTCACAACGCCACACAGTCCACGCCACACAATTCAGCTCTACACATTTCCATTCATAATTCCACATAATTCGACAAGAAACCACATAATTTTAAATCAACAAAACAATTACACAACACATGCATCCAATACACACCACAAAATTCCACATCATGCCACAAAATTCAACAGCACGCCACCTAATTAAAGTCCACTACATACCACGCCACAACACAAAATACCAATTCACATATTTACACTCCATGATAGCCAATCCCACTCTACATGTTTCCAGTACACTCAGTATTCTATGTCACACAATTCCACAACTAACAATTTCAAACCAACCCACATAATTCAACTCCATACCACATATATCCACTCCATAAACCTAACTAACATACATTGTCATTTACAACACTATTAGCTCTAACTTTCACAAATGCAAGACCTGTTGCATTGCAAATGCTTGTTTTAAAAAGTGAGCAGGAATAGTAATGGGAATGGCAGAGATGGTATAAAAACAATGGGGGCAAGCATCATTTTACCCACCCCACCAGGATAAGAGAATGCCACTTAGCAGTTGAGTTAGATAATACAGTAATAACTGAGTTCATATTTAGATTAAGGGCCTAATTACGAGTCTGGCGGTCCTCAGACTGCCAGACTCGTGGTGGGGTGGCAGTCTTCTGACCGCCACATTACGACCTTGGCTGTCGTGCCGTCCCGGGACCGCCGACTCCCCAGGGAACCGTCGTTCCCTGGCGGTGGCACGGTGGTCAAGAGGCATCGATATGCTTGGCGGGACCGCCATGCTCCCACCAAGCATATTACAACTTTCCCCACAGCCACTGATTTCATGGAGGTCTTTCCTCCATGAAAACAGTGGCGGTGTGGAAAGAAAGGGGGCCCTACAGGGCTCCCCTGTTCCTCACACCATGTGGATGCACGCAGGGGGGCACAACATGTGCCCCCCTGTGTGACTGCACCCCCTGTTCCATCACAGCATGTAGTTCACAGTCCATGCCGTGCTGGAACTTCCTTTGACGTTCCCATTGCAGTGCCTATTTTATAGGCACAGCCGTGGGAACACCAAAGAATCGCCCACCAATGACTAAAAAGTAATAATACGGTGGGCGGTTATCACGCAGGTTTGGTAGCGGGCGGTCTCGCCGCATCGTCAAACTTGTAATCAGGCCCTAAGAGTATGTTTAATGGAAAGTGAAAACCAAAGTCTTAAATATTTAATTTTATGAGGACTCCAAGCAAAATTAGAAAGAGAGAAATCCTGTTTAAAGCATAGAATGTTGAGAGGAAGAATTTCACATTTGTCATGATTTAACTTATAACCACTAAGTGTAGAAAAAGAGTTAACTTCGGCTAGAAAGGCATGAAGAGAGTAGTTATGTTTGGGTAAAAATAAAAGGATGTCATCCGCATAAACACTGAGTTTAGTATGGGTATTACCATGTTAGAATCCAAGAATATTAGAATTCTGTCTAATTTTTGCAAGAAAAGGTTCCAATGCAAGAATAAAAAGTAGTGGGGAAAGAGGACATCCTTGTCTAACACCTCTCTTTAAAGAAAGGAACGAGGAGGTAAGACAAGTGGCAAAAATAAAAGCTGTTGGGGCAGTGTACAGTAGGGGTATATAAGCAATAGATTTTGTACCAAAATCAAACCAAGAAAGTGTATGGAATATAAATGACCAATCTATGTGATCAAAAGCTTTTTCCACGTCAAGTGAAATAGCCGCTAATGAGTGAGAATATTTATTAGATTTATGTAATATATTAAAGAAAACTCTAGTGTTATCAGAAATACCTCTACCTTTCATAAAGCCTGATTGTTCTTTGCCAATAAGAGATGATAAAAATGGATCCAAGCGGAGGGCATGAATCTTAGCGAATGTTTTGTAATCAGAATTGACTAAAGAAATCGGTCTGTAGTTTTTACATAGGTGTGGGTCTTTACCATCCTTATAAATAAGACAAATAAGTGCTTCTTGAAAAGTGCCACTAGTTACCTTAGATGAAATAAAATGAGTAAATAGAAGATGAAGTTTTGGGAGCAAACGTTTAGAGAAGTGGGAATAAAATTCTACAGGAAAGCCGTCTGGTCCATGAGTTTTGCCAGTCTTAATTAATTTCAGAGAGCCTCCTCCAGTGAAGAAAAATCTGTTAGTTGGGAAAGTTTTCTGGATAGAGGAGAGAGAATGTTGTCCAGCAGTTGGGTCTGGTATGGATTCAGGGGTATAAAGGGTAGTGTAATATGTTTTAAATTCATCTAGAATTCCTTCATCCTTAACAATAGATGAAGAATCTGTTGTTAAAATAGACAAAAGTTTGGTTTGTCCTTTTTTAATTTTAAGATACGTAGCTAGTAACTTACCCGCTTTATTTTGGCCACCATAATAACAAGCGCAGACTCTAAGAAGATAGGAATTAGCATTTTCTGTAGAGAGTTTATTATAATTTAATTATTCTATAATGAGATTATTAAGATCAGTCATAGAATTAGTAGTATTATAAAGAGTTTCTAACGACTTGATGCGGTTGAGGATGTCAAGCGCTTTTTGAGAGTTTAAGTTTTTTCTTCTTGGAGACGTAAGATATAATAAAATCTCTAACTGATGCTTTAAATGCATCCCACACGATATGAAAAGGGAGTTCAGAGGTTGAATTAAGGGTAAAGAATTCAATAATAAAGTAAAGACGGGATCGATTAACAAGGAGGTATTGAAACGCCATTGTCTATTACCAGTATTAATAGGGAGCAATTCTAAATCTAGAATTACCAGGGCATGGTGAGAAATTTGTATAGAGTCAATGTCTGCATGAATAATGTGTTGTATTAATGATTTTGAAACAAACAAATAATCTAAACGAGATTGAGATAGGTGAGTAGAAGAGAAAAATGTATACTCTCATAACTGTGGTTTACATAATCTCCAAGAATCAACAAGAGATCTTTGATCAATAAGTGTAATGAATTGTTGGTTAATTAAAGAGGGTACAAATGTTGCTTTGGAAGATCGATCTATATTATGTAAAAGCACGCTAATGTGGCAGTAATTAGAGTCCTTATTTCTCGATTAACCCTGCATGGGTTCGCCATTTACCTTGATCTTCACAGCGTGCCCGTGGGTCAAATTAACCCTCGCCTTTGCCAGTCTTTCATCAGAGTCCTGTAGGTGAAAGTAGAATTACTTGTCACCTTAAACTTGTACAGTTCACGGCACACAACCAGCGGTCTTGATGTCTTCGTGGTGGTTCTGACAGCCATTTATGTAACATTCAACAAGTCTCACCAAGGCTGCCGAACTCTTGAAGCGGGTGCATCCATCGTGGGAGGTGAGTTACCACGTAAAATGTATCAAAAGAAAAATCGGAGCACTCATGGGATTTCCGAATGTTTTCATTAGAAAAAAACCACTCACAGACGCGTTTTGGAGCAATTCCTTTTTCCTTGCTTGTGAGTTTTCAAATAAAATCGGTAGTTTGCACAATTTAAATCCATTGGTGAATTTCATCTGTGAACATATAAAACATAAGTTGTATACATGGTAAAATCTTAAATATGCAATATGATACCAAGAAATGCTATAAAAAAAGATTAGAAGATAAGATAAAATAGTTTTGATATGAAAGGAGAAAGAGATGATAGAAGATAGGAAAAAAGAAAGAAGAAGAGAGGAAGTAATAGATAAAATTGATAGATAAGATAAATAAAGTGACATACCAAAGGCACAAACATGATTCGAGGGTGGCAAGGCCACAGAGGGAAGACGGAACAAACGACTGGA
Organism: Calotriton arnoldi; assembly: GCA_963921515.1. Lineage (NCBI taxonomy): Eukaryota > Metazoa > Chordata > Amphibia > Caudata > Salamandridae > Calotriton > Calotriton arnoldi. The sequence goes on from CAWUFW010006707.1 coordinate 763,176, forward strand.
ATTCCAGGGCAGGTGAGGAGGGAAGACAAACCATCCAAACGGACATAAAATAACTATGATCAAGTGGAAGTAACAGCACCTAACAAAAAACAAAAAAAACGTAGAGAAGAAAAAACACATTATTCAGAACATGCAATAAACAACTTTTAACTTTAGCATAACAACTGTATTTAGCATTAATAAAGTATATTTAAGTAATAGAGAGTCTATTTAAGTAGGAGAGAGTCTCACGATTTCCACAGTTTCTTCTTTGCAGTTGTCTAAAAACCGTTGCAACAAAACAGGATATTCGTGATCACTACTGAAGAGGACGCAAACATGAACGGTCCTGTTTTCGTTTCGATGCGGCACAGTAGCCTTTACTTTTTCAGCTGTCCCTGGATCCAGGAGGGTACAGTTTCCATATAGGACCATTACAGTCTCCTACTATCTTCGGCTGTAGATGATCAGACTTATTTGCGAAGCCCTGATGAAGTCCACACCAGTTGGACGAAACGCGTCGGCTGTTTGGCTGTTATTTTATTGAACTGGAAGAATAAAGAAACTGTTTATATACTATCACCAGTGGATGGACATATTCTTTCTTGGTGTCGGTGGTGCATTCCACATTTGTGTGAATTAGGATATTCGTAGGTGGTAGTCTTATTTTTGTAGGTCACTTTGAAGAGACAAGGATGAAACAACCCAAATCTGGCGTTGAGATTACGCAGCGCCGGTCGCATGTCCAGAAATCTTTTCCTTTTATCCACGGTGGCTTTAGCGTAGTCCTGAGAGAAAACAGTAGAGATGCCTGCCATGAGATGCGTCATTTTAGTTTAGCTGCTTGTAAAACTTTCAACAAGTCATTATATTCCAAAAACTACAATATGACTTCTCTTGGTTTTTGAGAAGAAGATGCAGTACGCAAATTATGACCTAGTCTGTGTGCTATTTGTAAATTCAGTTATCGCATTTCAGGTAAGTCTAGAATCTTCGGGAGAAAAGATTGAAAAAAGGAGATGGGGATAGACCCCTCAAGTCCTTTGGCTAGGCCATAAATGCAAAGGTTGTTTCACCTATTGCGATTTTCGAGGATTTCAACCCTTTTTTTAATATGAGAAATTTTCATCTGCATAGGAAGAAATTGCTGAGTAGTTGCCTGAAGAGATTCCACCTGTTGCTCCATTTGTGTTACTTTATGATCAATGGCAGACCATTTGTCATCAGATCTTTGGAGACGTTTATTTGTTTCCTCCACATAAGGTTCATGGGCTCGGATCTCCTCCAAAAGTAACTCCAGAGACATCGGTGGGGGAGATTTAGCAGGTAAAGGGGGGTCTTTTTTAACCTTTTTATTTGATAAAAGCATGGAGGTAGCAACCAGTTTAGATGAAAGTTTAGTAGTTAGAAGAGGAATGCTTGACGTTATCACGCCTGAAGTGGAAGGTGTGTATTATGCTCGGAGTCCTCCATAACTGTCTTCATCACAGAAAATGGACTAGAATACAACAAAACAGGAGGCTTAACATGCAGCATTGAAATGTTAGAGTTTCCTCTAACAGATCTAGCTCTCCCCATAAACACAAATGGTAAAGTAGCAATAGGCTATTATGGAGTAAGAAAGTATTCGCAATAAGAACACTTCAAGTAGAAAACTGCAGGAAGTCAGCTGTAGAGATTAACATTGCAAAGTTGAAGAAAGATGAGTAAAATTTACAGGTGATAAAACTGTTGTAGCACTATCACAGATGTAATGTACCAAGTTGTCATTTGTAGATTAAAAAGAACAGCAGAAAATTTGAAGCATCCTGAAATACTAAAGAGCGAGGATATCAATGCAGTAACAGTTGTGTTGCAGAGTCAGACGCCCATACCATTCTTATAATAGAGGGAACTCTGAGGAGAGGAGGTTAAATGGACTGGGATCACTTGAAGAAGAAGCATGTTTCATATGAAAGCGCTGGTCCCCAAATAGCCTTCAAAATATGAAAAGTGAAAGTGCCCGCAATGAATGCAGCATAAAAAGCTGTACATAGCTTTAAAACCTCAGCGCGGTTGAAGAAACAAAATGGTGAACACGATTCCAGTCAGACAAACGCCCCGCCTGTTTTGAAATAAATAGTGATATTTACTGCATACCGTGCAGCATAGATAGGGCGGTCAGGTGCAGGGCAAGTTCACACATCATGTAAGCATACTGTGGGAAGAGCAGTAAGTCCGAGAAGAAAGAATCGTCCCTCGGAAACTTCTGCAGAGCTCCGTCAGCCAGCCGCCAACTTCTTCGGTGTCAAGCCACGCCCCGAAGACAGTATTTTCTGACCTCTAGGAAAAAAGCTGTGTAAGTACCTTTCAGTGTTCCTATTGTTCTAATGTAAAAAGAAGCAACTTTACTTAAATCTCACACGTTCTGCTTCTGTAGAGGTGGTGCTGTGTTTAGTCAATCTTTCAGATAGAAAATCTCCCACTGGGCTTTGGGTAGACACATTGAGGCCTGTTGGTTGGACCTTATTCTTTGCTCTTGTTATGCCTGGTCGAATCACTCATCCGTATTCAGCACTCTGGTCCCTCCTTTCAGGCTAAGATGATTTTGTGCCACCATTTGCTTGGGTCAGTTTGCAAACATCTGGCAGTGATCAAATTCAGATGGTCTTCTCTTTGTGGTTTATCGTTTTCAGTCCTCATCAGGGGTGTGGAATTTAATAAAATATCTACTTGTCCACGGGTCAGGTTGCTTCCTAAATCTGCTTTTCCTGTAACAAAATCCACTTGTCCCTTTTGTGCCATGTAATGCGGTGTTACATATAAACAAGGAACCCAATTGGATTGGTCAGGGACCTTGGGTACAAGTAATTTATATGCACAGTGGTCCCTCACAAGGAAAATAAGACTGAAGGAATTAATGTAGAAATACAATGAGATCTATATTGTATTGTGTTGTCCCTCCGGACAAAAATTGTTTTAATATTTTATAATCAAAGAGACCAAACCTATAAAATGGAAACACAAACCCTGTGAAAATTAAAACAAGAAGAGAGGCTCAGGCATTTCTTAGCGCTTGAAGAAAGGATCAGTAAATTGTCAAGCACATGTGAAAGCCGATACCATAGCACAATTCAGTAATACACATAATATAGTGTCAAGGTGTCGACTACGTTTCGATCCCATACAAGAAGTACCGGGATCATGATCAGGACATAGACATATATGCCTGAGACTGATGCCTGTAAGAAGAGAAGAGAAGGGGGTGGGGAAAAGGGGGGAAAATAGAAAATGAGAGAATTAAATTCAGGAATTAGAGTTTAAAATTTAAAATCTGGTCAGAAGGATAGGTGACCAAGAACAGTCATGCAGGCGTGGTGACGCTTCCTGGTAAATCTCTGTGGTCAGCAATAGGTCCTGTTCGGAAGGATGACAGACGTGAAAGAGGGAGAGAACTAATACATAAGGTAGTGTGATCATGTAATGCGGTGACAAATTATGGCATCAATCTCATTATATAAGAGCTCTGAAATAGCCTCTCTGATTATGCCAGGGCTCCTTCCATTGTAGGGTTTGAATACTAGCAATTCCCTTATGTTGCCACATTTCCGCAGATATACATACTGGGGCTGAAGGTAATGGTAAGCAACAGTTCCAGGGTTGGAATGCCCTTTTGAGTCTGTGCAAACCTACTAACTTGCATGTTTTAAGGGTTTTCACCAACTCTTCTCTAATCTTTTCCCATACTGAGAAAGGTTGGAAATGTACTCCTAACAACGCCAGACATAAAACTTCTTCCAGGGTTGGGAAAAAAGTGGTTGGAGGGAAAGTGAACTTGCAAACAGTCAGATTTTGGCATGAGCAAATCTACACCTGCACATTTGCTCATGCTAAAATGCAGTTCACAAATATTTTCTAGGAGTACTATTTCTTGGCCTACTACTGTAAAGCCTTGTGAATTCATGAAAGCCGTATATCTGCACTTAATGCAAGGACATGGGTGCACTTTTTAGACCTTATTTAATAATTGGGCCCCTGATTAGGTCTGGCTTTAACCATGACCTTTTGTGTTTATTAAAATTCTGTTTCTTTCTCTCTGTCTATCGGCTAGCTTCACTGTGAGTGACAGCATTCTGTTCTTTCACAAGGAGCATATCGACACAGCCATTTTGTTCTGTGCCAGGAACTCCTACTGTGGCAATGTGTGCTTTTTGAGAGCAAAACATTTTTGATTTGCCAATGCTTGTTATAATGGTGAGAGCCCGGCAGCCCCCACACGAATAAGGTTTTACAAAAACCATTCCAAAACAAGTCGCGCATAGACGAAACCAAAAGGCTGACCAACAATTTCAGACCTACTGGCTTTACCAATGCTTTTTTTATTTTTATGTTTCCCATAATCTTATTAAAACTGGTTACACTGATTTTCCATTATAAATATTTTTGGGAAATACTAGCATACATCAACATATTTTACTAAATGATGCTGCAAAGAAATGGTACCAAAATTTTACAGTAGTTAAGCGAAATGTTTTTGCATGTTTTTGTGAACATTTTATTTTGAAAGCAAAGAATCATCAATCTTGCTTTCAAGCTTCTGCAAATATTTGCATCTAATCAGAGAGCATTCTGGGAGCATTATACATAGCCTCATATTGCTAAACATTGAAAACGTGTGTACACATGTTTATACTGGAACCACTGTCAGTAGTGGTCTGACCTTACAACATTTACTTAGAGCTCCCACACTAATATTAAAGGCTTTGCATTAATGAACCATAAATACAAGTTTGAACAGCATTAACACATGGACACAAATATTACCTTAACTGTAGGCAATGCCTTTCCCTGATCCTTAATGTGGTACTGTAAACTGGCAGGCAAAGGGTTTGTGCTGTACGGGGTTGGGCCTACTTGTCCCAAGGACAAAATAATGTGTTGCCTCCCCAGGCGTTGGGCTATAGGAATTCCAAATCCCTGCCTTATGCCTAAACTCTGGAAATGTCTGCAGTACATAGGACCATCCATTACCAAAAAACTGTGAAAGTCCTTCCATTCTGCTGCCTGCGGTTAGCGTTCTCCACCCCTACATTTATCTTAATGCCATGATGACCCTGGCTGTATGTGCTCTCTGCAAGGTTTTGTTTACTCATTCATTCTTTTGCTCATTCATGTCAGTATTTGATGGTTCACATGCTAAAGGTTCTGTATCTGAATTGACAGCCACTTTTTTTCAAAACTGTTCATATTTATTTTATTTAGCATAGTAAAGCACAACTGTATCTTGAGTGTCACATCATTGCTCATTCAAACCAAAATTGACAGTGCGGTCAATAAGCTGAATAAACAAACAAGAATAACTCAGCGGGGGGAGTGGTGGGGGGAAAGAGGCAGTCAACAGTAAGTGGCAGAGTTGGGACATAGTGCCATTGAAAAAATAGTGAAGACTATCGTCAGGGGTATCGCATTTCTTCAGCTGATGATTTGACTTTGCGTGTTTAAAGTCCCACTAATACAAAAAGTAATGCAGAAAATGTTTGGGAATCTGACCAGGCATATGAAGGAAGGGTATCTGAAGATGGCATAGCTAAAAGGTTAGGCAGTAACTGCTGTGTGTACTCTTAGAGCCTCACTCCCATGGCGGGGTGGAGCACCACAGACATACCTGACTGCCTCAAAGTTGGCCAAGTCACGCCTTTACTGAAAAAACGAGGCTTGGACACTAATGATCTTAATAACTTCAGACCTGTCTCCAATCTCCCTCTCCTAGCTAAAATCCTGGAAAGGCGTGTTCTCCTTCAACTGACTCAACACATGGACAGCATCAACCTTCTAGACCCCCACCAATCGGGTTTCAGAAAAGGTTGCAGCACAGAGACAGCGATCCTCAATGTCATAGATGATATACACAAGTCTCTCGATACAGACCAATGCTGTCTACTCATACTCCTGGACTTATCGGCAGCCTTTGACACAGTTGACCACAAACTACTCATTAAGGTACTCCAAGAAAGGGTAGGTGTAGAAGAAGTGGTCTTACATTGGTTCGCCTCCTTTCTCCAGAACCGCGCCCAAAGAATAAAAATCAAAAACTTCTCGTCTGACCTACAGCAGAGCTGTCCCCCAAGGATCAGTTCTTTCCCCGCAACTTTTCAACATCTACATGGAACCCCTCACCACCATACTAAAAAAAAAACAACATCCCCTTCCACCTCTATGCAGACGACACCCAGATCTACCTTGAAACCTCCTCCATTGACGACATTCAGAATCTCAACGACACTCTAAGAGAAGTCCAACACGGGCTATCACTAAACCACCCGAAACTCAATCAAGACAAAACGGAAATCCTCCTCCTCTCCAACAAAAAGGAGAACCCCCAAATCGCAGAATGGCTAAAAGCTATTGATGCTCTCAACGGCAATCTCTCCTTGGCTGACTCCGTAAAATCGCTGGGAATCACCCTGGAGCCAAAATTAGACATGGACAAACACATCAAGATCACTGCAAAGAGCGCCTTCCTCAACCTGAAACTACTCAACAAAATAAAACCCTTCATCCCGCCCAATGACCACAAACAAGCTACTCAATCCCTGGTGCTATCTAGACTAGACTACGGGAATGCAGCCCTCACAGGTACAGCAAAATCTCACTTAGCGCCCCTCAGATCAACTCTTAATGCAGCAGCCAGAATGGTCACCGGAGTAAAGAAATATGAACACATCTCGCCCGCACTCAGAGAGCTAAAATGGCTCCCAGTTGAAATTCGTGCCAACTTCAGAACTGCCTGCCTCACGCACAAAGCCCTGCACACAGGGAAACCTGCCTACCTGGCCTCCAAACTCAAGAAGGCCGGTCAGACAAGGAGCCTCAGGAATTGCAACACTCTACTCCTCATCCCTCCGAAAACCAGTAAACAAAAAACCGCATCCCGATCCTTCTCTGGAAATGCGCCCAAGATCTGGAACTCCATCCCAGTCCATATCAGGACCACTCCCTCCTTTCTAAAATTCAAAAGGCAGCTCAAAGACCTCTTCCTCAATCGTTCTCTCCCGAAAGGATAGCTGCCGCCCAAGCGCACAAGCTTGCACATTGCAGCGCACAGACACTTTGACATTAAGACTTCTACCTCATCCCTATTCCCGACTCCTTCCTCTACCCCCCCTCCCTGAAGGAGGCGCGGCTCGAGTCATTGTGCACACTACTGCGAGAATATGTGACCTCCTTGCTTTTAATGTTGTACAGCGCGCTGAGACTCCCAATCCGTCATGAGTCAATATGTTTACTACTGCTACATTGTGTGATTTCCACGTTACGAATTGTTGTAAAGCGCTCCGATACCTTCGGGTCTGGCCAGCGCTATATAAAACTCCTTAATAAATAAATTTAGAGATCCCCGCCATGCAGGCAGGGATCTTACTGCCCTCAGTGCTGCCGATGTAGCTATCGGACGTTTTGGGATTGATTTTCAAAGACATGTAGTTAAAAGGCCTTCTGTTGTACCATTTCCCATACTCCTAAAAGCTTTTGTGAATCAGCCCTTAGGAGAATATAATTTACTAGTGTGCACACTTTTTAATATCAATATGTATAGTAAAACCAGTGTGTGTGTTTCAGATGTTCCTGCATTTCAATGAACATGGACTTGTGACATGCTCTGCGGATCATCTCGTTATTTTATGGAAACTGGGAGAGAGAGAGTCCAGACTACGCAGTTCAATACTTTTCGAGAAATTAGAGCAATGCGGTGGTCTGCAGCCTAAGTTTTAACAGAGTCCCCGGGAGAAATAACCGTACACGGAATGTATGCAAGAGTTTGAGTGTGCCAAACGTTAACATTATTTTTATATATATATATAAAATCGTTATGTATTGTTCAAACTAACAATAAATGTAAATACGTATTGAATGTTTCAACATGTTTTAGTTTAATGTTAACTTTCCACACTGTGAAAAATTTCAGGTACTCTGTTTTGAAAAAAGATTGAAGATTATGAACTGCATGTCAGGTTTCAGCTGATAGCCTGGTGAGTTTGATATGGATTTGCGGATTAGTGGTCCAAATTAAATTTAATAAAAATGTTAGCAAGGTTTTGAGGAGTGACCCTCAATGTTTTTAAAATAATGGCAGTGTTCTTGGCACAGCCACCAGTAAAATTCAAAGCATGTCACTTTCTGGCTATTCTCAAAAAACAGAAATATATTTTGTGTATAATTTTGCCCCACTGTTATGGGTTGCAGTAGTATGAATGCCTGAGGTTCACTTGTTGGAATTTGGAATGTATGGTCTGAAATCAAAAATTATGCAATTGTACATTACACCTTCATGTTGTTCTTGGTTAATTTTCAGGCAAGGTATCAAAGCTTATTGAAGAAAAAGTATAGATGTGCTATTTCTGAGATACTACATCTCAGTGAACCTGCTATTTGATGACTCCTTTTCTCGTTCTTAAAAACGTTTAAAAAATGGATAGACTTCTTTAATGCAAGGACACATCAAACTGTACTGCTTCATTATATATAAAGAGATTTTGTACAGTTCTATTGTTTTATATCCTGCAGTGAATGATTATGTGACGGTCCTCCGGCTCCGGCTAGCATCTGGAAGGGGGAACGGTAGCTCATCCACTGGTGCGAAGCAGCAAGACCCTGGACTGTTGCCTTTTCTTTATCTAATTCACCCTGTGTATCCATTATATCAGGACCCCACGCACCTCCCGTGTTTGAGTCTCCATTATCCAAATTCAACATTTGGAACCTGCAATCCAGATGCCCCACATCAAACCACGGGTGATATGATTCCGCCTTCGTAGTTTGTCTTTGACGTTAAATCCCTCCCCTCTCTCGTGTGCAAGACGAGCAAAGCCTTTCTTACCTTATGTCTGACAAGCTCAATTTTAGATTTCTGACAAGCTTGTTTATTTAGATTATCTCAGAGGACAGATCCGTACCTCTCTCTCTGACTGCTGTACGCCCCGATGTTTGAAGTAGCTTGTGTGGTCCGCACCTGCCCCACTGTTGCGCAAATGATAAACCAACCCGTAGATTCTTCTTAGTCTATTGATAACTGGCAGTTATAACACTGGATCCTTTTTCAGCTCATTTCCGTGGTGTGTGTAACTGTATGCAGTTGAGTGTACATAAAAAGGCAATACGCTTCCATTTTTATGCTTTTAAACCGTCTGTATCGTAAGCTTTTGGTTGTACGTAATAGCTACCTGAACGTGTGACCATCTGAAGTAAAAACAGCTATAATTTAGAGACATATGATCCCATTAAAAATGCATTAAACACGATTTATGCTGATGCAATGCAATACAGTTTGTGTCTGGGATGGCCCAGCTATCCGCAGGAGTTTAGTAGGCGGCGTGAAGGTTACAAAATAGCTTGTACAAATGAAAAGAATGAGGAGGAGGGCTGTAATGGACCTGTGATACTGTACATGCAACAGATTGCCTTACTTCGGGTAGCATTGGCCATTAAGTATGCATGCAATCTATTATACTTGTGTGAGGAATGGATATGAAATCTGACGTGCTTGTTATAACCGCCATGGGGAGGACCCAGCTACCCATGAACTACTGCCTAAAGGATGTATTCTAATGGATACACTCTTCACCGGATTCCTTCATTGAACTCCTTTTCCAGGGTGTCAAAGTGGCTCATTTACGAAATCTGTGGGAGTTACTGTATTCATCAGACAGAAGTTACCAAAGTAACTTTTTCTTATAAATAACTGCAAGCAGTACCAGAGCTGAGGAGTAGGGAGTTGGTAGGATTTAACTCTCAAAACTCAATTTTGAAATGCTCTCTGCGTGGTTTTAAATGAGTAGTGTTTTATTGTGACAGAGGTTTCATCACCATCTGTGTTGTGTCTTTTATTTATCTGTTGATGTTGTATGAGAGCTATCAAAATACCTCCTGTCGTGGTGTTCACCTTTGACTTGAAGATCAATAAAATATACAGTTTCATGATTTACTACCGACTGTGCAATATCTGGGGTTTCAGGTGGGTCATTGAGATACTCATAATCTGGGACACAGCCTGGATGCTGGTCTCCTCAACAACATGAGCCTCATTACTGGGGTACACCTTTCCCGTGAGCAACTATTTATTTATTCATGCAGTTTTATATAGTGTGGGCATTGCCTAGGCCCTTAAGAGTGCTTACAATAGAAATAATAAGTTAAAAGAGGGAAACACTGGACTGCAGCAACATCAATGAGAACACCACATACCAGCCGTCGAGTTGCTTGGAAAGGACAAGGTGATGAACCAAATAGAAACACAATCATCATTATTTTGTATTGCGTATAGGGAAGTAAACCCACACGGAATCAAACACTTCAAAAGTCAAGATAAAGCTTACTGCAATTTTCAGTATGATTTTGATCCTGCTGTGGGCACTGCACGGTTGCCTAAATTCCTGGCGACAGAAAGTATGTTAAAGAAATATTAGAGGAAGTTCAGAATCGAGATGCCACATATGATCACAGAAACAAAAGCCAAAACGCTCTTTTAGTAAGGATCTACCCTGGGGAAGAATGAGCAGCATTCGGGCACATAGCTATCTCAGATCGCTCATTAGTATAGAGGCCCAAAAAGACAGAACAACGAAATTACTCTCCTGAGCTCTCTACAGTACCCGCTTGAGCAGAAGTGAAGAAGTAGCGGATTGCCAGGAGTGAGCTTAGATAAGGGAAGCAAGAGGGTAGAATTCAAGGCAAAGGTAGGGGATCAACCATATTGCTCAAAGAAAGGGAGAGTGAGACACGGAACCGGCGAGCAGACAGATCTCTAATACCTAAAAGACTAGACTGCAGCACACCTCTGGGCATAGTAGCCATATTAGGATAATCATAATCTAGAAAGTGGGCTCGGTTACCATAGTGGTCAATCTTGAATGCTGGGAAGAGAAAAAGAAACCAACCTTATCGTAAATCACAGAAGAACAGTCTTCATGTTGAACAGACTTAATTCAAAGGGAAAAAAATAGATTATGGTTATAAACCGAAAGCTAAATAAGAGTACACTCGCTAAAAAAGGGCTGATCGCATTACAAGCAGAAGGAATGTCAAAGGGATAATTTCAAAACTAGCTTCTACAACTAGAACGTAAGCACTCTGACTGGGAAATTAACCAGACGTGGCATTTAGCATTGCAACAAACACTTTTAAAGGTGGCAAGATGCATAAACACTAAGATACTTTTAGCAACCAAGCTAAGATGTTAGACAAAAGGAAAATCTTATAATGGGGGTGAAAAGGAAAGAAAGGGATACCATCAGTCTATAAGTCTACAACTAAATAATTATGGAGTCTATAAGTTCTGTTACAGGGAGAAGGTCCTACCAAAAATACATCCACAGGACAAGGAGTACAAGTAAACATCAACTCTTGCAAGTTTCATAATCTGAGGATAAATGTCTGATAAGCTTTGTAAGAGACCTAAAAGAACGGGGAATCAGAGATTACACCGTAATCATGCCTGGAATTGTATAGCATATAATGTACACTTAAAAAATCAGCAGGGTCAAGCTGAAACTAGCCTCTTGACAGTCGGATTCGAGACCCCTCGAATGAAATATAGCACAGGACTATAACACACAACATTTTATGTATCAAGACAGTGAAAAGCCAGAAATAAGAGCAGAGTTGTAATTATTAGCGAACAGTAATGAAGAAACAAACACCCAACTATCTTTAGCCGTTGCATATAAATAAGGCAAAGAAATGAACCTGAATGCATGAACAAACGCTTAAATGGTTTGGTGTTAGGAGAATGACGAATTATGAACACGTCAAGGGCTCAACAGACCAAATAACTATTCATTTTTTTAATACTCCATGATGAACAATCCATTTGAATATAAGAGAATCTGAAAGAGACACGTTAGTGATAGATTCCTTACCTTAGAATATCCCCAGGCGTCAGGCTGGATCCGGAAAGTTTTGCGTAGCAGTACCCTTGCGCGTCGGTAGGCGGCGTCGTGCGGCTCCGCGTCCGTCGTCGGCGTCGTGATCGCCGGGATGACGTCGCGGGCAGTACTTAGGCGCCGCCCCTGCGCGCTGACGTCAGTTCTTCTTTTTCCGCGCCAGCAAGCGCAGATCCGGGAAGAGCAGTGCCCTGGTCATTTTTGACCATACTTTTTGGTGATTTTTCACTGTTTTTCCATCTTTCGAGGTGTCGTAGGGATGCCCGGCTTCAGCGATGCGGCGCCTGTGCGCGGATGATGTCCGTCACCGACCCGCATCGGGAGTGTCTCTTCTGCCTCGGCCGAGGCCACGACACGGCGTCCTGTACCGACTGCCAGGCCCTCCACCCGAAAGCTTTGCGAGAGCGGTCTCGAAAGCTCCTCGAGGCCCGGCATTCGGCTCCGCGGAAGGCCCGGTCGCGTGAGAGGTCCAGGGTCGATCGCGGAGTCCACACCGGTCGTCGGCGTCGAAGTCTTCTTCGTCCGGTAAGTCGAAGCACAAAAAGTCCAAAAGCATCATCGCTCTAGGACTTCGCCTCGCCGGTCTCGCGACTCGGCTGAGGCCCCTCCCGGCACCGTCCCCGCCCCGCGGCCCGGACATGCCTGTGGAGTCGCCCCCGTCATACCCGCCCTTCCCGGGTTCGGGGGCGGATCCGGCCACAATACAGGAATTCCTGTCGGCCATGGCCCGCCTCTTCGGGCCTTCAGGCCCCTCCGGTGCGCCTTCGGGCCCGCGGGCCCTGATGGGGTTGCTCCGGCGTCGCCGGCGGCTCCGGCCCCGGCGTCGCCCGTGCCTCCAGCCTCGATCCCGGCTCCGGCTCCGGCCCCGGCCTCGATCCCGGCTCCACAACCCCCATCGACGCCGGTCGACCTAACCACGCCTCCGCCGGCGCCGATGTCTCCGGTGCCGTTCTCCACGCCGCCCTGGGCTCCGGGCGGCGTCGTCCCCCAGTTCCTTCCGGCTCCAGACATGGACCCGGAGCGACGTCGCTCGACGCCGGCTCCGGCGCCGATGGGACCTTGGGTCCCAAATGTCCCTCCTCCTCCTTATTTTGCACCAGAGGAGGACCAGGAGGACTGGGAGGGGTCTGATGACCCTCTGACGCGCAACTGTCAGTTTGATGAGGACTGGACAGAGAGTCAGGGGAGGCCAGTGGTCTGGATACTTCCCTGACACTGGCATGCTGTCTCCTCCCGTGGCTACGGAGGAGGGGGCCAATTACAGTACGGTGTTGCGTAGGGCTGCTGGGGCCTTACGTCTCCAGCTCCCTACTTTGACGGTCAAGCCTAACATCTTGACAGAGGTGCTTCAGCCGGCAGCCTCCTCTGCGGAGACTGTGCTGCCGTTTAACGACGCCCTCACTGACGTTCTTTTGGGCGCCTGGTCCAAGCCCAACACAGGGGCTCCTGTGGATCGGAGCGTGTCACGACGCCATCGCCCTGCTCCGGGCGACCCCTGTTTCTTTCTGTCCACCCCACTCCTGAGAGCTTGGTTGTCCAAGCCTCCGCTTCCCAAACCGCCTTCCCTACCGCTCCTCCGGATAGGGAATCCAAACGCCTGGATCAGTTTGGGAAGAAAGGTTTTTCTTCCTCCAGTGCTGGCTTGCGGTCCGTTAACACCGCTTGTCTTTTGGGCCGATATACCCACTCCCTGTGGGATTCGGTGGCGGATGTTTTGCCCCAGTGCCCTGAGGAGGTCCAGGCACTGCTTTCCCGCGCCATTGCGGAAGGAAGGGATGCAGCCAAATACACTATCCGTTGTGGCCTTGACACCGCCGACTCGCTGGGCAGGTCGATTGCAACGACGGTGGCGCTCCGACGCCACGCCTGGCTGAGAACCACTGGTTTTTCAGGGGATGTCCAGAATACTCTCATGGACATGCCCTTTGATGGAGTCGGTCTTTTGGGTCCAAAGCAGACCATGCGTTGGAGCGCTTTAAGGACTCACGGGCTACTGCCAAGTCCCTGGGCCTTACTGCTACGCCCTCCGCTGCCTTCTGCTTTTCGCCCCTATCGTGGCCACGGTAGGGGCGCCCTTCACGTCAGCAGCCCAGCCACCGGCCGGCGCAGCAGGCGTCTTCGCGTGGCCGAGGACGTGGATTCCGCCGTGGCGGATCGGGCAACCAGCGTGCGGGTCAGGCCACCACCTCCAACCCGTCCGCGGCCTCCAAGCCCTCCTAGTCCCTCCTTTCAGGTGCACAGCACGCCAGTAGAGGGCAGGGTCCGCCATCACCTTCCCCACTGGCGCACCATCACCTCGGACAGGTGGGTCTTGGACATTGTCCGAAGGGGCTACTCCCTCCCCTTCGAGACCACCCCCCAGCCATGCCACCTCAATTCCACCGCATGTCAGGGGATCACTTGGTGCTTCTACAGAAGGAAGTCACGGCCCTCTTGGCCAAGAGGGCCATCGAGCATGTTCCGACCCCAGAAGTAGGGCGTGGTTGCTACTCCCACTACTTTCTGGTGCCCAAAAGGACAAGGAGGACATGCGTCCTATCTTGGACCTCCGGAACGTCAATCGCTTCCTCCGGAAGGAGAAGTTCAAGATGCTCACCCTAGCTCAGGTCTTGACTGCCCTCGACCCAGGAGACTGGTTGGTAGCGTTGGACTTGCAGGACGCGTATTTCCATATCCCCGTCCTGCCGGCCCACCGGCGTTACCTTCGGTTCACGGTAGGCCCCGAGCATTTTCAGTTCACCGTGCTCCCCTTTGGCCTTACAAGTGCCCCTCGGGTGTTCACGAAAGTGATGGCGGTGGTCGCAGCTCATCTGCGCCGGGCAGGGGTCTCAGTCTTCCCCTACCTCGACGACTGGCTGCTGAAGGCGGGCTCGTCCCAGGCAGTCGTCTCCCACCTCCAGACTACGGCCGAACTCCTGCACTCGCTGGGGTTCTCCATCAATGTGCCGAAGTCGCATCTGATTCCTTCTCCACAGCTCCTTTTCATCGGAGCAGTTCTGGACACGGCGCAGTTTCGGGCCTATCCTCCCGAACGGCGAGTCCGGGATATTCAGGCTATGATTCCGATCTTTCGGCCTTTATCCTGGGTTTCGGTACGGATGACCCTGAGGCTGCTGGGCCTCATGGCCTCCTGCATCCTGCTGGTCAATCATGCCAGATGGCATATGCGGGCTCTGCAGTGGGACCTGAAGTTCCAGTGGGCGCAGCACCAGGGCAACCTGTCCGATCACGTCCAGATCTCGGAGGGGACTGCAAAACAGTTGCAGTGGTGGCTCTCGAACCGGCAATGGGTCATGGGCAGATCCCTCTCCCTTCCCCAGCCAGAGCATACAGTTGTGACGGACGCGTCCCTTCTAGGATGGGGCGGTCACATGGGAGAGGCGGAGATCAGAGGCCTCTGGTCTCCGGCGGAGTCCCGGCTCCATATCAACTTTCTGGAGCTCCGGGCGATCCGGCTTGCACTCAAGGCATTCCTTCCCTCTGTCAAAGGGAAGGTAGTGCAGGTGTTCACAGACAACACCACCGCCATGTGGTACTGCAACAAACAGGGCGGGGTGGGGTCTTGGACCCTTTGTCAGGAGGCTCTGCGCCTCTGGACATGGCTGGAACATCAGGGCATGTTCCTGATGGTTCAACACCTGGCAGGTTCTCTGAACGCCAGGGCGGACGAACTCAGCCGCAGGTGCATGATGGATCACGAATGGCGTCTTCACTCGGAAGTGGCGCAAGGACTCTTTCTACAGTGGGGAGAGCCTTGGTTAGATCTATTCGCCACCGAAGAGAACGCGCAATGTCATCAGTTCTGCGCGTTGGAATTTCCAAGGCGGCACTCGCTCGGCGACGCTTTCGTCGCGAGTGGAGTTGCGGTCTGTTGTACGCCTTTCCGCCTATACCACTTCTACCCACAGTGTTGAAGAAGATTCGGCACGACCGGGCCCAAGTCATTCTTGTGGCTCCGGACTGGGCTCGAAGAGTTTGGTATCCCGAGCTACTCAATATGAGCATAGATCCCCGATCCGTCTGCCTCTTCGGGAGGATCTTCTGTCGCAGCAGCAGGGGACGGTCCTCCACCCGAACCTGTCCAGTCTACACCTGCTTGCGTGGAGATTGAGCGGCGGCAGTTGATTCCTTTCGACTTGCCTCCCGAAGTTTGTGATGTGATTCTGGCAGCCAGGCGTCCCTCCACTAAGGTGGTATACGCCTGCAGGTGGAACAAATTTGTGGCATGGTGCACAGCAAAGGCTGTGGATCCCCTTTCTGCCCCTCTTTCTGAGGTCCTTCTGTTCCTTCTCTCTCTGGCCCAACAGGGTTCTGCCCTGGGTACCATCAAGGGTTATCTTTGTGCTATCTCGGCCTTCCTCAGGCTCCCTGATCAGCCCTCCCTTTTCAAGTCCCCTGTTGTTAACAGGTTCTTAAAAGGCATTACTCACCTCTTCCCTCCTGTTCCGTTTGTGATGCCTCAGTGGGACTTGAACTTGGTTCTTACCTTTTTAATGTGCGCTCCCTTTGAGCCTCTACATAACTGTCCTCTTCGTCTTCTGACTCTGAAGACAGCCTTTCTGGTGGCCATCACCTCCGCTCGGCGGGTGAGTGAGCTCAGGCTCTATCTTGCAAACCTCCCTTTCTGTCTGTTCATCCAGACAAGGTTGTTCTTCGGACGCGTCCGTCCTTCTTGCCAAAGGTGGTTACTGCTTTCCACATTGGGCAGACCATCACTTTGCCCACCTTCTTTCCGCCTCCGCATCCTTCCAGAGAGGAAGAGAGGCTCCACCGTCTGGACCCAAAACGTGCGCTCTCTTTCTATATTGACCGCACAAAACACTTCCGGGTGGATGACCAGCTCTTTGTTGGCTACGTGGGCGCCAAAAGGTCGGGCGGTGCACAAAGGACCATCTCCCGCTGGGTTACCTTGTGCATCAAGACCTGCTATTCTTTGGCTAAGAAGGAGCCTCCTGTTGGGCTGCGTGCCCATTCCACCAGGGCAACGGCTGCTACCACGGCCTTGGGCCGCGGTGTTCCGCTGCCGGTTATCTGTCAGGCAGCTACGTGGGCCTCGCTGCACACGTTTACAAAGCATTACTGCCTTGACAGTCAGGTCCGGAGGGACGGCTTCTTTGGCCGTTCTGTCCTCCAGGACTTCCTTGTCTGATCTTTGTTCGCAGACCCACCACCGGGGTTGGTATTGCTGGGGTATCTATTCTAAGGTAAGGAATCTATCACTAACGTGTCTCTTTCAGATGCACAAGTTACTAACTTGTGTAACGATATATCTGTAAGAGACAGTAGTTAGTGATAGATTCCTACCGCCCACCCATCCTCCCCGTTCTGCGAACTGATTTCTAGGGTTAAGGACATCCCTTTCAGGGCCCTAGTATTTTTCAGACACCTGTGTCAGCTTCTTGCATGGCTCTGCGTTCCTGGCGCGGAAAGTCGTGTACAGAACTGACGTCAGCGTGCAGGGGCGGCGCCTAAGTACTGCCCGCGACGTCATCCCGGCGATCACGACGCCGACGACGGACGCGGAGCCGCACGACGCCGCCTACCGACGCGCAAGGGTACTGCTACGCAAAACTTTCCGGATCCAGCCTGACGCCTGGGGATATTCTAAGGTAAGGAATCTATCACTAACTACTGTCTCTTACAGATATATCGTTACACAAGTTAGTAACTTGTGCTACAACCACGCATTTAGTCCAGCTGAAGTCCACCGTCAGGACACTCATCCCCAGGTTACACAGCTGTGGCCCTTCTGTAAAATCCCAGCAAGGAAGGTGGATACTCCGAATGTCCTGGCCCTCTTTTCACTCTTGGCACTGACAACATATATTGCACATTATCTTTTCATATACAGCAGAATCAGCATAGATGCTACTGGACTGCTGCAGGAAACATGGCCATTCTAAATTGGATACATCTTCCTGAAGATTCCTCATCTTACAAATATCCGTCTATGCACCAGACTTGTCTGAAATGTTTTCCTCAGTAGTAGCTCTCTAGCGCTGCAAGGTGGTCCCGTGTGGCTTCTGCTGTGACTCCTATCTGCCTGATGTGACAACACATATTAGATGCCAAAAGGCTTACTGGTATCAGTTTCTCTTTTTCCGCCTCTTATAGATGCTTATCCGGAGCTCTCTCGGTACTTCACTGGTAAAATTCCTCAGCATTTTGACAGTTTCTAGGTCAGATGTCTTCTCCAGAGATTTCAGGGTTCAAGCCCTATTGCATATGCTGCAAGATAATGTCCTCATGAGGTCCACATAACATCTGTATGTAGTGTTTGGACTTGGAACATTACGCCGTAGCCTGCAACTCTTATTCATCAATTCATACAAAGGTCAACAGGGAGGGGGAGGCCAGGATATGTTTGTGCAAAACCCACAAGGATACCCCAAAGTGTTCCCCTTAGCCTTCATGTAAGTCACCTGACAAGGAAGAATCTTCCTAAAGATCCTGCCACAAAAAAGCGTCATTGGAAGGAGATCCTCTAGGAAACTCTTCTGCTTCCAGGCCTGCTCATAGTATCAATGAAGTTCCCTGATATTATAATCTTCCTTGTTGTCTGAGAAAATTCAGAAGCGGAGAAACATGAAGCCGGAGTTCCCATTAGCCAATTAGGTGCTGGTCATAGTTTCCGAGTAGTGATGCTGGATATTTTAAAGATGGCTCCTGTAGTACCTGGGTCACTCCTCAGAGGTAAGCTCGATGTAACAGTTTTGGTGGATCTGACCCCGAAAGCTACTGACTCCATAGCTCCACTGGTTCCAGTGCCTAAGAAGAATTTGGAATCTACAAATGTGCCATTAGCCATTCAGTTGGTGCCATCTTTGATGGAGCTGCTGCCCCCGCAGCAGACTCTGGAGCCCCTTCAAAGTCATCTGAAAACATTTGGTGAAAGAAAAGGTAAAAGCATGATTTGATGACGTGCTCTTGACAGAACACCTTCCTAGGGCCCAAAGATTTGCCCGGAGGGAAGGGCCTTTTGGGCCTGGCCCCAAAGCTCTTACTGTGCTTGAAAAGGATTATGACTATACAGAAGATTTAGTCTTGGAGGCTCATAATCTTCTTCCCCCAATAAAAATGTTGCTGGCTTATATCTTGATTTACAAAAGGCAAGTGGTCGGCACATCCAACTAGAAGGGGGCATCCCTTAACCCTCTGGCTCTCCTTCAGAGGAAGCCTCTGTTCACTGGAGTGGTATAAAAGAAGCAGAAGTGTTGGATTTAACCCTGCCCTCTGCAGAGACAAAACCTAACATTTTGAAGGAAACCTTGCCACCATCTTCCTTATTGATGGAGCCCTTACTCTCCCTGACCAAGGTACTTCAGCAATATATCTTGGCTGCTTGCGAGTAGCTCTTTGTGAGCCCAGACGTTCACAACAAAAATCCAGACAATATGCACCTGCCACAGATCACCTACAATTTGTCACCACACCCTTAACCAGAAACGTTGGTGGTCCAAACTTCTTCCTAAAAACTGAACCCAAATGCCTTTCCCAATGATATCATCCAGTCATTCTGACAGTGTCCTATAAGGTTAGTGGACTTGAAGTAGTTCAATATGCTACAGCTCTGGCTAATTTTCTATCACCAGTCATGTGATAATGGACATAATCTTGGACCACAGAGCATATCTGTCTATTCGTCCATTTGGTGGATGTTATCATTTTGCCGGTATTCACCATCTAGCAAGCAAACTGCGTCTGACATAGACTTTCACGGGGTCACACCCTTTTAATTCTTGAACACAGTGAAAAAATGAGTTTGTATTCTATTTACCTTACCGGATCACCCTCGTGAAGGCTTCACATGTTCTGCAAACTTAAGTCAAGAGGTTGACAGGTATGCATTTGCCACTGACAAGACACGTTCTGCCAGGCCCTTGAACATCACTCGGGAGTTTGATAAAATGCACCATTCACCTTCTTGAGGTGGGCACTATAACCTTAAGCCATGTTTACAACACTAGTGTGAGAAACCACCTCTAAGTGGGACACCTCTGTTTTTACTTTATTGAGTAATCTGCAACGCATCAAATTTGCTTCAAAGTTCTGAAAATAAACATCCACACCTTATAAACATCCTTGTTATAAAAATGTGTCTATATAACACTGTATTATATTCTACTATGAATAACAGCTACGCTACCTACATCACATGCACTCAGAATGTACACTGTTTAGCATGGAGAGCTAATTTCATCCAAAACTTTAATATTTTGCAAAGAGTACTCCATATAACTTTAAATATGCACAACCACACTTGCCTTAAAGACTTGTGCTGTTTCTCTGCTTGCACTGACCTGTGTGCACACTGTAACTCCATGCTGCATAGGACTATGGCATTATCAGTTATGTCATATAAGACATCATCAATGCTGTCATTTAATGTCATGAGTAATATAATATGTGAAGTCATAAGCAGTTCATTGCCAGGGCGCAAGTTATAGTTAGCTCAGTAAACTTCAACTGGTGAATTTCAGTGTTTGTTTTGTCTTTTAAACATTCGTTTTTATCTAATTTCAACACCTAACTAGATTATCTGTTAGAGACCTCTAGCCGCAGATTCCTTAACTTTTGAATTCTCCCCAGTCGCCAGACTGGATCCGGAAATTTTTCAGCAGCAGCACCTCTGAGCATCAGGAGATGGCAGTGCTCGACTCCATATCGACGTCGTCCATGCCAGTGACATCACCCAAGTCTATGTAAGACGCCCTCCGACGCACTGACATTAGTTTCTTGTTTTCCGCGCTTCCACGCAGACCCGGAGAAGTGGTACCTCCAGCCGTTTTTGGCCGACTTTGATGTTTTTTTGTCGAAGGAAACAGTGTGCCTTTTTCATGCTCTCGGGTTTTAAGGTTTGTGAGTCCTGTGGTCAATAGATGTCGGCCAAGGACCCCTATCGCATCTGTATGTAGTGCCTGGGTGAGCACCATGATTCTGTGTCATGTGACTCCTGTCAACTGTTTCGGCCTAAGGCGCTTAAGGAGTGGCGGATGAAGCTGTTGGTGGCACGAGTGACACAGCTCTCCAAGGCATCCCGTAGGCCTCGGTCTCCTTCGCTCTCAAGGAACCGTCAGCGGGGTCACTTCAGGGGCCATTCCCATGGACATCATTCGCCGCCCTCGTCTCGTGGTAAGTCCCGACGCAAGCGGTCCAAGCTGCGTAGGACCCGTACTTCATCTGTGGAGTCGGGAAGAGAGTCTGCCCCGCGCCTCCCAACATATCCTGGAGCCAGGACGACCCTAACCCAAATCAGGTAATATTATTATTTCCTTCATAAGATTTTTGGGTCTACACCTTCCCCTGGAGCTCCTTCGGGCCATAAGGAGATGCAGGAGGCAGAGACTGTTACAACGCCCACAGGTTCACTTTGGGCGCCATTAAAGGCCATATTCATATCAATGCCGGTGGACAGCCCTTTGGTGTTTCCACCTTCGGTGCTTGGCTCTAAACACCCGATGTCGTTACCAGCGCCGGTGGTGCGCAGCCCTCCGAGGCTTCCACTATTGGCTCCTGGTTCATATGATGTCGACGCCTCACCACATTCCCTCTCCGACACCGATGAGGGCGCTCCACGGCGCTGTACGGCGTTGGACGGCGCTGATGACAGTGCCACTCGACGCCATGTGGTGTCGGACATAGCGCTTATAGAGCCGGCTGGCTCAGATGTCGATTCTGAGCTCCTTGTGGATCCACCTCCTACTATTCCTTCTTGGCCAAGTGAATATGGCGGTGAAGCTGAGGATGTATTTGTTCCCCAATCAGATCAGGTTTTTGAGTTGGGTAATGCAAGTGGTTTGGAATCATCTCCAGCCTCGGTCATTCTATCTCCTCCTGGGTTAGCTTCAGAGGTAAGCTCTTCATTCGCAGACATGTTAAAGCGAGTTGCTGAGGTTTTAAACATGCCACTTCAATCTGTGGCTGTGTCTAGGGACCCTGTGTTGGGCATTTTGCACCAGAGTCAGTCTGGAGAGGAATCAGCGCTTCCTTATTGCAAAGCTGTATTTGGCATCTTGTTAGGTGCCTGGGCTAAACCCGATACAGGCCCTCCTATTGAGCGTTCTATTTCTCATAGCCACCGTCTAGCCCTTGATGACCCGGTCTGTCTTATGAAGCATCCTACTCCTCAAAGCTTAGTGGTTCAGATGGCTTTGGCTGCGCAAAATATTGGTTCTGTTCTGCCTACCCTTCCAGATAGGCAGGCTGAAAGACTGGATACTTGTGGCAGGCACATTTTCGCCAGTTTGACTTTGAGGTCCACTACACTTCTTGTGTTCTTGCTCGTTTCACCCATGCTTTGTGGGATTCATTAGAACATATATTACCATCCATTCAAGAGGAGAGTCGTGTCACTCTTGCTCCCTTGCTACGTGATGGGCAGCAGCTGGCCAAACTTCTAATACGTTGTGGTACCCCTGATTCTGTCACTAGGACTATGGCCTCCTCTGTAGCGCACCGTGGCTGCACTTGGTTGCGCACCTCTGGATTCTCAGAGGCAGTTCAACAGGCACTTGTTAGCATGCCTTTTGGTGGTATTCATCTATTTGGGGCACAAATTGATTCAGCTCTGCAGCATTGCCATGACAGTAGAGGTGGTGCAGAACTTTAGTTCTGTTCTTTTTTTCTGTCTACCTCTTTCTTTCCCCTTACTAGGTAGTATGAGGGAATGCGTCTTTAATTTCTTTCAAAACATGACCAATTTTTGGTAGTGCCTTTGCTGTTATTCACTTATTGGCACACCCGAGTGTGATATTCCTGTTTTCTACAGGTATTATTGTTTAGCACTGTCAAGGACAGGTTGTTTCTTTTGTGTACCCTACTGGGGTTTAGTGCCTATTGTATAGGTTGTTGTTCTCTGAGGATTAACTCCATGCTCAAGAGATCTTTTTTCAGATGGTAATTCCTTTGTAGGGACTACCTTCTTATTACCTTTAGGGGAACATGAAAATTTATATATATATATATATATATATATATATAACGCTACATATGATTCCTCTCATGATGAATCTCTTCCCCTTTCTTATCCTAGTGGGGATTATACTTGGGGCGTCTTTCATTGCCTTCAGGTGTTGGATTCCCCTCTGAGTCAGTTGAGAGCATGTCTCCCCTCTGCAGACTATCTGGTGGCCTTGCTGATAGTTCAGCTAGGGTTTTCTTTGTTAATTGTATCCTGCATTTACTTAGCAACTCTTTTGCTATGCTTTAGCAATTAGTAATAATCTGTGGGGGTCACCACACCGGTCCTGACACTGGTATCAATGTCCCAGTGATGACTCTTCTATGCAACATTAGACTCTTCATACGTGTACTCCTCTTTTTGTTAGAGGTTTGCATACAATTGTCCTCAGCGTTGCTACGTTGATATTTTCTGATAGTTCCGATTATCAAATTATGGTTTCATTCCTTTTGGGTGAACTCCTTTGTTCATTGCTGCTAGTCAACGTTATCATCCATCCTCTTGTACTTCATTGTTCTTTTGAATTGACTATTTTCTGCGGGTTTATGTCTATGGAAATCTCTTTTACTGAGCTATTTAACGTGTCTTAATATTTTACCTTCAGGGGCTATTTTCATGACTATGTGTCCGATTCTATTATGGGTTTCACTTCTTTCTAGAGAATGCTCTTTTTACCTGTATACCTGGGTACACTAACGACTGTCAGATTACTGCCCTTCCACTTGCTGTGGTTTAGAAGTTTTCCACTTCCATAAGACATTTTCTCCTCTAATGAGCCATTTTAGCTCTTGTTTAGCTTGCATCTTATCAGTGGATCGGCTTTTCATTATTTGGTTTTGTCCTTGTGGGAATATAGTCCACCTATTGCAGTCAAATAGGGGATGTAGCTTGGTCGAGTGCATGTTTTGCATATTGACGGCCAGGTTCATTATCTGGCATCTCCACTCATTAAGTGTTTTATTTTTTCCTCTAATTCTCAGACAGCTTATGCTCTGTCTGTTATGTCTTTCGTTAAATAAATAGAATGGATATCTTTTTCTGACATTTCCAATATTGGTTTTTTTCCTTCTTGTCCTCTTTAGGCCAAGTGATATCCTTTTTTCTTGGTTTCTTTTTCCTTTGGTCTTCTTCAGGATTATAGTTTTTGCAGCCTCATTTGCGGCTCTTGGTTAGCTGGCATTGTTTTTAATGCTTCACCATCTGGATTTTTTGGTTAGGGGTTGTCTCTCTTTACCAATTATTTTGGAACTCTGTTCCTGATTATTCAATGCCATGTTACTTGTTCTTTTGGACATAAGCATGGTGGTGGCTTCTGTTTGTTATCTAGTTGTTTACAAATACATGACTGTATATATGTATATAGCGCTGCTATATACATATGTGCATTTTTATATATGATTTTGTATCTTTTTTTTGACACATGTGTATGATTGTCAATCTTGTGTACAATTGCAATTTGAGAGCGGGTTTACGTATATCTTGTGTAGATGCGCTCTCTCTCTCTTTGTTGCAGTGCTACCTTCATTTGGTTTTGTGTATGCACTTGCTCTTCTTTTCCTCTTTTTGGAGTCTACACTTAGTGTGATCCTGCTGGTCTTCACTCTATCTTTGAGTGTTTTCTTCTAGAACAAGTGTTCCATTTTATTACATACTTGTTCTTGGATTGTCGTCCTGAATTTCTGGTGAATGCATTAATCCATTCTTGCTTCGGTGTGGATGTGTTCTGGGTCTCCTATGGCTCATTTACATTTGGTTTTGCCACTGTCCCTCTGGGTTCCAGCTGTCCATAGGTCATCACATTTGGGGTTATATAGTGTTTATTATGACTTTCACTGTGGTCTTCTGACACAGTGTTGTTTGATTGCCATAATCACGTCTTTTTCCCCGTGACTTCCAAGGCCTTTCTCCCTTATGTTCCCTGTAGTTCTTGCCAAAGTAGTTATGGGGAGATATTGTTCCTTCTCATGTAACTTCCTAAACAAGTTCGGTCTTCTTTCTTAATTTAGACTGGCTAGTTCTCTTTGACAACTTTTGGTGGGATCAGTTCGCAGACCCTCCTCCGGGTGGGGTATAGCTATAGCATTTAATTCAAAAGTTAAGGAATCTGCGGCTAGATGTCTCTGTCTGGTGAAAAAGTTACTTAACTTTGGTAATGCATTGCTCCAAGATCCGTTTCTTAGCTGGGTAGATTGTGCTTCCAATATATCACTTATTGCAAGGACAAACCAAGCAGTAAACGGTATATTCAGAATTACAATTGAGGAGCAAATTTATCCTCCACATGCTTTTGGGATCCTTGTTATTAATCCTATAGCTGGAGACTTTTTTGCTGCACTTGCATGCCTTGCATCGCATGCAGGGGAAGAATCCCATAACGGGATCTTTTCTGGGGGACATGGATTGAAAATGCAATAAGCGATATATCGGAAGCACAATCCACCCAGCTAAGAAACGGATCTTGGAGCACATGCAGGCGATAACACATAAAGATACCATCTACCATATCGCCCCCCACTTTGAAGAAGTACATCAAAGTAATAGAGACTTGCTCAGTTTCTTTTGTCTGGACCAAGTACAAACAAGCATTGGCATAGCCAATAGGTCTCGCCTTTGGGACCTTATAAGTGTTTAGTTATGCAGCACAATATCCTTGGTGCAACAACATCAACTGTTGCATGGCTAAGCACTTATAAGGTCCCAAAGGCGAGACCTATTGGCTATGCCAATGCTTGTCTAACAGATCAGCGCTTTAAAGTAGTTCCCAAAGCAACCCTTCCTCGCTTCCCTCTGGCTCAGTTGGAATGCCCACACTGTCCCTGCTTGCTGGTCCCTTGCAGGGAAAACAATCACCCCCAGCACAGAGACAAACCTGCCTGCATGCCAGAACTATTGCCTTGTTGTTTGTCGCACACAACCTTCTGCTTCTGGAGTTTGTGAAAACCAAGGATGATCAAGGCGCCGCCCGCTCAGCATGTGTTTCTGGCGCGGGACCCTGCTCTGCAGTGGGGGGCACCTTCATCACGGGCGGATCGCTGCTTAAAATAGGGCGGGCGGAGGCTGGGCCGCCGGGATCGAACCACTCCCCGAGCTTACTAACGGTAGATTCCTGTTGCTTGCCAGATCACAGAGCCACTCCATGTAATATGATTTTCATATAATTACAACGAATGGAATGTATTCAAGTGTATCAATGGCTCCCACACGGATAGGGTTAGCTTAAGAGTAACCTGGCACATGCGCAGTGCAACAACCCCACTTGTATAGTGGACCCAGCATCCATTTAGTGTCCTACTCTCCCTGCTGCACGGTATTAGGGGTGGGGGGTGAGGAGGTAAGGGATGCGTCAGCTGCCTAGAGTAGTGCTAGGGAGGGAGGGCTTGGGGAGTGAAACACATCTATGACGTATCACGTATCGTCAGGAAGGTCACCATGAGAATGCAGCGTCCTGCGTTCAAGCCGTACAATAATGGCGCGCGTGCGGGTCCACAAGGTGGGTTTGGGGGGCAGTCGAGCCCGCAAGGTCTGCCTCCCGGGCAGTTTGGGAGGGGGAGGGACGGCCGGCAGCGGCCATTTTTTGGTTAATTAATTTGGGCTCTTTTGGGTATAGCCCAAAAGTAGCCCAATTGATTTTATAGCCCAAAGGCTATAAGGGGTTTTGTCCTCCCTCTCCCAGCCACCATTTTAGGTTTGGTGACCTGGTGGCTGGGAGGGTAGTTGTAATTAGATTTTGTCCCGCCCGCCCACCCTTAGCTAGGGGTTTTTTCCGGGCGCGGTTTCTGGCAGTACATTTTTAGAATTTGCGTTTTTTTGTTGGGAACAGGTGCATAGGGTTACAATTTGTTGGATTTGCTGTCGCTCGAAACAGGTGCTGCAGGGTTGTTCTAAAGTTGGCCAGATTGGCAGATGTTTGGAGTTACATTTTTGGAAGTTTTGGGGGCAGGGTCAGGGAAAGGTTAGGCAGGTAGGATAAGTTTACAATAGAGGTTAGGTAGTTACAGTTGCAGAAGGACAGATAGGGTTATAGGTTTTATTAGATGGCAGGAGTTTGGAACTGCAATATTGTGGAATATGATTATTATGGAATGTTATGTAATGTTATGTTATCTGCAGGGTGGGGGATTGTATGTGGGGATCGTGGGGTGGGGGTGGGAAAAATGGAGGAGCAGTTATTGATGTATAGTGAGGTTTTAGTTTGTAAGACAATGGCCTAGGTTTTACATTGTGATATGCAGCTGTTTTCAATAAAGCGGCCTTTTTCACACACAAAAAATGGGTCTCGGTGTTGGCTGTCCCCCTCCCTCCCAATAACACAGTCGCAGCCCATTGTGACGGCTGATACGTGCTCTTTTCCTGCGCTCTGTTAAGGACTCTGCAGAGGAGTGAATGTGGAGAGAGAGAGCAGAGGGCGTCTGCTGCGTGTAGCACATGTACAGTCACACAGCTGCCTCAACATATCTAAGAGACGAGCCAGCGTTCCTGCAATGGGGGGTATTGCAATGCAATAGGTCTCGCATTTGCGAGAGTTTGAGCTATTGGCATTGTAATCGCCAATTATACAGAAATGTTACTCAGAGAAGCAACCGACAGTCCCTAATTCAGATATTACATTCAAACAGAGAACACTTCACTTTTGAAGCGACAACCCGTGCAATGTTAGACTGCTGGACAGACAGGGAAGAGAAGTACTTTATTTGAGGCGGGGGAGAGGGGCAGGCACCGAGGAACATTTCAAAGTGTGAAAGGTTGAGAGAACGCTGCATGGTTGTGGCGGGAAGCAGGCCTGCCTGTAAGAGAGAGCAGAAAGGATAACTGTTCCTCGACTCACCAAATCTACACCCAGGTGTGCTTTTCTGAGGGCCTTCTTTCGAGTTTCAGACGCTAGAGCGCTGCGAGTTATCATCTCTGTACATTCCCTTGAGGAGTAGATGTTGCCATGGAGTACTAAATCACTCACGTGACACAATTACGTTTGCCAAACGAGTTTATAAACGGTTAGAGTTAACGCTCCCAGCGCTTGCCCTGCTCGGCCGGAAGCTTGCCGAATTTGCCCAATTAGCTTCTACAAATACGCTGTCAATTCAAAATGTCAGCACATTCTGTGCCTTGTTAGTACTTCTGTGCAAATGTTGGATCGCTTAATCAGTCCAGCATATTTTCTAAGAATGAGGACAGGGAGCAAAGTGATGCCTCTTGCAGTGCAGGAAATGGCTTAGAGGGTTTATGCAAATGCTGCAGAGATCTGTGAAGTGGCACTTGTAGAGCAATAAATGGGGTGAGATGTAGTCTAACCGCCTGAGCAGCTGACTTTGGAATTTAGGAAGCGGAAAAGGAGGCACATTGAAATAAATAGGGGTGCACGAAATGTGCGCCATTTGTGTAATTACGCAGAACAAAAAAGCGAAATTATGTGAAATGCAAATCTGTTATTTAGCACTATATTTGGGCGCAAAATGCGCATGGGCACATTATATGCTCAAAAAAAGTGCAAAAAAGAAAGCAATGTGAACAACAGCTGCTTGCGGTCTGTGGGTACCGAGAGTTAGAGGTACGTTTTATTGTGAATGGCATGTTTGAGGTACATTTTTACTAAAAAAATGGTGCAATTATTATGCCAAGTGGCGCAATGTTGTAATTTACCATAACAAACTATTCTAGAAATCCCAAAATTACATCAACTATGCCAACGAAGTTTAAATTTTGCCCAGGCCTAATAAAGTAATTGCTTAGGATTACACAATTTGGTCAAGTGGAGAAGCTGAGATTGATCCAAGCTTCCTGATTTCATCCTCTGCAATTCAGCCATTAGATTGTCTGTCTTTCTCTCTCCCGTTTGTGTTGAATGATTGGAGGATATACACGAGGACATTGTGTTAACTGAATGCATGCCATTACCGAAGACAAGTCTAAGGGGGACCATGGATGGAGGTCCGCTGCAGACTTTGACTCTGTGCCCACAGTGCGCAGGCTTTATGTATTTGTAATTACCCCCGCGTGGGCAGGGGCTGCAGGTCCGGTGAGCTGATCTTCAAGGCCGTGTAGAGTGCTGTGAAAGCGCTCTTAAAGTGCCATAATGTTAATCTTGTTTCCAAGTTCGCTATGGACCGAAAACTATTAGCATAACATCCTTCTCCGACCACTTTCGCAGCACTCTGCAGGTCTCCACTGCCAGCCCATCCGCAGGGTCGAGAGGCGCGAGACTGAGTTGGGAGCCGGAACAGCAGAGGCCACATGAAGGACTGGCTCGTTCTAGGCTCAGTAGTCCAAGAGGACCTCGAGTGGGCCCGGGCTACCATTTCCACGGTGGGCTGGCGCCTTTCTTAGGGCAGGGGCTGTTCCTAGCACCCCTGTCACTTACTTCAGCTTCCCATGGTAATTACAGGAGAGAGGGAGAGAGAGAGAACGAGAACGCAGTGCTGCTTTGAACATTCTTGCCTGGGCTGCTTTTGGTTCCCAGACCGGCCCTGACCTCGAGCTGAGCCAGAGCCACGCATGTGAGATCCACCTACCTTTAGAGAGTCACGTGTAATTTACTCCTCAGTCGTCATATCGGAAGCTGGCACAACTACCCCAAGCTGTGCCAATCCAGCCTCACGTTATATTTCAAGTCCCAACCTTTTCTTTTTCAAATAATTAGTATCAAGTGTGTTATTCCGTAGATTTAACGAAAGCAACTCTTGACTACAACTCCCATGCGCATTGTCAAAGGATCAAACCGCGGTACAACACTTTCATTATAACACAGTGCCCGGACACAGCATGCACTTTGCACTAGATAAGAAGAAAACACTTATGAATACAACCATAGCTTCTTGCACGGTATGGGTTTCTTTGCCAATCCTCGGTGCCTCTCGTGCGTGAACAGAATGCGCCTTTCCTCCTCAGTTCCCACAAGGTAATTAAAAGTAAACTATAGCTCGCGTGTCTTTGCGCTACCCCCAAGAAGCCACGGGTACCTACCTGCCAAGCGGAGCCCAGCGACAAGAAAGGGCAGCTGGAGGGGTCGTCGGGGTTCGAGGTGCACCTCGGTGGTCTGCAGTTCCCGATCCCTCCGGGCGCGTCCTAGAGGGCTGGAACAGCAAGGGCTTCACCTGGGGAATGAGGTCTGCCCGCCCCTCGTCCTATGCTGGGACCGGATGTGTGCTCCAAGGACACCGGGCAGGGAAATACACCAGTCCGTGCACTGACTGACAATCACTTACACAGCAGAAGGGCAGGGACTGACTAACAGCCAAGCAGCCGATCAGAGGAGTGTAGAGAAAGTGACTGACAGCCAGACAGCCGAACAGATAAGTGCAGCAACGGACACTCACGTTACACAGCAGAAGCGCAGGAACTGACGGACGGCCACACAATCAGAGGAGTGATTGAACTGACTGACAGTCGCGCAGCCAAATAGAGTAGTGCAGGTACTGACAGCCACGCAGTCGAACACAGAAGTGTAGCGACTGACTGACAACCGCGCATCCCAACAGAGAAGTGCAGGTATTGAATGACAGCCAAACAGAGCAGCGCATGAAGCGACTGGCAGCATGCAGCCGAACAAAGAAATGCAGGAACTGGCTTACAGCCATGCAGCCGAACATAAAAGTGCAGGACGTGACTGACAGCCACGCAGCCCAAAAGAGAAGCGCGGGAACTGACTGGCAGCCATGCAGCCGAACAGAAAAGTGCAGAGACTGACTCACAGCCATGCCACCGAATAGAGTAGTGCGGGGAATGACTAAAAGCCACACAGCCGAGCCGAACTGCGGTGCGAGGCGCAGTGCGGCCTCGTGAGTGTGGAGGGCTTGTGTCAACCCTGCAGCTCCGGAGAGCTCGCTTTGCTGAATCTGAGGAGGCAGCAGGGGGAGGGGAGAGAGAGAGGGGGGGGGGCCTGCGCTTGTTTCCCTTGCGGGAGCGAGCAGGAACCATCTGTTAATTACTAACAGATGGTTTTGAAAGCTCGCTCCCGCAAGGGAATCGCCAAACGTGCACGCGTTGCCATTGAAAGCAATGCAACACGTGCACGTTTTTGCCTGCAGAGGTGAAGCGATGGCTAAAGGTCTTTTTCCTAAGCAGCGCATGCGCGCTGCGTAGGCGAGACCTAAAAAACGAGAGGGGGGGGTGACAGGACTAGGAAATTACGGGTTTTGGAGTCCAAATACATCATTAAGCTCCGCACAATGACCTCAGAAGGCCTTAAAGGGGATGAAGAGATGTGGGTTCATCTAGATTGAAACTCTCCTCCCCTTTTTCATTGTAACTACAACTTGATTACATATGGTTTTAATATCAAGTCCACAGCTGCCTCAAATTACATTTTTTCTGTCCTATTACATTCAGTATGCTGACCAGATATACATTATCCGGCAATTACAAATCCGGATCTCCAATGTAACTACTGCCTCGTAATATATTTAATATATGCTAGATGCTTGATGAATAATACAGCTCCTTTGGAAAAGGCCATTATGGTTAGTGGCATACTTAATAGGATTAGATATTAAGTTATTTAGCTCCAACCAACCACGAATGACTTGGCTAGTCAAAGCCCATTCAGGGCACAATTATGAGGGGATTCCATGATTAGGTATATCAGTATGTTTTCTTGAATCTTTTGTGTGTATTTCCAATATTGAGATTTGGCTAAACTTTCACGAAATTGCCACAACATAAATAACACACTTATACCATTAATACCTTCCCTAGAAATCTGTATATACCTTATTTTGGTTTGTTTATAGTTTATCACAATTAATTTGCACGTTTTAAGATGGCTGCCATGAATTCAGGCCACCAAACTGTTTTTTATTTTTATTGTCACCATGTGACTATCACATGCACCAATAGGCTTGTACAAATGTCAGTGCTTTGTTTTGAATCACCGACATCGAAAAAGGCTTTCACGCCGAAACGCGTCTGTCGGTGCGGGGGGTGTCTGCACATTAAAGAATTACAGCAAAAAGAAACCCGTGAGTGCATCTCTTTGTGGCTTTAAGCGCGCCGCTGTGGACGAATATATCGCAGCTCACCACCGCGTTGATAGCACCCAGGGCAAGTGGTGCGGCGGCGGTGATTTTCTCGTGTTCTAAATATATATATTGCCGTATTGCGGGCTCCATGTTGGTGGTATTTGTGTATTTCATTCTTTCTGATGTTATGTATTTATACATCATATCTAAAACAGATCTAGTTCCCCTGTCATGGTACAATTGTACATTTCATAAACAGTTGATTTCATCATCACTTACATAACATAACATCAGAAAGAATGAAATACACGAATACCACCAACATGGCGCCCGCAATACGGCAATATGTAAATGGTCCTCTTTCAATATTGTTGTCGATAATGAAAGGGCATTTAAAATGGCGCTTCTCAGTGTGGCGTATAAACACTGAAGAAGGAGTCTTCCGAAACGCATTTGTTGCGATGTAAATAAAACATCGGTAAACTGCCCCCGCGAGTGCTGTTCTCTTTCTTAGAATCGTTGAAGGAGTTTGGAGCAGTCATATACCGTTGGGGCACCACCATGTACGAAGCACCCGTCCATGAGTGATCCGCTGTAACGGTGCAGGGGAGCAATTATATATATATATATATATATATATATATATATATATATATATATATTCACTGAAAAAACCATAGGTTTTAGGGACAGTTATAGTTAGTTTGACATTGCACTCGTACAAAACCCGTGAAATTCCCCTGTTATAGTTAGTTCAGCTAACTATAACTCGCGCCCCATAATGCACTGCTGATGACGTCACATATTACATCACTCATGACATGGTCAGTGACATCACTGATGACATCACTGATGACATCTCAAATGACATCACTGATGACATCATCCAGTGACTGTGTGTTTCTGTAAAGTTTAAATATGTTTAATATATATAGGGAAAGGCGTATTGAAGAATGAGTGGGTGTATAAGTGTCTGAATGGATGATTTAGTACGTGCGTGACTGACTCTACAAGTGAGTGATTAAACGTATCTTACTGAATGCATGGGTTAGTGACTAAACTGTGTGAATGTCTGTATCCGTCTGTTGGTGTGCAAGTGGATGCATGGATTTGCGAATAGCTACATGAGTGTCTATATGGGTTATTGATTGGTTCTATGAGTATCTGTATGGGTGCCTGAGTGTTTGTGTGGATGGGGTGTTTGCGACTGTGCATAGATGTGTGAGTGGGTGATTCACTGGGTGGATGGTTTCAAGAGTGCATCTGTGATAGGCTGTATGGGTGGGTAAGTGTGTGTAAGAGTGTGTTAGTGAGTGAATGTATGTCCCAGTGGTACATGTGTGAGTAACTACATATGTGAAAGGCAGTATATATGTGTATTGGAGTATATAAATAGCTATAAGCGAGAGTGAGTGATTGTGATAGTGGCTGTATGGATGAGTGTGTGCTTGTATCAGTGATTGTATAAGAGCGTAACAATGTGCTAGTATTTGTATGATTAAGTGAGCTGGTGTGTGTATAACTGTATAGGTGAGTAAATGGCAGTGTGTTTAATTATTTGCATGACTGACTAGGTGTGTGAGTACCTCTATGGATGAGTGGCGGTGTTTGAGTGTCTATATAGGAGTAAGAGTGCATATGATAGTCCTGTACTGAGTGACCATAAGTATGAGTGACTGTACGGGTGAGTGAGTGGATGTGTGTGTGTAGACCTAAGAATCAGTGAGTGGGTATGTAGTTATTGGTGTTGGAGTGTCTATGGTTTTGCAAATGGCACTCTGTAATTTAGATTGGGTGTATCAAAGGTTATATTAGGGTGTGAGGAGCTGCATCAGATTATCACGTGGATGATGTCATCAGTGATGTCATTTGAGATGTCATCAGTGATGTCATCAGTGATGTCACTGACCATGTCATGAGTGATGTAATATGTGACGTCATCAGCAGTGCATTGCGAGGCGCGAGTTATAGTTAGCTGAACTAACTATAACGGGGGAATTTCACGGGTTTTGTACGAGTGCAATGTCCAACTAACTATAACTGTCCCTAAAACCTATGGTTTTTTCAGTGAATTTCAAAGGTTTTTAAATGCTAATTTCTAACTATAACGTGTCTGAAACCTATGGTTTTTTCAGTGAATTTCAAAGGTTTTAAAATGCTAATTTGTAACTATAACGTGCCTGAAACCTACGGTTTTTTCAGTGAATTTCAAAGGTTTTTAAATGACAATTTTTAAATGTATTAATTTTTATATTAATTTTTTTCATACTGATTTACTACATTTTTAGAAACAATTTCTTTTACATATTTTATTTTTAAATTACATTGTAATTACATTATACATTACATTACAAAAATACTTTCTCAGAATGAATTACTTTAGTTTAAATACTTTGCACATAGGCAATAGACTTTTAAGTACAGTAGTTACAGTTGTTGCAATGGGCAACACATTTTCAAACACAATGCAACATTCAGCTCAATGTGAATTTCTAGTTAAATGCAATTAGTTACTTTATGGATTACTTTTCTAACCACAGGACTGGATCCTAGATTCAGTCCTGGTACATCTCCTGTAAACAGTTGAGTAAAAGCGTTTTGGTTACAGTCGTGATTTTTAAGGAATATTATTGTATTTTAAAAGTTGACACTTAGAAACTTTTTCTCATAGAATCACCAATGTTATCCTATGGAAGGAAATTCACTTAGCAGGTAAAAACTGTTATCGTTACTTTTTCTTACTCAGTGTTGGATCCTGGATCCAGCACTGGTGCATCTCCTGTAAACAGTTGAAAGAATGCGTTTAAGTCATACAGGCGATTTTTAAGGAATATTTGTAGTTTGTGAAAATCGACACTTTGAAACTTTTCTGCTGAAAACCAGACAATGGATTCCTATGGAAGAAAATATAAGTTACTGGTAAGTACGGTTAAAATTACTTTTCAGGACCAGTACTGGGCTGAAAGATACAGCACTGAGGTCTCTCCTTATAACAGGTGAGTAAATCGGAATTCGTATTTCGGCTGATTTTAGAGGAATATTTGTATGTTTCAAAAATCAACACTTAGAAACTTTTCAGCAAAAAGCAGGCAATGATATCCTATGGAAGGAAATTCAAGTTACTGGTAAGTACGGTTAAAATTACTTTTGAGGATCAGTACTGGGCTGAAAGATGCAGCACTGAGGTCTCTCCTGATAACAGATGAGTAAATCGGAATTCGTGTTTCGGCTGATTTTAGATGAATATTTTAAAGTTCCAAAACTCCACACTTAGAAGAATTTCCAAGTGAAACCAGTCAATGTTAGCCTATGAAGGAAATTCAAGTTACCGGTAAGTACGGTTAAAATTACTTTTCAGGATCAGTACTGGGCTGAAAGATGCAGCACTGAGGTCTCTCCTGATAACAGGTGACTAAATCAAAATTCGTATTTCGGCTGATTTTAGAGGAATATTTTAAAGTTCCAAAACTCCACACTTAGAAGAATTTCCAAGTGAAACCAGTCAATGTTAGCCTATGAAGGAAATTCAAGTTACCGGTAAGTACGGTTAAAATTACTTTTGAGGATCAGTACTGGGCTGAAAGATGCAGCACTGAGGTCTCTCCTGATAACAGGTGAGTAAATCAGAATTCGGATTTCGGCTGATTTTAGAGAAATATTTTAAAGTTCCAAAAATCAACACTTAGAAACTTTTTCAGCAAAAAGCAGGCAATGATATCCTATGGAAGGAAATTCAAGTTACTGGTAAGTACGGTTAAAATTACTTTTGAGGATCAGTACTGGGCTGAAAGATGCAGCACTGAGGTCTCTCCTGATAACAGGTGAGTGAATCAGAATTCGTATTTCGCCTGATTTTAGAGGAATATTTGCACAATGGTGAAGGGAGGGCGGGGCCTGAGGTGACATCTGTGCAAACGCGCCCTGTGGCGCGTTTTAAGTTGGAGGATTAAGTCCCCTTGAATCATGAGGGTCCCTACGGGCCAGCTAGCCCACCAGGAACCTCCAGTATGCGCCAGAGGCTGCGTTGCAGAGACATGTACAGAGGCCACACCCCTTTTACACCTCTCCGCAACGCAGCTCTGTGGAGCTTTCTGGACGTACCTGTTGGGCTAGTTGGCCCCAGAGACCATCAGGATTGAAGAGGATTTAATTCCCCATCTTAAAACGTGCCACGGGGCCTGTTTGCACACATGTCACCTGAAGCCCGCCCCCTCCTTCACCACTGTGCAAACGCGCCCGTGGCGCGTTTTAAGTCGGGGATTAACTCCCTTGAATCCTGAGGGTCCCTGGGGTGCAACTAGCCCACCATATACCTCCAAAAGCGCCATAGAGCTGCGTTGCAGAGAGGTGTAAAAGGGGCGTGGCCTCTGTACACCTCTCTGCAAGGCAGCCCCTAGCGCATACTGGAGGTTCCTGGTGGGCTAGTTGGCCCCAGGGACCCCAGTATTCAAGGGGATTCGTTCCCCTCTGCAAACGTGCCAGGGGCGCGTTTGCAGAGTGGTGAAGGAAGGGGCGGGGCCTACGGGCCCGATCGTTTTTTTTTGTTTGTTTTTTCCCCCTGAAGGGGGCTGTGTAACCCCCTTCCTTTTTCCTATTTTTAGGCCCTGGGGACCCCATCCCCCAGGGCCTTACCTACCCTTTTAAATTAAAATTTTAAAAAAAAACG
Organism: Calotriton arnoldi; assembly: GCA_963921515.1. Taxonomy (NCBI): domain Eukaryota; kingdom Metazoa; phylum Chordata; class Amphibia; order Caudata; family Salamandridae; genus Calotriton; species Calotriton arnoldi. The sequence goes on from CAWUFW010006707.1 coordinate 799,647, forward strand.
GGAAGGAGCCGCGTGGCCCCCTTCCCTGGGCCTGTATTGGCCCGGGGACCCCATCCCCGGGCATGGCCTCTTTTTTTTTATTTGGAGGGGGCTGCGTGGCCCCCCTCCTCAGGCCATTTAAGGCCCCGGGGACCCCATCCCCCAGGCCGGCCTTGCACTTTTTGGCCTCTCGTTGGGGACTGTGGGGGGTCCCCAAGCCCCCACAGTCCCGCCGCCTCCCCGTGTCCTACGGGAGCCGGCATTGCTTACACATGGGGAGCTGCTAAGATGCAGCTCCCCATGTGGAAAAGCAATCGGCTTGGATATTGGAAGAGAGAGCAGGTTTCCCTGCTCTCTCTTCCAATATCCAAAGCAAGTTTGCAATGACAGGACGGGAGCCGCGAGGCTCCCGTCCTGTCATTACAAACAGCAGTGTCCCGGGGTAGGCACCCCGGGACACTGCAGGAGCCGGCCCTGGGGGTGGCGGTCCCCAGGGCCACCACAGGCTCCAGGAGGGGGCCGCGCGGCCCCCTCCCTACATTTTGAAAGCCCGGGGAGGTGGTGGTCCCCGGGGCTTGAGAGTCCAAACGGACCCCCATTTTAATTTTCTTAGTGCCCCGGGGAGGTGGTGGTCCCGGGCGTGTGGGGGCTGGAGCCCCCACACAGGTTTTTAATTTAAAAAAAGAAGCCCTGGGGAGGTGGTGGTCCCCGGGGCTGCGGGAAGGCTCAGAGCCCTCCCGCACCATACTACATAAAGCCCCGGGGGTGGTGGTCCCGGGGCTTGAGGAGGCCTTAGAGGCCCCCACACATAAATTAACCCTCCCCCAGCATGCCCCGGGACTTGGCCCACCCAGGGGCCAATTAACATCGAGCGCGAAAGACCGCGCTTCGATTTTTTTCGGCAGGATTCGCGCTCCCTGAGCGCATCCTGCCGATTTTAAAAAAATAAAATAATTTTTTGCCCAGGGGTCCTTGTGGGACCCCTGAGCAGACCTAGGGGTCAGGGTGTTTCTACCCTGCCCCCTTTGTGCGCTTTGCGCACTTGTTTCTGTCCTCGGTTCTACAGAGGGACAAAATGGCTGCCAACACTTCCTGATTTGGAGTGTTGACAGCCAATTAACATAAAGCTCGTGCTCGGGAGGATCCGCGGCCCTAGATATATCTATCTTTTACTTTTGATTTTCTCAGCAACTACTGAACGGATTTACACCATTTAACAAAAGGGTTCTTTCTGAACCAAGAACTACCTCTTTGCCAAATTTGGTGTAATTCCGTTCAGCAGTTCAGGCTGTAGCCGTGTCTAAAGTTTCCTATGGAAAATTGCATGGGGAAACGCGTTTTGGGACCCCCTTTTTCTCGGCCCCCGCTTGACGAATCCCCCCGAGACTTTCAGGGTAGGAGCGGACCGGAGCGCCCCACAAAGTTTGAATATTTTGCGAAGATACGTCAACCGGCAAGAGAGTTATTTCAAATAGAATGTCACGGATTTCCTATGCATAATAGGTTGTAACTATAACTATCTACTGGCGACCGCCAGTAGATAATATATATATATATATATATATATATTTCCCAAGAGTCCGATCAATGTAGAGGCTGTCAGATAGGGCGGTCCTTGTTCAGGGTATCGGAAACCCTGCAATATCCACACACGATTCCTCGGACTTTCCCAAAGAAATACAAGGACACTTTGAAAGTTTGCAGTGCAGGAGATTTACTGACTGCACCAGCAACGCGTTTCAGCTTACGCCTTGATCACGCTAAAGGGCTAAGCAGTAACCAACATTTGAAACCATATGTGAAAACATAGTGAACGGACAATTCATACCAAGTGATAAACATCAAAAAAGGACAATTGATAAAACCTGAATAATCTGGTGGCCATCTTAACATGGTTATGTCTGTATTATGGGATACATACTGTTGATTTTAAATCTACCAGAAGATTCGCCAATGCCCGTGTGACACATGTGTTATTGACTATTTACAATTTAATATATATTCGTACAGCAGCACACAGACATATTAGCGTCTCGCTCTAATATGGTACACTCTAATAAAGTATATTTAAGTGATATTGCTACTTCTGATTGATCACAGTGAATCTTACTGCCAGAACTCGCCAATTAGCAATTCTGCCTAGATAGACAACATATTATATCCAATGCATGCAGCTACCCTTAATGACTTCGTTGACAAGTGTCATTACACAACCAATTCTACCCAAGTGGGCATGTAACTGCATCTACTTAGCATAGCTGCCACCTTCTAAAGACATTCCATGCCAGTTGCAAGTATAAGCGGCCCAATTTTTGAACAAATGTGCATCACCTAAAAAACGTGAGAAAATAAATAAAATAAGATTAAAATCAAAACTATATTTCATTCTATACATATTAAAATATTTACACGACAGATAAACATGTGCATTGATATGCTAAACATATTCATTGATGCAGGTGTACAGCTAATTCTTCACTCGAATTTAATCCTAAAGGGGTCAAAGTGTCTAGGTCAATGATATATCTTGACTCTAGTTGGCGCAATGCCAATTGTCTATTACCACCCCTTGGATTAACAGGAACTGCATCAATCACCACCATTTTTAAAAGTGTCTCATCTTGCATATGTTGATCATAGAAATGTCGGGCCACTGGGTACTGCCTGTTATTATGGCGTATAGCCCTGACATGTTCTAATACACGTTTTTTGCGCAGTGAATTGTGCTCCCTATGTACGCCTTATTGCAAGGACAGACCAATGCATAAATACAATACGTGGTGTTACAAGTAAGAGCTTTTTTGATGACATGTTCCCTCTTTCTGCTTGAAATGGCTAATGTAGTGCAGTCATTACTATTCCTACAGGCTTTACACTTTTTGCAACATTGGAACCCCGGGCAGGTTTTATTCATTGCCTTGGATTCACGAGTCACATAATTTGGACTAAGTTCATCTCTGAGTGACCGATTGCGCTGAAAAGTGATTTGGGGGCAGCTATTCAGATGTTTACAGAGATTAGGGTCAGTTAATAAGATGTGCCAGTGTTTTTTAAGTATCCGGCGAACATCTTGTGCTTGACCTGAATAAGATGTAATAAATCTCAACTTCTCAGTACTTGTATCCTGGTTAAGAGGATGTAACAACTGTGTTCGAGTAACCGACTCTACTCTAGTACATGCCTCTTTGATAGTCCTGGAGTTATACCCTCTTTCTTTAAAGCGTTTGAACATCACTTCTTTTTCTTTTTCATAGCTACTTTCAGAACTACAATTGCGCTTAGCACGTAGTAGCTCACCATACGGAATACTATATATCAGTTTCCGAGGATGCGCACTTGTGGCACTCAAAATGCTGTTACCTGCGGTTGTTTTGCGGAATAGCTGTGTCTGTAAGATATTATCAATGACTTCTACATAAACATCCAAAAACTCAATTTTGGTTTTGCTTATATGTTCCGACAAGACCAAATTATAGGGATTATCATTTAGGTTTTGAATAAAACCCTTAACTGAATCAGTATCACCATTCCAAATGAAAAAAATGTCATCTATAAACGCAGCCACAGGACACAGCGATCATAATCAGCCATTTGTGAGACCACCTGCTCCTCCCACCAGCCCATCACCAAATTCGCGTAGCTGGGGGCGAAGCAGGTTCCCATTGCTGTGCCCTGTGACTGCCAATAGACGACCTCATCAAAAAGAAAAAAATTATTGGTCAGACAAAACTGTATCATTGCCAAAATCATTTGAAAATGTGACCACAGTGAGATAGAACGTGTTTTCAGATAGTGTCTGATAGCATGCAGACCAATGTCATGCTGGATACATGTATATAGGCTGCACACATCTAAGGTAACCAAGATGTAATCAGGTTCCCAATAAATCCCATCAATAACGGTTAGGAAGTGGGTAGTATCCCTCAAATATGATGGTAAGCTAACCACAAATGGACGTAAATAATGATCAATGAATTGTGAGGTATGCTCTAACAGTGATCCAATAGAAGATACAATTGGCCTACCTGGGGGATTAGCTGAATCTTTGTGTAATTTAGGTAGTAAATAGAGGATTGGGATACGTGGATGGGGGCATTTAAGATAGTTGTATTCCTCCCATTCCAATAAGCCACGCTCTCTCCAATCAACCAAAAGCTCTCCATACTTAGCATTGGAATCCAAAATGGATTTTCTGTTTGAGACACAATAGCAGGTGGCATCGGATAACTGCCTGAGACCTTCTGACAGATATGCCTGTTTGTCTAGTACCACAACATTCCCGCCTTTATCAGACTGTCGAATTACGACAGTCTGATCGGCTTTGAGATTCTCAAGTGCCAACATCTGCTCTACATTAAGATTCCTATTACCAAAGGAGTCTTCTTGTGTCGGATTCTCTTAAATTCTGCCAGAACCCCTCTCTCGAACACCTCAATAGCATCACATTCAATTTGTGGTAGAAATACCGATCTTGGTTTAAACCCACTACCCAGGTTTGCATTAGTGTCAATATTGAACTCATGTGCATTCAAAACCATATCTTAATTGGTTAACAAATCCTCATTTTCAGATGTTAAAATATTCAAAATCTCCAAATCATCCATGTTCAAATTACTCAAGGTGGCTCTCCCACCTGTAGTACCAACTGAATTACATTTAGTATCAAACCATTTTTTGAGTTTTAATTTTCGAGAAAAATAAAACAAATCTATCCTAGTCTGGGCAAAATTTATGTTCATAGTAGGACAGAAGGACAAACCTAATTCTAGGATCTGTGTTTCTTCTGATGACAAGGTGCGTTGGGAAAGGTTAACGACAGTCATTTTTGTACTTGCTTGCCCCTTGTCAGCATTCCCACTGGAGTTGATATATCTGGCTTTTCTCCTCTGTTTGGCTTTCTTATTCCTCTGGTTTTTCCTCTGCCTCCTCTCCCTCTTCCTCTCTGTACACCTTGCTCGTTCTGATGTTCTGTCCTTCCCAGACTTATCATCTGGAACTGGGCTAAAAATTACTTGCTTTTTAGGTTGTGCTTGATTGATTCCTGATGTAGATGCATCTGACAGACTCCCATCCGATACATCGCTCTCCGAAATTTCAGCATTTTTGGATGGTATCGTAGGGTGGATTGACACCTTTCCTTCTTTATCAAAAGATAGTCATATTTTTATGAAAGGTTAAAGGTACGACCTGACTGGTAATCTTTATAGTCTCGGAGAAACTTGCGCTGTTTCTTGGCAGTGATCTCATTTTCCAATTTCTCCATCTTAGAAGCCAGATTTGTCGTAAAAGTATCAATACCTTCCTTTGTGGATACTTTTTCCAATTCAGCGAATAACACATCTATTTCTGCCAACAACCTACTTCGATCTTTGAGAGCATATTTTACAAGTATCTGGAGCATAGTAAGTGAGCATGAGTTAGAATTACTGGACCACTCCTCCAGCATTTCTGGATCGGGATCCTCATATGTAGGTATGGTAAAGATGCGTAAGCCCCTTGGTACACGTCCTACCTCTATGTACCGTTGAAGCGACTCCGCTTCCCACCATTTGGCGAGTTCTTTCCTATGCAGTTTTTCCAGTTGATTGTATAATGCCTGTATCCTGATTTCTTCTGTAATCGTAGTGGGTGCCAATGATGCATTGCCAGTTACACCTGCCGCTATAAAGAATAGTTTATCTGCCGTGTTTTTGCGCTTAGCCTCCAAAGCTGCAGCCATATTGTAATTAAATCTCCTAATCACGGTTCTCTCAACGCCTCTGTTAGAGTTGTAAACCCTATAGTTCAAGAGGCTCCCTTCACCACTCGGATACGTTAACGAGCAAAAAAGCAAAGCAAAACCCGAACTGGATTCCACACCCCCGCGTTCCCACAGGCACCTCGTCAGCTGACGCCAGTGTCCGCGGTACTCTATGGGTGCCGGTAAACCAGCTCAGCCCCCAATTCACCGAGCTCAATCACAAGATTTGAATACAGTCTGCCGGTTCCAATGGCGTCGCGCTACTTACACAGCTGCGAAGTCTCACATATGGTTTAAAATGTTGGTTACTGCTTAGCCCTTTAGCGTGATCAAGGCGTAAGCTGAAACGCGTTGCTGGTGCAGTCAGTAAATCTCCTACACTGCAAACTTTCAAAGTGTCCTTGTATTTCTTTGGGAAAGTCCGAGGAATCGTGTGTGGATATATATATATATATATATATGTTCCAACAAAAGAGCCCTTGCGCTCTGACAGGGCACACAACGCTCTCCCCCACCATCCGGTTGTAATGTAATGTAACTTGCTGACGCTCGTATTCATCACTCATACACTCAAACAAGTATAACTTGCCAATTGTATATGCATTATATATTATATGAAATATTTTGACGTACATTAGTATATAATCTATGAAATATTTTCTTGTTCATGTAATATAAATCTGGCGAGTTATTGTTGCTTGAGTATAGAAAACGAGGAAGAACGTGAGCGGTGAAAGCAACTTAGAGTCGGTGGTGTGGTAGTACTTCACTCTTCCAGTGGATGAGAAAAAAGTGAACGCTCGGCATGTGACATGCTCATTATGTCACAAGGGGATATCCCGTGGAAGCGGCCAGCAGTACTCCCTAGGGATGATAGGAATGCGGAAACACCTTCACACCATGCACTCCACCTGTTTGGCTCAGACAGAAAGAAGAAGAGAGCTGGAGTTGGTGCAACTGGAGGAGAGAGCATCTGCCGGACCTGGGGATATCGTGCCAGCTGGACCATCCACTTCAGCCGTGGCCATCCAAGTACTCCCACATGCGTGTACTTCTGCACCACCCGCCATTACACCACTTGGTTAGGCAATGAATGTGAACCTCCTGAGAAAACAGCGGGACATTGTTAAGCCTTATCGTGGACCATGACCTACTGTTTAGCTTGCCAAACAGTAATAGTCACTGGGGAGAGTGTCCTTAACATCCATTGGGAGCTTGTAATGGCTCACTGCTGCCCTCCCCAAAATCGTAGGGTTTTTTTTTTTGTAGCAACATGTTATTTATATCAAAACATTAACTTGTACTATGCTACCTCAAAAGCAGATTGCTATTGAATGTTTTTGCAAATTGACTATAAACAGAGACCAATAGTACTACAGTTATGCAAACAGTATTTACATTAGTTGCGAAAATGGCGTGAGATGTGACAATGCACTTTGGATGTAAAAATATAATTCTAATGATGACATTAATGTTGATATTGAAAATGGTAACAGTCTTAAGGAACCAAAACATTTTGCAACACCAACGAGAGGAATTTATGTAAAAAATGTAATTGGGTATTAAGAATTTCTTTTAGGCTTTAACTACAACTCCTAATTGAAGAAGCACAATATTTATCTGCAGCCTGCTGACTGATAAATAAGGAGCAGGGTGAGAACTGATTTGCATATAGCTGGCCCAAAACAAGGTCACATTTTGAGGAAAAGAACAGTGGGTTGGAGTGCTACCCCAAGCTATTGCCAGTGTACACTTATGTACCCAGATGATCACCCCGTAACTAAGGAAACATTTTCCTAGGTCAGGGAGGACCTGGCTTAGCAGTTTGGGCTGGACTGTTTGGATGAGGAGCATGGTCAAAACAAATTTGCATATGGCTGGGTCCAAAATATAGTTTTATGGTGAGCACAACAACGATGCCTTGGACTGCTACCATGCTCTATTTCCAGTGGTTAGACGTACTGCTACCTGCCTCCCATCACCTTTTGTGTTTTTTTATATACCGCTGTAAATGGCATGGGCATGGCCACACATGGGTCCCGTGCTCACAGTGCCACATTAACTATGCAACACCCACCTGATGAGCCCATAACTAGGGGGGAACCGCTGCTGGAATGCTTATGTTCCAGGCTAGGTAGGACTTTGCTTGGCAGAGCGAACTGCACTGTTCCCTTCAGAAGCATGGTCAATACTATTTTGCATATCGCTGGGTCCAAACTAAAGTGCCAAGGCGAGCATAACAACAATGGCTTGCAGATGGCTAAGTCTAAACCAAAGTGCCATGGTGAGTTAACAACGTGTCACACTCGCCTGGAATCTACGGGCGATTGCTTCAGGGCGCGAGGCGAGCGCGGTGTCAGAGTTCGCTCGCGCCACCAAAGAACTCCATTACCCAGGTATCCTGCTTTCGGGTAGGCGCGCACGCGCTCTGATGACGCGCCTACTATGAGTTCTTTTATGCAGGGCGGCGGCGGCGATCAGTGCTGCGAATTCTGTTCGGCAGGGACGCCGGATCAAGGAAGACCCGCGCTAAGAGAATCTTTGACCTTTTGGATGCTTTCATGAAGGGCGGTAAGGGTGACGTTGTCACCGCTCTGGGGGCATAACTTGTATACTTCACGAGGAGGTGATTTGGATCTTTGTACTCAATTTATTAGCATCTAACCTTATAGTAGAGGAGGGAAGCTATACCTCCAACATGTACTGTGTATGGATTCATGGTGTTTACGCCTAAGATGTGCCTTATTACTGGAAGTGTTATGCATGACATTGGCTGTGCTGAAACAGCAGAAGAGTGCTAGGCATGAGAGGTTAATGCCGGTACCATTTATTTCGTTTTCTGATGATGAGTATTACTAAATACTTTATGTGCTCTTATGATCTTCTTCCTAGCAGGGGCTTTGGTGTGAGTTATGCTCAACCCCCTCTGTGATGCAAGTACCAACAATCATTCTGGTGGGTACAGTATGAGTGAGCGTTGCGTGGGAGTTGTGTATACCCATAGTGTGGTGAAACTCCTGATATGGTGTTTTTTTCTCATTTTTGCATATAAAGAGCCTTCATAAGATACGATACCTTCATCAAAGACTTGGTTGCAAGAATGCTCGTTCTTTTTGCCTTTACAGGTAGTGATTGCTCAGTATAAGTTATGAGTTTAGACATGTATTACAGAAAGTGGAACAGGCCTTTAATTGTGTTTTTTGTGTTGTAGGTCTCCCTCCCCGCTGTCCTCATCCTTTCCTTCCCTCGCTTAATCATTCCTACCCTCTGCGCTGGTATAGCATCAGAGAGTGGAGCGATTGAGAGGTGGACCCATTTGAGCGACGCACCGATCCTGGGAGTTTGGAATAAAACCTTGACAGAATTCGCAGCCCAAGAATTTATTCTCTCCTGATCGGTGTTTGGTTGATGATGGCCACCTTAGACGATGTAATGGCGGCCTTGGTTATGGTTCAACAGGAATTAGCTGCCTCTAGGGCAGAAACTGCGGCCTTACAAGATCGAGTTGACAAATTACAGAGGAACCCGTTTGATGTGAGCGCAGGAAGAGGTAGCGGTGCTACGTGGCCGTCGGGTTCCTTTGCAGGAGCAGCACCACCATTGTCGGTGGAATTTCCCACACCTATACCTTTGGCGGCCCCTGAAAGGTTTACAGGGGATGAGAGCAAAGTACAGGTCTTTATGACACAGGTGTTGTCGCATTTTACCTGTAAGCCTCGGGCATTTCCGACTAACCAAGCTAGGGTAGCCTTCCTTATTTCGTATTTAGCTGGAAATGCCGCTTTGTGGGCTGTCCCGTTTGTTCGTAATGATGATCCCCTGTTGTACGATTGGGACGGATTTAGAAAAGAGTTTGAGAATATCTTTGATAGACGATCCCATAGTCTCACAGCCGATGGGGAGTTATTGGAACTAAGGCAAGGCAATAAAGATCTACTTGTGTACTTGAATACCTTTCAGCGATTGATATCAGAGACTGGATGGCCTGAGGATAAGAGAGCAGCTTTGTTTCATCAGGGATTACGAGATGAGCTCAAAGACGTGATAGCCCAGGTAGATCCTCAACCGGTCACGTGTACTGATCTCATTAATTTGGCCTTGAGGTTAGACAGTAGGATGAACGATCACAGGACCGATAGGAGAAGACCTGATAGGTTTTTTTCTAGATATGAAAAACCCAGGTTTTCTAAACCTAGCACGGCCGGAGGGCCAGAACCTATGGAGATAGGTACTGTTAGGGCTCCTTTATCACAGGAGGAACGAGAGCAGAGACGTAAGAATGGACTATGTTTGTATTGTGGCAAGAAAGGCCATTTTGTAAGGGATTGCCTGGCTAAACCCAAGAATAAACCAGGGTTTGGTAGCACGAGTGCATCCGTGTCCCCTAAGTCGGAAAACTAGAAGGCTCAAAGGTAACAGGAGGGGGCTCTTTGAGCGGCTTAGTAATCCCTTCAACTCAGGACATACAGGCGATCACATCAGGACAGTTTAGGATCCCTATCGGTATTCAGTTGCCAGATGGGTGGAGAGACATGGAAGCTATGATAGACTCAGGGGCCTCTGGGTTGTTTATGGATGAGAATTTGGCTGCTGGTTTACAGTTGTCCTTAGTTAAAAAGGATGTGCCTGAGACTGTCTTGGCCATAGATGGGAGGGAATTGATCACGGGACCAATCAGTTTCTCCACAAGTGCATTATTAGTACGCTGTGCGCCTCAACATGTAGAGTCCCTAACCTTCAACATAATACGAGCACCTCAGTATGGTATTATTCTGGGGTTACCTTGGTTGATTAAGCACAATCCTTCCATAGATTGGGTTGCCAAGACTGTTCTTTTAACAGTCCGGAATGCAAGGATCATGGCAGTCAGGAACACAGTGATCTTCCAGTAAAAGCCTCAGCCACTCTTCTTCACATCGCTACCACTGCAGAGCAGGATATTACCTTACCCACGGAATACGAACAATACAGGGAAGTGTTCAATGAACAACAAGCCAATGTGTTACCCCCTCATAGGTCTTACGACTGTCAAATTGACCTAGTGCCAGGTGCTGTAGTACCATGTAGCAGGATCTATGCTCTCACGGACAAGGAAAACGAGCATCTCAAATCATATTTGGATCAGTATTTGGCGAATGGCTTCATAAGACCATCTAAGTCTCCTGCAGCCTCCCCTTTGTTTCTCATACTGAAAGCAAACGGGGAAAAACGTGCGTGCATCGATTTTAGGGCCTTGAACCACATTACCATTAAGAACAGGTATCCCTTACCTCTCATTCCAGTTCTCTTAGAACAGGTGAAAACTGCTCAAATATACACACAGCTGGACTTAAAAGGTGCTTATCACCTAGTCAGGGTAAGGAAGGGAGATGAGTGGAAAACAGCGTTTCGCACTCGTTTTGGGTTATTTGAGTACACCGTGATGCCATTTGGGCTGTGTAATGCTCCTGCTGCTTTTCAATTCTTTTTGAACGAAGTGTTGCGGGAGTATCTGGATGTTTTTACAGTAGTCTATATTGACGATATTTTGATTTATTCTGATTCCGTGGGCCAGCATTATCAGCATGTGTGTTTGGTCCTGCAAGCCTTGCGTGACAATGGATTATTTTGCAAGCTAAGTAAATGCGAATTCCATGTTCAGAGGGTGGAGTTTTTAGGAGTCATTCTTTCACCTCAAGGATTGGAAATGTCTGATCGTAAAATAAAAGCTGTAAAAGATTGGCCACAACCAGTCAATATGAAGGAAGTCCAATGTTTTTTAGGATTCGCTAATTTCTATCGAAGGTTCATACCCCAGTTTTCAAGGGTGGTGACACCGATAACAAAACTGTTAAGGAAAAACGTTCCGTTTGAATGGACTCAAGAAACTGAAGCCTCCTTTACTCAGCTGAAAGGAGCCTTTACCTCCGCCCCAGTTTTGGCCCACCCAGATCCTGAGAAGCCGTTTATAGTGGAAGCTGATGCGTCTGACATGGCGGTGGGTGCAATTCTGTCACAAAGGAATGTAACGACAGGACAGCTACATCCAGTAGCCTACATGTCTCGCAAGCTTAATGAGGCTGAAACAAGGTACACCATTGCGGAAAAAGAGTTAATGGCCATCAAGGATGCTTTCACTACATGGAGACATCATTTGATGGGGGCTAAGCATGTGGTCACAGTATACACCGACCATCGTAACCTCCAGTTTATGAGGTCTGCCCGTATGTTATCCCCTAGGCAAATGCGCTGGATGTTGTTTTTCTCCGAGTTCGATTATATCGTCACCTATAGACCTGGTGCGGAGAATGGGAAAGCGGATGCTCTCACCCGACGGGAAACAACGAGTAGCCCGGTGAATAAACAAACCCTTTCTATATTGGCCCCTGATCAAGTCATAGGCGTTGTGCACTCTGAACAATTTTTACGATCTGTGGCTCGTGCAAGCACAACGCCCATATGGAGGAAATGGCTCAAGGAACATCCTCAATGGAAAATGAGACAAGGGGTGCCGATCAGAAATCAACAAATGTTGATTCCCTCAAAAGCATTACAAGAAAGAGTGCTTCATTGGTGTCATACGGTTCCCAGTGCAGGTCACAATGGCATCGACAAGACATTAGACAGAATCCTGAGATATTTTTGGTGGCCTTCAGTAAAGACAGATGTGGTACTTTTTGTACAGAAATGCGAAACATGTGCAAAAGCAAAATCAGATCACAGAAAGGCTCAAGGGTTGTTGCAACCGTTACCAACACCCTCGATTCCATGGAATACTATATCCGTAGATTTCATAGTAGGGTTGCCTAAAGACCAAGGGCACACTGTAATCTTGGTAGTAGTAGACAGTCTCACAAAAATGGGACATTTCATAGCCTGCAAAACTCTACCTACTTCTGGGCAATTAGCCAAGATTCTTCTGAGTCAAATAGTGCGATTACATGGCGTGCCATCCACTATTGTATCCGATCGTGGATCCCAATTCACGGCTCATTTCTGGATGGTGTGGTGTGAGGCCTTGCAAATAAAATCAGCAAAATCCACAAGTTTCCATCCACAAACGGATGGGCAGACTGAGCGTTTGAACCAAACATTAAAGCAATATCTACGTTGCTATGTAAAAGAAAACACTGATGAATGGGTGGAACTGTTGTGGGTGGCAGAAACAGCTTACAACAGTGCGACCCACCAGTCCACCAAGCACACCCCGTACTACAGCAACTATGGGTTTCATCCTAGATTCTTGCCTTTGGTCCACCCTGGGTGGATCATAAATTACCTGAAGTACAGGACAGAGTGAAACAAATACAAAGCACTATCAAAAAGACGCAGTTGAATCTTCAGAAAGCTAAGACAAGCTACAAAAGACATGCAGATGTACGGCGTAGGGAAAGTCCCCCATACATGCCAGGCGATGTGGTCTGGTTATCCACGAGGAACATCAGGTTTCGCCGATACAGTGTTTTCAACCCTCGCTATTTAGGGCCCTACAAGGTGATAAAATGCATTAACCCAGTCTCAGTCCGTTTATCCTTGCCAAAGACCATGAAAATACACCCAGTGTTCCATGTATCCCTGCTGAAACCCTCCTACACGCCGGTGAAGAAAACGCCCCCCCCAGTTTGGGTGGATGGTGAACCTGAATATGAGGTTTCTAAGATATTGGACTCCAAAATGAGGGGATCCTCTTTATGGTATCTGATTTCCTGGAAAGGATATAGCATGGAGGAAAATTCCTGGGAACCAGCAAGGAGTGTTCATGCTCCCAGGTTGATACACGCTTTCCATATGCGGTTTCCCGGTAAACCGCAACTTCGTCGGACCCTTTAGGGAGGGGGATGTACTGTCACACTCACCTGGAGTCTACGGGCGATTGCTTCAGGGCGCGAGGCGAGCGCGGTGTCAGAGTTCGCTCGCGCCACCAAAGAACTCCATTACCCAGGTATCCTGCTTCCGGGTAGGCGCGCGCGCGCTCTGATGACGCGCCTACTATGAGTTCTTTTATGCAGGGCGGCGGCGGCGATCAGTGCTGCGAATTCTGTTCGGCCGGGACGCCGGATCAAGGAAGACCCGCGCTAAGAGAATCTTTGACCTTTTGGACGCTTTCATGAAGGGCGGTAAGGGTGACGTTGTCACCGCTCTGGGGGCATAACTTGTATACTTCACGAGGAGGTGATTTGGATCTTTGTACTCAATTTATTAGCATCTAACCTTATAGTAGAGGAGGGAAGCTATACCTCCAACATGTACTGTGTATGGATTCATGGTGTTTACGCCTAAGATGTGCCTTATTACTAAGCCTGGGCGTAGTTCGCGAAGTAGCGCTACGCGAAGCTACGCAAAGTGCAGTTCGCACTATGCGAACTACGCGTAGCACTACGCGAACTGCGTAGTGCACTGTTCGCAATGATTGCACAGTGCCGGATGCTTGTCCGCACTGTGCAATCATTGAAAACGGCATCTTGCACAGTGCGAGCTGTCTTTTACTGCCGCTCGAGTAGATTTTTACTCGAGCGGCAGCTTTCTCAACGCGGACTGGTAGTTTCTCATCGCGAGCGGTCGCGAGCATACGCGACCACTCGCAATGAGAAACCTGACCTCCCTGCGTTGAGAATCTCACCGGGATGTCATTTTGCTTGCTCGCGGTCGCCAACTTGACGTTGAGGACCGCGAGCAAGCAAAAAATGACCGCTGCACTACGCTACGCTACGCTACGCGTGTTTGCACTGTGCTACGTGCAATTCGCGTTGTGCGAAGTAGCGCAAACTTCGCAAACTACGCGAGCGTAGCGTAGTGCTTTGCCCAGGGTTACTTATTACTGGAAGTGTTATGCATGACATTGGCTGTGCTGAAACAGCAGAAGAGTGCTAGGCATGAGAGGTTAATGCCGGTACCATTTATTTCGTTTTCTGATGATGAGTATTACTAAATACTTTATGTGCTCTTATGATCTTTCTTCCTAGCAGGGGCTTTGGTGTGAGTTATGCTCAACACCCTCTGTGATGCAAGTACCAAAAATCATTGTGGTGGGTACAGTATGAGTGAGCGTTGTGTCGGAGTTGTGTATACCCATAGTGTGGTGAAACTCATGATATGGTGTTTCTTTTCTCATTTTTGCATATAAAGAGCCTTCATAAGATACCTTCATCAAAGACTTGGTTGCAAGAATGCTCGTTCTTTTTTCCTTTACAGGTAGTTATTGCTCAGTATAAGTTATGAGTTTAGACATGTATTACAGAAAGTGGAACAGGCCTTTAATTGTGTTTTTTGTGTTGTAGGTCTCCCTCCCCGCTGTCCCCATCCTTTCCTTCCCTCGCTTAATCATTCCTACCCTCTGCGCTGGTATAGCATCAGAGAGTGGAGCGATTGAGAGGTGGACCCATTTGAGCAACGCACCGATCCTGGGAGTTTGGAATAAAACCTTGACACAACGATAGCTTGGAGTGCTACCCGACCTATTACCAGTGGTTTCACAGATTTTGAAGCAGCCTCCCATTACCTTTTGTGTGTTTTAGATACCGCCAGAAGTGGGATGTGTATGCCCAGACATGGGCCTGTGCTCACTGTGTCACTGGAACCAAGCTGTACACTGCTGATGAGCAAATATGTATGTAGGGTGAAACCAGTCCTGGGTTACTTCTCTTTCGCTTTAGGGATCACCTGGCTTGGCAGATTGGACTGCACTGTTCCCATTAGGAGCATGATCAAGACTAATTTGCATAGGGCTCAGGCAGCACGTAGGTGGCATTGTAAGGAAAAGATCAATGTCTTTCACTGTGAACCTGACCTACTATCAGTAGGCATACTTATTGTAAAAAGTCTCCCTTTGCCTTTTGTGGATTTTCGGTGATACATTAAAGCATACATTTGAAAATTAATAGTTACTACTATATGAAGAAGGCTAAATAAAAAAATGTTTTATTCATGATGTCTCTATGTGAACAAATGTCGAGGTAATGTTTAATATTTCACTTTTTAAAATAAAGTTACAAATCAAATATTCATTTTAACTTCTTAAAGCACTACTTTTTTCTATACATACTGACATATAGTAACTTACCCTTCATTTACCTTCTCCTTTACTCTTCTTTTATATACATATGACTACCTGCTCCTGTAAGTAAAAAGTTATGATAACAAGCAGCTCTTTATTATAGTGAACTGGAAAAGAGTGTTGTTTTTGTTTTCTTCTTTTTCTATTTCTTTTAACTACAGGTCAACTGAATCAACTATAAAACAAAAAAAACATGCATGCCATTTTCGCAACTAATGTAAATACTTTTTGCATAACTGTAGTATTATTGGTCTCTGTTTATAGCCATATTTGCCAAAAAACCCTATAGCAATCTGCTTTGAGGTAGCATAGTACAAGTTAATGTTATGATCTTATTAACATGTTGCTACGAAAAAAAATTAAAAAGAACCCTACGATTTTGGGGAGGGCAGTAGTGAGCTATTCCAAGCTCCCGATGAATGGTAAGTTCTCTCTTTCTCATCTGCTTTTAAGAAAGTACCCAGTCATAACATATAAATGTTGGGTTTCCCTTCTAATTGTATACTGTATTGGTTTACATGGTCATATGACATTATATATTACTCAAATAGTTGTCATTACATTGATATTTGTACTTCCAAAGTGCATTGTACAATCAAACAATATTTTCTCAATTAATGTAAATACTGTTTGCATAAGGGTAGTAGTATGGGGTAAGCTTCTAGACTAATCGCAAAATAAATCCATTACCAATATGTGTTACAGCTAAATTGTTGTTTTTAGGTAGCATAGTACGAGTTAATGTTATGATATAATTAAAGTTCTTCTCTTTTTCTCATCTGGGTTTAAGCAAGCACCCAGTGCATAACATATAAATGGTGGGTTTCCCTTCTAATAGTTTACTGTATTGGTTAACATGGTGATATGACCTTAACTATCACTCAAATAGTTGTAGGTACAGTAGAAAATGTTAAACTGTACAGTCTAGTCTACTTTTTATCTAATGTGCTTCTTTACTACTGTTTGGGCTATGTTAGTAGCACAATCTTGCTTATAACCAAACACACGGTTTCTTTCATACATGTAATATCTTAAATAGTATCTTATTGGACGTGTTCTGGCCCAGTACATTCATGTTTCACTTTCCTAGATTTAGTGAGTGTTTCTTGAAGGTTGATGGTATTTTTTCCAATACATGGTTTGTGTGTGGGTCATTGGGCATAGTTATATCTTTAAGGCTCGAGGGTGTGCCGAGAGGCGTAGAATTGAGCATAATTTAGGTTTGGCAAATGTTGAAATCACTTGGGTGGCTGCAAGAGGTTTAAGTTGGAATAACATCCTACCTCTCATTTCATCTCGTAGTGATTGTGAGCATCCTCATTTTATAATAGTTACATTGGGAGGCAATGATATTGGTCACCTCACTGGTGTTTGAATTGAAATAGAGATGAAAGGGACATTTACATCTTTGATGACTATTTCCTCACACCCATTTTGTGAATTCTTTATCAAATGCAGGAAAATATGAGAAAATGCGCAGAAATATAAACAAAACTGTCAATGCCGTCCTAAGAGATCACACTATGTCTTTGATATATCACTTAAACATTATGTTTTTCAAAAGTTGATCTATATCGTGCTGATGATGTACATTTAACCTCCAAGGTCAATAATCTCTTCATTAATGGGGCTGAGGAACATGGCGGCCGCTAGCTAAACGGCTGCAGTCCGCTCCCCCGGGGTTGTTAATAGGTTTTTAATGGGTCTCGCTGCAAGGATTCTGTCTTTTTTTTTATTGAGATTAGGTTACCCTCCCCCCCCTTCACTCGTAAAATATTAAAACTTCTGAGCACGTACCTTTGGAGGATATGCGGGGCGAGCTTCCTTCTCTGTGCCCCGCGGATGCGGGCCGGGACGCCTGCGGGGGTGACGGCGTGGCCAGCAGCTGGTGTTGGGAGGCGGCGTCGCCGGATGTGGGATTTGGCTCAGTTTTGGCTCCGGGTCGTCGGAGGCAGAGCCAGCACTTGTGCTGGTGTGAACTCGAGCTGTGGGGTTCGAGTGAAGTGGAAGGCAGAATCTGATGCCCAGGTAGGGAGCCGGGGTCGGCGCAATATCCTCCGCGAAGAAGTTTGTGAGGACGAAGGTAAGAGGCACCTTTTTCTGTCTGGGAACGCAAATGGCAATGTGCACCCCCTCACTGAGACGGCTATTATAATTACTAAGCTACATACAGAGGAGTTTTTTTTTAAACTGTATGGAGACAAGGGGGATAAGTGAGACAGCGACAATGGAAGCCTCACCACCCCAAATAAATAGATATACTTTGCTGGCAAGAGTAGCGCACACCTCCTATAATGTCGATATCACTAAGCTTTCCTCCACGTGTCTCCCCTCCCATCTTCGAAGTAAAAACATCAGTAAAACAACATAAGCAGAGAGCGGTCACGAAGGACGACGGTGCTGTCTTAAAGGGGGAAGAGGCTGGTAAGAGGAAAGGCAGAGGTAGAGGCAAGAAGATATCACCCCAAAAAGTGAAAATTACTCCCTCACTGAAAACGTACTATAAAGTTATGTCTACCTCAACTGCCCTAACTACTTCTGCATGTGATCCCGCAAAGAGCAGGGGTCAAGAACTTCCTTTGGCAGCTGTACAGAGCTCTCTGAATCTACCGGTGGTGAGCTTAAGTAATACTCAGAAGGTCCTAAGGGCAGCCTTGGAAACGTGGTATAAAGTGAGACGTAGATGGGGAATCGGTTATTATTCAGATCTTGCACCGATTTGGGATTCGCCCGGTACACCCCTATGTCTTAGGGATAGTTTGGCTGTACCCATTAAGAGGGCGGGCATAAACATCTGGTCTGACTTATTAGACGCAGAGGGGATTTACCCATGGGAGTTGTTAAGGGCCAAGATTGGCACTGGGTTCTCCAAGTTCAAGTATCTACAACTTGTATCCTGGTTTGAAGCTGAAAAGGAAGATGTTAGAGGAAACTGGGAAATGGAGTTATCTCTTCAATCAGTGCGCACAATTAAGAAGGAGATATCTTTTTTTTTTTAGATGCTGAAGACCTGGAAATTCCATCACAATCCACGGTGTGGAAGCAAACTCCCCTTGAGCCATCTATAGATGCCCTGTTCGAGCCTTCTCTGAACATACTATATAAATTCATCAAACCAGCAAGCCTGAAAAAGAACCACTTCTTCGTCATCAATAGGCTATATTACACACCAGCCAAGATAGCAAAGTTTGCTCCACTACCTACTCCTAAATGCCCTAGATGCATGACTCCCAATGCTAATGATATCCACATCTTTTTTGAATGTTCCGTTTTAAGAAACTTTTGGAAGAGGGTGGGAGACACTATTTGTAGCATTTTTAAAGTAAGCATAAAAGTCAATTTGTCTTTAGTGTTTTTGGTGACGATGGATTGCTCAGCCATAATTTATCACAGCCTCATAGGGGGTTGTTGTTATACTTAGTGATATTAGCCCGGAGAGAGGTCTGCAAGAAATGGAAAGACCCTATACCCCCGAAGAGTGATGATTGGCTTAAAGCTGTTTTTGCTATGGCGCGCTTAGATCAGGATGGAATAGAGGGGAGCTCGATAAACATTTGGCAGCCCTTTACGACTTGGGGTCGCAATTTGAGGCTAATATAATCAGTCCTATGATTACACCTAGCTCCTATCGAAAAAGAGCCGGTCTGGGTGACCATAGCAAGTGCGGTAAGCTGAAGGGCGCATAGATCGAAACATCGGCTTTGTAAGATCCGCAGAAGCTTATTGGTGAGATGAGGACAAATTTTTTTTTCAAAAAAAGAATAATAATCTCTTCATTAATAACATCCGGTAATTCCTGCTCAGGTATATGTAAATCCAAAGTACACACTTCAAACCAAAGGCTCTTTTAAGAGCCAACATAAGTAACTATACAAATCTATGGTTTTTTGTTTTTTTACAAAGAAACACTTTTATGGTACCGCGGTACACTCTAGAGACTTGTACGATAGTGCAGCGGTACTCCATATTTAAAATATATATATATATATATATATATATATATATATATATATAAGCATTTTCAGATATTATTCCCTTCATATCTGTACTAAAGTAAATTAATACTAATCAGCGGTACAACACAAAATGTTGTTTTATACTTATTATTCAGGTGTATTAGAAAACACAGGTAAAGCAACATGGCTGCCTTCATGGTTTGGAAGGGAGCACATTATGCAATCAGATAATCCGTTCCTATCGCTATGTACCATGGTGGTGCCATCATGGCCACAGATATCACTAAAAAATACCTTATAACTTAACACTTCCAATTCTGCTTACCTGCACTACCTCACAGAATCATCTGCGCCCCTACTATGTAATACTGGCAAATTAAAAAAAGATATCCTGCTGACGGTTTCCGTGTTACGCAAAATAAAAAAGTCTATGGAAAATGCATTGGATTTCATCCCATTTTGGGATCCCCCCTTTTTTCTTTGGACCTCTTTGTCTAAATGCCACAAAACTTTCAGTCCTCCCAAAATGAAACGGGGAGCAGCAGGTCTGCAAACTTATGCGCACATACGTCTAACGGGTGCAAAGCTATCAAAGAGCAAAATTCTGAAAAAAAACTATCTCTGATCACCCTAACTATAACTACAGAGTTACTCTATATATATATATATATATATATATATATATATATATATATATATATATATATATATATATATATACCTACTGGCAGTCGCCAGTAGGTAGTTATAGTTAGGACCACGTTTCCATAGGAAAAGCATTTTTTCATGTGCTTATAACTTTGGCGTCGTTTGACGAATCTTTACGAAATTTTCCAAAACGTTTCTCTTTTTAGATCAGTTCCTATCTTCAAAGTTTGGGGGTGATTGGTCAAGGGGGCTGAGAAAAAGGGGGTCCCAAAACGTGTTTTCTCCATGCAATTTCCATAGGAAACTTTAGACAAAGCTACAGGTCAAACTGCTGAACGGAATTACGCCAAATTTGGCAGGGAGAAAGGCCTTGGTCCAGAAAGCACGCTTTGGTTTAAATGGGGTAAATCCATTCAGTAGTTTTTGAGAAATATCAAATTTTACAGATATCGATATTTGAGAATTCTGACATCTGATTGGCTGAGGGGTTACAAGCACGAGCTTGTGGCTCATTGGCTGTGAACGGTTGAAACTAGGAAGTGTTGGCAGCCATTTTGTGACTCACTTGAAAGGAGTAGGGGGAAAAAAGAGAAAAATTGTATGAGGGTATTGTAGGAACACTGTGGAGTTACATTAAGCAGTCTGTACGGTGCAGAGGCAGGGAGTTTGAATGTTGCGTTGGCCGTGAAAATGACGTCCGCAGAACAACGGTGCGCGGTATTGCGGCAAAGTTGGGTAGGCTCTGGAAAGCCCGTCGGGAAAACAATGCTCCGTATCGCGACAAGCAGTGTGTAAGGTGCACACACAAGTAGTGTGAATGTTGCGTAGGGCGTGGAAATCACGTCCGCAAAACAACGATGCGCGGTATTGCGGCAATGTTCAGTAGGCTGTGGAAATCATACCGGGAAAACAACAATGCGCCGTATTGCGGCGTTCCTTTAATATAATGCAGAGTAATGTTTACTTATAATGTGGTGTTCACTTCTATCACGGATAGTGTCACTTTGTTAGAGGAAATGTAATATTATGTGGGAGGGCGTGTTCTCTCCCTGTGCGCGGAACAAAATTAACGTTTAATTGGCTGAGGTGTTGGAACAACGAGCTTAATGTTCATTGGCTGCGAAACATTGAAAGTAGAAGTGTTTCCAGCCATTCCCTTCCCCTCCGCGGAGTAGCAAGGACATCTGATTGGCTCACATGTTCCAAGGAGGACCTTCCAGAGCTTAATGTTCATTGGCTGCGAACCATTGAAAGTAGAAGTGTTGCCAGCCATTCCCTTCCCCTCCGCGGAGTAGGAGGGACATCTGATTGGCTGACGTGTTCCAAGGAGGACCTTCCCAAGCTTAATGTTGATTGGCTGTAAACCATTGAAAGTAGAAGTGTTGCCAGCCAATCCCTTCCCTCCGCGGAGTATCAGGGACATCTGATTGGCTAACGTGTTCCAAGGAGGACCTTCCCAAGCTTAATGTTCATTGGCTGTGAAGCATTAAAAGTAGAAGTGATGGCAGCCATTCCCTCCCCTTCTGTGGAACACCATGTACATTTTATTGACTAAAGTGTTCCGAGTATAAGTTTGCTCCTTATTGGGTGGGAACGGTTCACTGTTGCCAGCCATTTTGTGACGCACTTCAAAGGAGTACGGGAAAACAAAGTAGTAGAGGGGAGGGTAGGAACACTATTAACTCTGTACAGTGGTCACAAGGTGGTGGACAGGGACTGTGAAGGTAAAAATTGTTTTTTATATATTTTAAGGGACATTTATATAATTTGCGTGGGGCCTACAAATCACGTCGGGAAAATAACAGTGTGTTGCGGTCTTCTTTTTATTAAGTCAGCGGGTGGGATACTTCACAGGAGCAGTATTTACTTATAATGTGGTGTTTACTTTTCTGACGGGGAGTGCTACATCTTTGGAGCAAATATTATAATATGGAGGAGGGGGTTGAAAAGAAAGCGCGCTGTTGCGGTCTTTATTTAAATAAGGTTCTGAGTAAGCTACTTCTCAGGAGCAATGTTTACTTATAATGTATAGTTATAGTGCGGTGCTTACTTCTGTCGTGGGTAGTGCTATTTCCTTGCAGCAAAATAGTAGGTGTGGTTGCGCTGCAAAAATTAAGTCTAGGTTTGAAACTGTTTTTATTAAGCAATCACAAATATACTTTCTTAGGAAAGTGTAGCTGTATATATCAGAGGGGTGACAAATAAAAACACAATTCATAAAATATCCCTTAAGCGTGGCCACACCCTCCTTTTTTTTGTCGCCTATAGTTTGTAAAAGTGTTTCCCCATATTCTTGTTAATATAAGAGGGCATCAGTTACTTTTAGATAAAGTAGAAAAGAAGTGCTACAAGAAACACTCCCGCACTACATCATCTCAGGTCACAACAACAATAACAAGTAAAAAACAGTTAAACACAAATGACGTCATATTACCTAGAAATGTACGCTTCATCTAAACATTAAATAAAGCAGTATGTATACAATTTTTTTTTAGGGACTAGTATTTTATAAAATATTAGCAGTGTTACAAACTGTGAGGTAGTAAGTTATCAACGGAAATAACTGTAGTAAATGTTGTTAATTTCTCGCAGAGATAGATATCTAACCCCTCTGAAGTACTATAAGTTCACAGTATTAAAATGTACAGGGTGAGTTTATAGTATTCCACAGGAGAAGAAGAATAAGGAGCAGAACAAAAAAACAACATTTTTACAATCTCTATTCTGTAGAAGTCGGGAAAGTTTTGTCGAAGTGCTTAGAGGTCGCTCACTGCTCTGCTAACAGATCACGTACTCCTTTAAGAATATATAGGAAAGAAGTAATATATATACAATACTATTCCTATATATTCTATAGGGAGAATGAGAATAGGAACCACAACAAAGAAAAAGAGAAATACGAAAATATTAATTAAGAAATGTAGGGTTTATCAAAGGCATTCAGTAAAAAAGTATCTATGTAAACAATCTTTTTTTAAAGTGCAATTTCCAAAAATATTCTCACTGTAAAAATATCTGATCCGGAACTTCGAAATCTTTCGTCTTCACGCCGACGGCTCATAAACTCCTCTCAGATCATAATGACTTTGAATCTTATAATATAGATATTCACAGTATATGATCAAAGGGGGGAAACAGAGTAAGAAGGAGAAGCTGTTCACGTTACATATGAATCTTTAGTCTTCACGTCGACGGGTCACCAACACCTCAGAAGTTTGCTATACTCTGATTATTACAATGTACATACTCACAGTATATAACCTCAAAGGAGCCAGAAAAGGAAGTGTTTCCTCTACTCTGGGTGTTTCTCAATACAAGCTGCTGACGTTACATATAAATGGCAAAAACAACCAATAACACTTTTTTCGTAATACAAATCTTTAAATATTCACAAATAGCTACGTATTATAAATATCTACTATGCCATAATCAAACACCTTATAACTCCGTAATATGTTTTGTTGTCGCAAAAGAAGAATCCGACGCTAGAAAAGGGAACCTGCATCACAGAATGGACACGTGTAAATAACTCGCAAAAACGAAACTAATCGAACAACGGGTGTGGTTTATATACTTTTTGGTTATTGAGGAGTCTATGGAAGGAAGATGCGGCTCCGCCCATTTAGATGTCACGTTTTACAGTTGACACGTGCTCCCGTTTTCACTGTTTCACTTGTGCATGTGTTGGGAAAAGTTACAAAATGTGAAGAGGTAAAGGTTTCGCTTTCGATCCTCATAAGTATAAGTTGCTTAATATGTACATACGTTGGAGAGCTTAAAAACTGTTACTCGGCAAACCGTGTCATTTCCTTTCTCGTGACTAAAAACATCTATTAATTGCCGTCATTCTAAATAGAAGATATAAAAAATATATCGTTCAGAATAGAAGAAAAAAAAAGTACGTGCTAATATTTCTCATCACTATGGTTTTAAATTAAAAAAATACCAGCATTTGTAAAGCGTACAGGTACCCCCGGAAAGGTGTGCCGGTGCTCGGGGCGTCGGGAAGATTAAGCAAGGTGTTGCCCACAGTGACATAGTGGTGGGCTAACGTGCCGCTGGAGCCGGGAATCGAACTGTGAACGCTGTTGTTCGAAGTCAGGTATCATAGCTGCTGCATCACACTTTTTCCACACTTATATGCTAATTACTGCTAATTAAGTTTTAAACATTGTTAAATTATAACTTATAACAGACTACTGTTACAGTTAGTTTTTCACTACAAAAAGTATGCACGTCTTTTTAAATTTACTTAAAAAACAATATAGGTTTCAGGGACATTGTAGTTAGAAATTAGCATTTATAAAACCTTTGAAATTCACTGAAAAAACCATAGGTTTCAGGGACGTTATAGTTAGCTGTACATTTTACTCGTACAAAACCATAGAAATTCCACCGTTATAGTTAGTTCAGCTAACTATAACTCGCGCCCCCGCAATGCACTGCTCATGACGTCACATATTACATCATTCATGGCATGGTCAGTGACATCACTGATGACATCTCAAATGATATCACTGATGACATTATCCAGTGACTGTGTGTTTCAGTAAAGTTTAAGTATGTTTTATATATATGCCAAGATGTATTGAAGAATGAGTGGGTGTACAAGTGTCTGGATGGAGGATTTAGGAGGTGTGTGACTGATTGTATAAGTGACTGATTAAACGTGTCTTACTGAATGCATGGGTTAGTGACTAAACTGTGTGAATGTCTGTATCAGTCTGTCTGTTGTTGTGTAAGCTGGTACATGGGTTGGTCAGTAGCTACATGAGTGCCTATATGGGTTATTGATTGTTTGCCTGAGTATTTGTATGGGTGCCTGTGTGTGTGTGTGTGTGTGTGTGGGTGGGTTGGAGGTGTGTGACTCTGTGCATAGATGTGTGAGTAGTTGATTCACTGGGTGTATGGGTTCAAGAGTGCATGTGGAAACAGCTCTATGAATGCGTGAGTGTGTGTATGGCTGCGTTGGTGAGTGAATGGATGTCTCAGTGGTATATGTGAGTAACTACATATGTAAAAGGCAGTATATGTGAGTGATGGTGTATATAAATAACTATATGTGAGAGTGAGTGATTGTGAGAGTGGCTGTATGGATGAGTGTGTACTTGTATCAGTGATTATATAAGAGAATAAGTATGCGTTACTATCTGTATGAATTAGTGAGGTGGTGTGTGTATAACTGTATAGGTGAGTAAATGGGAGTGTGATTGATTCTTTACATGACGGACTAGATGTGTGAGTAACTCCATGGATGAGTGGCGGTGTGTGAGTGTCTGAATAGGTGTATGAGTGCATATGATAGTGCTGTATTGATGAGTGACTGCATGTATAAGTGATTGCATGGGTGAATGAGTGGATGTGTGTGTAGACCTAGGAATCAGTGAGTGCATATGTAGTAACTGTATTGGTGTCTTGATGGTTTCGAAAATGGTAGTCTGTATTTTACAGTGGGTGTATCAAAGGTTATATTAGACTGTGAGGAGGGGCATCAGAATTTCACGTGGATGATGTCATCAGTGATGTCATTTGAGATGTCATCAGTGATGTCATCAGTGATGTCACTGACCATGCCATGAATGATGTAATATGTGACGTCATGAGCAGTGCATTGCGGGGGCGCGAGTTATAGTTAGCTGAACTAACTAGAACGGTGGAATTTCTATGGTTTTGTACGAGTAAAATGTACAGCTAACTATAACGTCCCTGAAACCTATGGTTTTTCAGTGAATTTCTAAAGGTTTTTAAATCCTAATTTCTAACTATAACGTCTGTAAAACCTATGTTTTTTCCTGTGAAAATATATATATATATATATATATATATATATATATATATATATATATATATATTATTACCTACTGGACTTAGTTTCCATAGCAAAAGCATTTTTTGACTTGGCTAAAACTTTGGAGTTGTTTGACCGATCTGCATGAAATTTTGCCAAAAAAGTGTCACAGTGGGCACTATTGATTGGGAAAGTTTGGGGGTGATCTGTGCAGTGGGGACCGAGAATTTGGGGCGTGAAATAAGGTTGCGTTTGTAATGTTAATTCCCATAGGAACATTTAGCCACCTCTACAGCCCGAACTGCTAAACGGACTTACACCAAATTTGGAAGGGAGGTAGATGTCAGTTCAAGGAAGTGCCTTTTGCTTATTTGGTGTGAATCCGTTCAGTAGTTTTTGAGACATTTATGTTAAAAATTATAGTGATATTTCTAGCCGCGGATGTTTCGCAGTAGTTTAGCGATGAATCACAAATGCACGCAGCAAGGGGAATGCTCTGATTGGCTTGCCTGAATAGAAAGTTGCGCCTGCCATTTTATCCATCGGGAACGGTTCCCGGGCCTGAAAATGTGTGTGAAAGCCCACATAAGGGGTCAGGGTGGAGATACTCTGGCTCCATGGTTGAGAAATGGAGGTGTTAGTGACACAAGTTATGTGTCCATAATTAATTTTTTTAATCGCGCTTGATATTCGTGATGACTCCACGACCGCTTATTGGTTAGGGAGGAGCCATGATTCACCCCCCACCCACAAGCTGATATTCTGATCAACTGTAGGGATCCAGAATATTTTTCTTAAAATATCTCAGGGTATTCCCAAGAGGTTTCCCTTTTATTTACTGGGTACGCCCGATATGATTAAAAGGTATGATTAACACATCTCACATCAATTCATGAATTGCACTTATGGCTAGGCAGGAATAAGCGCAGCCCTGATGAAGGCCAGCGACCCTGTGAGCGATAATCAAGGCTTAAATGTGAATATAGAATAGGTACCCAGTAAATAAAAGGGAAACCTCTTGGGTATGCCCTGAGATATTTTTAAGAAAAATATCCATATCCCTGTTGTTGACCAGAAAAACTATTATCAGGAACTCCCGATTAGCAGATGAGTCAGCCCGGATGGTATTAGCTACGTCTGCGTGGTTAGGTGATCAATGGGTGATCAATCAGTGGGTGAGGTAACCTATCCAATTTTGGGGGGATTTCTGCAAGTAAAGTAGGGTCAGTGGAGTACTACTTCTCTGGTAGAAAAGACCAGTGTGCTGGTACGTGTCATTTGTCCATAAGGAGGCTGTGTATAGGTCTAAAACAAACTCTCCCAGTGTTTGTATAAATGTGGCAACCCCATTACCCTCCTTAGAGCACTCTGGACCTGTGGAAGAACAGAAGGAGGACTGCGTTTGTGGTTTGAAACCTGTGAGAAGACCTGAATGGCTGGACCCGCTCCCACTTGTACCCAGGACACAGAAGTGGACTCGAAGAGTCAGTTGGCTGACCTCCTTTTACAGTGGCACAACAAACTGCAAGAAGCCTTTTCCTGAAAAGCCCAGCTGACCAGTTCCGACTGGCCTCTAATGGCTTCTGCTGGAGTGAGTCTAGACCCCCACTGCTGTTCGTAAGGTCCTGTGTCCATTGGATGTGTCAAAGTATACTTCTCCTGACAACCCGAAAAACTTGGGACTTATAAACGTTATGGCTCCAAAGACATCCGGAGGACCAGTTCAAACCTGCCAAGTCAATTTGACCAAGGTGTGTTGCAGTGGGGCTGATGATTCAAGTTTCTCCTACTTGGAGATTTTCCTGAGCAGCAAATCCACTTCATCAGAACCTCAAGGAAAAGGCATACGGCCTCATGGAACGCTCTTCAACTACAACAGTTTTATGCAAAAAGGGGCTGAGGCAATAAGCTACTGCACCTACCACCTCAGTGGGAAAAGTTATCAAACACATGAACCGGATGATCAGCCCCTTCCAACTTCCAATGGAGAGAAACTCTTTTTTTTTTTTTTATATATTTTTATTCGAACAGGAAAAATACACAGAACGAGAAGAAACCGATAAACTATATGACATCAAGAAAACGCAGGTAATAAATAACTACAAAACAATAACAGGACAGAGAAATTGATAGATCATGATCAACGGCAATTCTAAAACCCATTCCGTAATACATTCATGTTAAATCTTATCTGTAGAATATAAACCATAATTCTCAGTAATCCCCAGTTGTAATATGGCTGACACTCAATCATATTCCCTAAAATGTATTCATTACATACTGTCGGTCAAAAATAGCGAGATCACAATGGAAAACATTCTCGTGTAAAGTGCATACATATCTGGCCGCAGATATATCTCTAAGCATTTAAAAAGTGCAAAGTGCAATGTGCGAATATCTTTTAACGAATACACAAATATCATATATTCTTTAAAGTGCATTGTGCCAATAACAAGAATTTGTTAGTCAAGAGAAAGAAATGTTTCCCTCTAGAGAAAAGCGCCTAGATCTTATAATCGCCTTTCATCTGTAACCCCATTAGATGAGAAATTCTGCCAAATACCTCTGAATCTTGCAATTGCTCCTATACGTTTAGCATAGGCCTCCTCTAATCTACAGGTCCTGGACATTTTATTAAACCAGTGCTCGATACTGGGTTGTATATTGGTTCTCCAGTTTTGAAGAATAAGTGACCTAGCAACTGCAATAGCAATTAATATAAAGTACTGCTGGTATTTTGTAAAACATTTCACTTCTCCTGAAGAACCGAATAGCACCAACATAGCTGATGGCTCAATTGTCAAGGACAAAATCAGAGAGATCTCAGCAAAATCCCCTTCCCAGAATTGCTGTAGATTATTACATTCATAAAATATATGCACCCATCCACCATCACCCTCTTTGTTACATCGAAAACATTGATTCGGGCTCGTTTGGAACATTTTAGACAATTTCTGGGGTGTATAATATAATAACCATCTGGATAAGAAGTTCATTCTTTTGTAATTAGCGCCTCTGAGTGCTTTATTCGCTAACTCGCAAAGCTGTTTCCATTCTTTGACATTGAACTTGCAACCAGTCTCTGAATAAATTTCTTGGAGCTCTTTCGTCAAAATCTCTTTAGAGTGGGCCTTTTGATGAAGTAACTGATACCAACAACCAACCCCCACCATTTTATTTGCCATCTGCTTAGCGATTTGACGTACCGTCTCACCCATCATTAAATAATTAGTTTTAAGAAAATGGACTATTTGTAAAAAACTCAGAGAAAGGGCAGTGGTCAATGTAGTGGCCTGCAAACAAACCGTTTCCCAGGTAGTTAATGTTTCACAATTGTAAAAATCCCCGTGCTGGGCATAACCCAGTTCTTGCCATAACTGATAAAGCCCTCTAGACAATATGAGACCTCCTACTACACAATCCTGTATAGGGGTATATGCATGAAATGCTGGGATATCTTGTGACTTAAAAAATAACTGAGTTCTCTCAGCCAGTGACAGTATCACCTTGTATCTTGTTTTTTTAGGGAGTTTCGCCAGACGTAAAAAAACGGGGAGTCCTATAGCACTTTCCTTCAGCATATGTATCTATAAAAAATTGTCAAAAACTGAATTTTCCTCACCCAGTTGGGAAAGTAAGTTAACTAAAGAAGCCTGATAGTAGGTTGGAAAATGTGGGAGTGCCAATCCTCCTGATGTTACATCCAATTGTAGTGTAGTTATCTGAACCCTGGGATGTTTATTATTCCATATAAACTTCCTAATTGTTTGATCCAACTTCTTAAAATAATAATTCGGGATTTTCAAGGGAAGGTTGATAAAAGGAAACAAAAACAGTGGAAGCACTGACATTTTAACCATGGAGATCCTCCCTATTAAGGATAATTGAAGCAAAGGCCATTTATCTAATAGCTTTTTCACTTTCGTGAGCATACTAGTATAATTCAAAAAGAATAATTGCCCAAAATCATTTGTAACGTGTATCCCCAAATATCTAACTGGATGCGGTGGTTTTAACTGAATAGAAGCTGGAATATCCGAAGGAATCACATTGAATGTTAAAATTTCGGTTTTTGCTTGATTTACTTTGTATCCACCCAACTGTGTAAACTTTTGGAATTCATCCAGAGCATTCTGTACATTAACTGCCCCTGCTTTCAGATATAAAATAATGTCATCTGCATAAAGCTTAATTTTTGCCATCCCCTCAATGGGAGACAAGATCATTAGGTTTTTCCGAATCCTCACAGCTAGGGGTTCAATGAACAATGAAAACAGAAGGGGGGATAGCGGGCATCCCTGACGTGTGCCACGTTTAATATTAACCTTGCCGGCTTCTGACCCATTGATAATGACTTTGGCTTCTGCACAGCAATATACTTGTTTTAGCATCTGTAAAAATTGTGGCGGGAAACCAAACTTTTGCAAAATAAAGAATAAAGCACTCCAATCTACTAAATCAAAAGCCTTTTCGGCATCCATCATCATAATCACCGCATTAGTCTTATTAATAGAAAAATAATCGATGGCTTGCATTAAAAAATACGTATTGAATGCCTGAGATAAAACCATTTTGGTCGCTATGAACCACTTGTTGTGCACAGGGAGCTATCCTTTTTGCCCAGATTTTCATGAGCAATTTATAATCTGTATTTAACAGACTAATAGGACGATAAGAACTGTGATCGCAGGGATCTTTATCTTTTTTAAGAAAGACTACTAACACCGATTCCTTAACACTTTTGGGGATATCTATACCTTCTTTTATTTGATTGAGCAATTTTACTAAAAGGGAAGTAATTCGTGTTGAAATGCCTTGTATATTTCTACAAGGATCCCGTCCGCTCCACTGGCCTTAGCATTAGGCATACTATTTAATACTGATTGAGCTTCTGGAATTCCTATTTGAGCATTCAAAGCCTCCGAAAGCTGCTGTGATAACAGAGGTAGCTCCAATGTATCAAAGTAACTCATTAATTCTACCTCATCTATCACCTGTGTTTCTGCGTAGATTTGATTAAAATGTGCAAGGAACACCTCAGCAATAGCCAATTTATCATCTTCTAGCACACCTGTTGATGGATTTTTTATTTGACTAATTAATTGAGCAGCTTTTTGAGATTTCATAGACCACGCCAGAAATCTACCAATCTGCTGATTTTCCTCGTAAAGTTTTTGTTGATAGGCCTTACTCCCTGTAATTTCCTCTATTAAGAAGAAATCCCTCAATTCCTCCTTAGCTCCAACTAGTTCTTGCTGTTGTGCTTTTATAATAGGCTCTGGTGTATCTGTTAGGGTTACCTTTAGTCTGGCCTTTTCCACGGCAGTCTGTAGTGCCAGAATCTTGTGTTTCCGTACATTATTTATTCTTGCTTTATATGATATAGACTGGCCTCTAAAAGTGGCTTTGAAAGCCTCCCAGACCGTAAACAGGGGGGCCGTATTTAAATTAAGCTGAAAGAACTCCTTGATAAACCCTCTGGTTTCTGTCAACCAAGTCATATTTTGTAGTAAGGATTTATCAAATTGCCATCTAGATCTCTTTTTTGTAGTGCTACCTAACTTTAATGTAAATGAAACTAAAGAGTGATCTGAAAAAGAATTGGCCAATATTTCTGCCGGGCCATTGGCAACCAGTTTATCCACTATGAAATAATCCAATCGTGAAGCTGATCTAAATCTTGCTGAATAACAGGTAAATTGCGAGAGACTAGGGTGGCCTAGACTCCAGGGGTCTATTAATGAGAAATCTTTTGTGAGGCTGCTTATTAATTTTGCAGTTTTAGGCTTTAGTTGGCGCTTCGCCTTGTTTGATGTATCAAGTGCCAGATTCTGAATAAAATGAAAATCACCCCCCAAAATTAATATGCCTTCCATTCGTACTGCTAATTGGTAAATTTGACCGAGTGCTGCAGTATCATCCTCAATAGGACCGTAATAATTAACCAGATTCAGGACTGTTTCCTGCAGCTTTACTTTCACCCAAAGCCATCTACCTTTCCCATCTCGTTGAACATCATTAACCTGCCAGTCAAGGGTGTCTGATAATAAGATCCCTACTCCTCGGACAGCTAAATTGGCAGATGAAAAATATGCCTGCAGATACTTCTTGGGAAGTGCTATCTTTGGGGTATCGGTCCTGAGATGTGTTTCTTGTAAAAATACAATCTCGGGAGAGAGGGAGGTGATCCAATTCAGAAGAGCAGCGCTTTTCCGCGGGTTAAGTAATCCATTGACATTACATGTAGCAATTCTTATATTCTGCATTTATTAGTTTCATCTTGTTTAGCCTTCTGTATTCTGCATTTTTGGTTCCATCCAATTTGACCTCCCAAATTCAAAGTAATTCTACAAACTTTATATTTTTCCTGTTCATTTTTTACTGCTATACCTAGCCCATCTGACATACCTCCCAGCACTCCCCTACCACCAACCCGAAGAAGCCCCCCCAGAAATGTGGTCATCCCCTCAGGCCCTGCAAACCACATCTCTCCCCTCCCTTCTACACTATGGGTGCAGAGCAGGAATATCGCCGCAAAAATATCGACAGACGTAAATATTGCCGCAAAAATATCGTGGGGTAGAAATATCGACAACATAAATATAGTTGACAAGAATATCGACTGACAGGTAAGTAATATTGATTACAAAAATATCGACGTCTTAAATATCGTTTACAAAAATATAGTTGACAAAAATATCGAATTATTAATAATGTTATGTATTTTAGTGTTTTTAATGAGAATTGTTTGTCATTTTATTATATGTTTTAAAATTTTACTAGTTATTAATTTATTTTAAGTTTAATTTTGTGTTTTTAGTTCTGTAGCGGGTTGTGGGTTTATAGGGGAATAGGGTGGGAAGTAATTTAATTACATAGATTTAAATAATTATTTATAGTAGTTAATAATTATTTTTTTAATTGAATTTTGCGTTTTTAGTTCCGTAGCGGGTTGTGGGTTTAAAGGGGAATAGGGTGGGAAGTAATTTAATTATATAAAATTTATTGAATAATTAATATGTATAATTGTGAATTTATAGAGTTAAATGTGTTAATTAATTAATAATTGTTTGATAATTAGTTGTTAATTAATTTCAATTAATCAATTAATAATTATGTTAATTGTTTAATTAATTTTAGGTGTGTTGTGGTGTTTATATGTGTAAATGGTGTGAAGGGTGGTAAGTAATTACTTTTTTATTGATTAATTATTAAATATTTTTAAATTAATTTCCATTAATTAATTAGTAATTGTTAATTGTAATTGTGAAATTAATTTTAGGTGTGTGGTGTGGATATTATAGTGTTAATTAATGTGTAATTAATGATTTTTATTATCTTTGTTAATAATAATATATTTAAATTTAAATATTAATTATGTTAATATTGGAAATTAAATTTAATAAAAATGTTGATGTTTTTGTTTTTTATTGTTGTGGGATCCAGCACTTTCCCTACTGTTGCACTCACTGGAGTGGGAATAGTAATTTTTACCCCCGCTATCCAGCGCTTTCCCTACTGTTGCACTCACTGAAGTGGGAATATTAATTTTTACCCCCCGCTATCCAGCGCTTTCCTACTGTTGCACTCACTGGAGTGGGAATAGTAATTTTTACCCCTCCGCTATCCAGCGCTTTCCCTACTGTTGCACTCATTGGAGTGGGAATAGTAATTTTACCCCTTTGCTATCCAGCGCTTTCCCTACTGTTGCACTCACTGGAGTGGGAATAGTAATTTATACCCCTCCGCTATCCAACGCTTTCCCTACTGTTGCACTCACTGAAGTGGGAATATTAATTTTTACCCCTCCGCTATCCAGCGCTTTCCCTACTGTTGCACTCACTGGAGTCGGAATAGTAATTTTTACCCCTACACTGTCCAACGCTTTCCCTACTGGTGCACTCACTGGAGTGGGAATAGTAATTTTTACCCCTCCGCTATCCGGCGCTTTCCCTAACGTTGCACTTACTGGAGTGGGAATAGTAATTTTTACCCCCTTGCTATCCAACGTTTTCACTACTATTGTGTTTATTTTGTTATTAAATGTATGTTTTATTCTTTTCTTAATAGTTTAATGTGTTAAATGTAGAATATTTTATTTTATTTTAAATTATTTATATGTGAATATTTTATTTTTATATAAATTAAAAAGTTTATAAATTAAATAAAGATAATAGTTAATAAAATGTATTTAAGTAAATATATGTATATGTACACATTTTTTTGTGTTTATATTTATTAAATTAAGTTCATTTGTTATAATTAGTTAAAATATATTAAATTTTATTTATTTTGTTAATAATTTTAATATTATTTAATTTTATTTATGTGATTTTTTAAAGTCGATATTTTTACTTCTATATTTTTACATCGATATTTTTGTGTCGATATTATTGTACTTACCTGTTTGAGTATAGGGAGTCAATATTTTTATAATCGATATTTTTAACATCGATATTTTTAACATCGATATTTTAACATGAATCCACACTATGGGGTGCCCTGTGCCTGCACCCTAGGTGATCTCCCCCCCACACAGCAGTGAAGCCCTAACAATCATAAACCAAATAATCAATAGTAAGCACGAATTCATTTTGCAGTGGAAATCTCTTTCAATAAATCCTGGGCCTCCTCAATGCGAGAAAACATATGAAATTTCCCTTTAGCCAACACCCTGAGCTTGGATTGCTGCGCAATAGATGCCTGAGCTCCCTTTGCTTTAAATAGATATAAGAGCTTCACAAACTCTTTACGTCTGCGAGCCGCCACCGCAGACATATCTGGAAAGATCCGACATTTAGTCCCCTCGTTGATGGTAAACTGTCTCTGCTGAATCGCTTTAGTCAAAATGTTCTCTTTTACTCTAAAATCGGCAAAGTTAGTCAGAATTGTACGAGGGAACTTGGAATTAGGAATGGAATGGGCAGGAACCCGATGTGCCCTAGTTAGTGTTAAGTCTCCAGTGAAATCCGGAAGCACTTTTTGCTTGATGAATGACTCAACCCACAGGAGAGTATTAGTTCCCTCACTCCCCTCGGGTACTCCAACAATCCGTAGATTAGAGCGGCGTGAATGATTTTCCAATTCTTCGAGCTTGTTCTCAAGGACAATTTTGTCTTCCGTCACCGAGTTAATTTTCTGGATCATGGAACTCATCTGGTCCTCCAGGTGGGCTATCCTTGATTCAGCTTCCTGAAATCTTGCGGGAATACCTGCGACAGAATCTTCAATTTTTTCAAGACGGAGATGAAGAGCAGCGATCTCATTTTCCTGAGATTTTTTCATACTCTTTATCTCATCCAGTATGAGATTAAGTAAAGTTTTAATTTCGAGCTGTTGCGTGTTGGCTCCGCTGGTTAAGAATTCCGAGTCATCTTGTAAACTTTTGTTCTCCAGACTGGCTGTTTGGCCTAACGGTTCTGGGCCCCGCTCCGTTAGTGCTCGAGAAGTTTCCTGAGATGTTTCCTGAGACTGCGGCCAGCTCGCTAACTTTTGTTCTAGGATGTCAACAGAGGAAGATTGGTCAGGGAGCGAAGGGTGAGGTGATGGGGCCAGTGGGCTTGCCTGGCAATGCGTCGGGCGTCCTTCCTCTAACAGAATGGGCACCGTAGGTACCGAATCTGGAACCGGGACCCGGGGAGGTGGAGATATGTGTAGCATCTCCAAAGAATTAATTGCTGCTTCTTCTGGTGTTACTGCCAAGACTGAATTTAAGTGTGGCGAGCCTTGAGCGACGGTAAGCTGAGTAGTCTTTTTGTGAATAATGGAAACTCTTTATAGTTCTTCAACTCCGGTTTTGTTATCCCTGGGATAGATTCATCAGTCTGCCCCTTCTCTACGTCGTTAGGTCCTTCCGTTACGAAAGTGGGGTTATCTCCCCCTTGCTGTAACTCGAACTGTGGCTCGGGCAGATCTTCTGCGGAGCTCTCGAAACTTGAGTTCAGGCCTGAGAGATTTACTGGGCTTGGTGCTTTAGCCAGAGATAATGTCCCTTTTGCTTGCATTAGACGATTCTTTGCTTTCAGCCCAGTCGCTGCCTCTACTTTAGCTACTGCATTTGCTTGTTTCAAATGCCTCCCCATCTTACTTTAGTTTCCTTGAGTCCTGGGGGTGTGTAGCAAGTATCCTAAGTCTTAGCTCCTTACAGCAAACAAATCATGAATTTTTCTAGAAGCTAGCCCGGATTTTTTCCCCCAGTACTGAGAGCATGAAAGTTAATTCCACTGGAGTTATACCGCTGCCAGCACCTGATTTCAATTTCAGCTTCACGAGAATGGAGAGAAACTACTTAAACATTGATAGATTCAAATGGTTCAGCACCACATTTCAACAATATGTATCACTTCTTGTTCATAATGGTTCAGCACAGTTGTTATACAAATCCACATGCACAGTACATATAACTACATTCTGCAGCCTTTTCCTGCTGGGGGAGAACTTCCCTCGACGCGACTCTTGAATTTTCCTGCTCTGAGCTTTTCCTGCTTAAACCAATGGCTTCACCAGAACCTCGTCAAACGGCTATCCAATGTTATAGAGTCCTTCTTGGATACAGCCTGCTGAGGGACTTTGACTTCCATTTTCAAGGTTAAATCCGAAGCAAAACTCCATTCGGGTGGAACCTGGTTGGTATATCTGACCCGTGCTCTATTGCAGTTGGCCTTAAATCTCACTTAGGCCCCAGTCTACCATAACCAGTTGACCTGCATTGGAGCTTAGTGCTTTTTGGCTATATTTTTATTTAAAACTTTCACATTTTATATCTCCGGTTCCCCTTACTGTTATGTTAAAAATATTTATTAAGTGCTCGTACACCAAGCGGTTTCATGGCGCTGTAAGCAAAGAGGAGGCGGCATCGACGGGACAGAAGGCTTACTCATATGCCTGAGAAAATAGCCAAGTCTTGAGCTGTTTCCTGAACTGTGCATAGAGAGTCATAGACCTTAGTTCCGCAGGGAGCGAATTCCAGAATTGCGGAGCCAGGACCGCAAATCTGAGGCCCCCATGTTTTTTACGTTTGAATGAGAGAGTGGTTAACAAGTTCAGGTTGGAAGACCGTAATTCCTGAGAAGGGATATAGCGCTCGATCCTTGAGGAGATGAAAGCTGGGCCATTCCCGGCGAGGGCTTTAAAGATGGTACATCCCAGTTTAAAGGCACAGCATTTAGCCACTGGAAGCCAGTGTAGACTCTTCATCAAAGGTCTAACATGGTGGTGTCTGGGTTGGCAATAGATTAGCCTAGCCGCTTGATTTTGCACCAGCTGCAAACGATGTAATTGATATGCTGGGATACCCACATATAATGAGTTAGCATAATCAATGCGGGAGATTACCAAGGCAAGGATAGCCAGGGTCAAGGCCTCAGTGGTCAAAAATCTACTGATCTTCCGGATTCTGCGCAGATGGAAAAATCAAGCAGAGACCACTGAGCCAATCTGGGCTTTCATGGACAAATCATTGCTGATCACAATCCCCAAGCTCTTAACGGAGCTGACTGGGCTTGGGGGGCTACCCAGCAGCAGTGGCCAGAAATTATGATTCCATGGATTCGCAGTTCTTCCTGTTAAAATCAACTCTGTTTTATCGGGGTTCAGTTTCAGTTGGTTGTCATTCATCCATTCACTGATGAAGCACATTGTGGACTGGAAATTGGACACTGAAGAGATGGATGAATTGATAT
The DNA here is from genome assembly GCA_963921515.1 of Calotriton arnoldi. Lineage (NCBI taxonomy): Eukaryota > Metazoa > Chordata > Amphibia > Caudata > Salamandridae > Calotriton > Calotriton arnoldi. Next base: position 837,472 of record CAWUFW010006707.1, read on the forward strand.
CAAACACCAACTGAAGGTCATCAGCGTAGTTAAAAGTTTCAACCATTCTTTCACGCAGAGAACGAACCAAAGGTAATAAGTATAGGTTAAAAAGAAGGGGCGATAGGGAAGAACCCTGAGGAACCCCGCAGGTCAAATTCATTTTTTTGGAGGAGAAATTGACAAGGCGAGCTGCTTGGAATCGATTGCTAAGAAAAGAAGAAATCCACTTCAACACCAAACCCTGGATCCCGGCATTGCTGACACGGTCGATCAAGAGACCATGATCGACCGTGTCAAAAGCAGCTGACAGATCCAGGAGTACCAGAGCTTGGGTGAGGCCTTTGTCCGCCCCCCTTCTGAGTTCATCCATAACTGCAAGGAGGACTGACTCCGTTGAGTGTGCAGGTCTAAATCCTGCCTGGTGGGAGTCAAGGAAGTGGGAGTGTTCAATGAATGAACTTAGACAGCTGGCCACGTGGGCTTCTAAAATGTTGCCTAAGTAAGGCAATAGGGAAATGGGACGGTAGTTGCTAAGAACCAGAGGGTCAGAACCGGGCTTCTTCAGAATCGGCACAATTTCGGCACTTTTAAAGGTGTCTGGGACAATGCCTAATTTAAGAGAGTTGTTCAGGAATGAGAGGGGTGGATCTGTGCAAATGAGGAAAGCTTGCCGTAAAATATGAGGAGGACAGCAGTCAGTAGGGGAACCAGATCCAACTTTTTTAAGCAGTGCACAGAATTCTTCCCTTGAGATTAAAGGAATTTGATCAAGTAGAAGCGGGTTTTTGCATATGATAGGAGAGGTCATGGAAGGGATGGGGGTAGGGATGCTAGCCTTGATTGTGGCAATTTTCTCAATAAAATAAGAGTTGAGAGAGTCGCATAAGGATTGTGAGGGAACAGGTTTCGCCATAACTCTGTCCGGTTGAGCGAGCTTATCGACTATAGAGAAGATATCCTTGGCCTTGCTGAATTGTGATTGTTTTTGTGTCATTTTGTTCATTACATTATTTTCTATTTATATACATTTGAGTGAGATTTTTATTGTGTTGTGTTTTCCACTTTTTAACTGTTTTGATACTTGTAATGGTTTTACACATTCTTAAGTTACAACAGTCTGCTCTGTGCCATAGCTACCAGGGGTTCATCTCAGGTTTAAATTACTGAAACCTTTACTGGACCTAACAAGATATTATTACTTGTGGTGGACTCCCATCCACCCCAACTACTAATCCACTTTCTAAAATTGGTGTAGCACCCATCATCTCAAATGATTATTTACCTGCATGACTCTTCATTGATTTTTAACATGCTTTTATCTGTACATTTTTCCCTGTACCCACTCCTACTAATAACATTTCACATTTACCTTTCCAAGTGGTTACTGACTGTGTTGCTTTACCTACTTTATTGTACTTGGTTGTTCTTATGTAAAGAAGGGATTCATGTTTCTCCCCGATTTCAACATCTTATTGGATCAAAACAATACAATCTCTTCCACTCCAAAAGATCCATGCTAAGCAAATATAATCAAACAGCAATTTAACACTCCTCTCCTGACTGGATAAATGCTTTGCTGAAACCTGGCATTGTCCCTTCTTAAAGCTATAATCACATGTTCTTTAAGAAACTGACTGCAGATATCAATGACATGGCCAACTATAGACCTATTTCCAATTTTCATTTGATAGGAAAGATTCTTGAAAATATTTTGTTTAAATCTCTTTTATTGAGTTTGTAAACGGAGGAAAAAATATTAACAACACCAGGCAATTGGCAGTATGAGACAGGCGAGAATACAGCGCATACAGCGTTGGTCCACATCAGTCAGGTATAACATATAGAGCATGCCAATTAGCCACCCAATACAAGAAAAGAAGTGCTCAATAAACCCTAATTGAAAGGAGGGGTCCCTCCCGGCTCAGAAGTACCAGTATTATTGAAGCAGAAAGTCGGCCCTCAATTATTCGAGCCTAATATACCTGGGCAATTATATTCGTCTCTACTGCAGACCCGCAGAGAGCGGAAGGCACTGAGTGCGAAAGCTAAGTAACATTTGTGTAACACCAAGCAGTAAGTACAGCAAAAGGATAAGATCATGGAGGGCAACAACAAGTATAGCAAAAGTGTAACAGGACTGAAGGCCATCACTGTGGTTCCCAGTGGTGTATAACATGCCACTTACGCCAACATAGGCTCATCGCCCTCGTTAAATAACCAGCTCATCTAGGACCAACAGCCGCTAGGTGTACAGAATGCAGCCTGCAACAAGTCACATGGGGGAGACACCCTATTCTGCTAGCCTAGAAAGAAGGAGAAAAACGAAGAATAGCCAGGTCGAAATGACAGAGAAGGAAAGATAAGAGAAGAAAAGAAAAGAAAAAGAGGGGAGAGGAGAGGAGGTGACGCCGTGTCCCTTGGCGAAGACAAACTATGGTGGAGGAGGAACGGTTCGCTGACCAGAGCCTCGGGCACAACAACCCCAAGAAAGGACTATCCACCCTGGCCCAATTTATTTCAGCACTTCCTCATAGGATTCTCCCCTGGGAAGCAAAGGGTCCTCGAACAGCTGGAGGGCCCGTAGGCGGGGAGGGACAGATCGGACATGTTCCAATTTAGAGAGATGTGATACCAAGGGTTGCCAGTTGCCAGATGCGCGCGAATTTAGCGTCGGTGTGGGCTAGACGATGGGAAAGAAGTTCCATTGCCATTACCTGCCATAGATGGGTGAGCCACACCGAGGAGGGGGGAGTCAAAGCCTTCTTCCAGTGCAACGCTATAATCTGTTTCACCGCGTACAGCATGTGGAAGATCAGGCGCCAATCCAAGTGTGTCATCGCTTTAAGAGACTTCGGCCAGAGTCCGAGAATCACTACCCCTGGGGTACTCGGAATGGGAAATCCCCCTTCTTCCCTGATGTGGCTCAACACCTCCTTCCAAAAGAGCGTTATAAGCGAGCAGGACCACCATATGTGCATAAAGGAACCTGGGGCGGCGTGGCAACGCCAGCACATGGGCGTGGAGGCGGGGAACATCCTCTGCAACCTGAGGGGGGTATAGTACCAACGAGTCATGATTTTGTAAGCCGTCTCCTGTTGTGTAAGGCTTTTAAAAATGCGAGGGATGTCCCGCCATAGTTGTTCCCAGGATTCAGGGGAGGGTTCTTCCTCAAGATCTGTGTGCCAGCGTTGTTGTTAGGTATGTGGCGGTAGCGCATGTGAGTGCTGAAGGACCTTGTATGTCTTGGAAATCAGGCCCCGGGAAAGAGCGGAGTAAGGAATCAAAGGGGGTAAGTTGGCGTGTAGCGCCCTCTGTGTATGTGGGGGTGTGTAATCAATGGCAGATTTGAAAGTATTCCCAGCGCGCTGTGCTGGGAGGTGAAATTCCTTCCTACAGTGCTCAAAGGATTTAAAAGACCCTCTCTCAAATAGATTTGCAATTGTATGACATTCTCCAGCTGCCCATGCTGGAAAGGATGGGGCGAGGACTTGGCCTAACGGCTAGGGCAGTCGACCTCGAATCTGTGGAACTGGGTTCGAGTCTCGGCAATGACGCGTTATATCCTGTCATTCTGGGCAAATCACTTAATCTCCCCGTGCCTAACAAAAATGAATGTGTCCTCATGTAACGCAACTGGTGCTATGTAAAGCGCTCTGATACCCGATACCTTCGGGTCAAGTTCGCGCTATATAAAACTCCGTAAAAAAAAAAAAAAAAAAAGGGATGTGGGTTGAAGGGCTGGCGGAAACCCCGGATGGCGCACAAAGGGTGTGTGAGGGGAGGGAAAGGAGGTGAGGCCACGGGTTACTGCAATTTTGTCCCATATCTCAAAAACAGTACATGTTGGAGTAGCAATATAGGCACTGCGATGGCGCGCTCCCCTCGGTAACCAAGCCAGATCCCAGAGCGGACGGCAGGCCACGGCTCTGTCCATGTGGAACCAGTGCTTCTCCCTTTCGCGAGCCACCCACTCCGAGACATAGCGCAAATGCGATGCCCAATAATAAACAAGGAAGTCTGGGCACGCCAGCCCCCCCCCTGTCTCTTGGCAGCATTAACAATTTTTGGGAGAATCGCGGCCTCCCCCCACCCCAAATAAACGTGGTGACTTCCCGTTGAAGGCTCAGGATGTCCCTCTGGGGGATAGGGGTTGGAAGTGCTTGAAAGAGATAAAGGATCTTGGGGCGAATGGACATCTTGACCGCGTTGAGGCGGCCTAACCATGAGATAGGTAGCGATTTCCATCGCCGAAGGTCATCTCTGACAGAGTTTCTACAGGCAGGCCAATTTGCCTGGGTCCACGAGTCCACAGTAGCTGTGACATTAATGCCCAAGTAGCGAATGGAGTGGGAAGCCCACTGAAAGGGGACACCATCCCCAAGCTCCTCAAGTTGCTGCGGAGAGAGGGTGAGGTTAAGCGCCTGTGACTTAACAAGTTTGATCTTAAGCCCCGAGATCAGCTCGAACTGAGAGAGTGCATCAAGCAGCGCTGGAAGGGAGCCCACGGAGTCGGTAAGAGTCAAGAAGAGATCATCAGCGAAAAGAGCGATTTTATGCTCGTCCCTCCCAAACGGTAGGCCTTTAATTTCTGCCGATTGGCGGATGGCGATCACTAGGGGTTCTATGGCCAGGGCAAAGAGCAAAGGCGATAAATGACACCCCTGGCGTGTGCCCCAAGTGGATGGAGAAAGGTGGGGTCAGGAGACCGTTAAGTCTGATCTGCACTGATGGCGCCGAATAGAGGGCCATGATACGGGCAATCATGATCGGGCCCAGACCTATCTTCTGCAACACCGCTTTGAGAAAGGACCAGTCGACCCGGTCAAAAGCCTTCTCGGCATCGAGGGAGATGAGGATAGCCGGGATCTGACGGTGTTGGGCCTTTTCCACTAAGTGGGCTACTCACCTAAGATTGTCCGCCCCTTGTCGTTCATGGATGAAGCCCACCTGGTCTGGTTCAATCAGACCAGGGAGACGGGGTGCTAAGCGTTGGGCTAAGATTTTGGTATAGAGTTTAACATCGACATTTGGCAGAGAAATTGGGCGATATGAAGCACAGGAGGTGGGATCTTTTTCCGACTTGGGGATAAGAGCTATATCAGCTCTGGCCATGGTAGGCGTAACAGTCAGCGTATCTGCGAAGGAGTTGAAGAGTCGCAACAGCTGTGCCTGCAACTCTGGAAGAAAAAGACGGTAGAATGATAACGTAAGGCCATCAGGACCTGGAGATTTGCCAATAGGAAAACTTTTCAATGCCTTTTGAAGTTCTTCTTCAGTGATGGGTTCTTCCAACTGCTGCCTATGACAGGGAGCTATTGGCGACCAAGGACAGGAGGCCAAAAAGGGGTCTATCCTAGCCTTATGGGTGTCACCCTGTTCATAGAGCGCAGAGAAGAAAGAGCTAAACAGTTGTTGCTTGGCTGGTTTCGAGGTAGCCCACGCCCCTTCCGGAAGCGCGATCTTGGAGATGTGGTTACAGGAAGCCTGTAAACGAAGACGACGCGCCAGCAGGGAACCCACCTTGTTGCCCCCATCATAAAATTTCTGCTTCAGAGCAAGGAGAGAGTGTTCCGCTTTATTGACTCGAAGAGCTCTGAGTTGGCCCCGGAGCGAGGCCAGCTGCTTCTGAGTCTGCCTAGAGGGTGCATTATGTCCCTGCTTTTCCAGCAGTTTGATATCGCGAGCTAGATTGGTTTCGACCAGGCGGGATTCTCGCGTACGGGCGATGGAGATGGAGGTAATGACACCTCGGATGGTGGCCTTAAAGGCATCCCAGAGGACATGCCCTTTAGTGTCCGGGAGGTCATTTGTTGTAAAATAGGCTTGTATCGCCTGACGTATTTCAGCCACATCGACTTGATCCCGCAAGACGTGTGGGGGAAGTTGCCACCGAGGAGCAGAGCAAGGGTTCCTGCCCATACCCGTCAAGGTAACCTCCATAGGGGCATGGTCTGAGATGGATATGTCCGAGATCACGGCAGAGTCCAATGAGAGACTGAGACAGAAAGAAATAATCGATTTGAGAATAAGAGTGGTGGACATGCGAGTAAAAGGTGTAATCCTTCGTCCCAGGTTCTTTGTAGCGCCTCGCGTCTACGAGACACAAGGCCTCAAAATCCTGCTTAAGTGCCGCAGACATCGCTCCAGTGCCCTGGAAGGAAGATGTGGTGCGGCCTAAGCCGGGGTCCCACACCAAATTAAAGTCACCCCCGAGAAGGATGGGGTCAGGTTCCTGGGACAGCAAGTCCTTAAGCAGAGTCCTAATATATGTGTCTTGTGCCTGGTTAGGTGCATAAACATTGAGCATCGTGGGTGCCTTACCCTGGATGAGTAGTGTAAGTTTTAAATAACGCCCCTCCTTGTCGCGCAGCACCCGAGAAAAATGCACAGGGCTCCCCACCTTAAAAAGAATAGCCACCCCCTCTGTTTTAGTCGGTGCGGATGCCCAGAACTGCTTAGGGTACCTAGGGTGGGACATGCGCTGGGTATCTGTGCGTAAGAGATGGGTTTCCTGGAGGAAAATGACGTCCGGGTCGTGGGTAAGGAGGTAGCGCCACACCTGCCGTCTCTTATTGGGGGCATTGAGACTTTTTACATTGAGGGATATACATTTAAATTGTGCCATCATCAACTACATTCAGAATAGAGCGCGTGGAAAGATGCAAACTACCACTCCCATCACTCGTGTGCCCCGGCCTAAGTGGGATTGGTGTTGGGGCTAGAAGGGGATGGTGAAGTAGACAAATCTCACTCGAGCGAGCAGGAGAGGAACCCTCCTCTCATGCACAGAAGCTCCGACGCCGGGAATATAAGATGTCGTATTGCGCCTGTGCCCTCCCCCCGGGAGGCCAAAGAAGGAAAAGAAAAAGAGAGAAAAAGGGACAGAGTAAAGAGCAACAAACCGAGTGGTTAAAAGGCCAGCAGGGCCCAAGTACACCATTCCAGTCCAGGAGCGGCCCATGGGCGTAGACCAGGGCGGCTCTGAGGAAGTCACTCCTCATGGGGACTAGGGGAATGGCGGGGTGTGCCAATAAATATAGGAGAGCAGCCGCCGCCCGTCCCCCAGTGGCCAACCCGCCATACTGTAAATGGGGAAGCGTGGATCCCCCCCAAGGAATAAGCCCAAAGTCCCCCGCTCCTATTGCGGGAGCCGTGCCGTGCATCACAGCCAGGAAAAGGGTACCAGTGGTCCCCACCTTGCCAAGTAAGTTCTAACATGTTCGGAATCTCTCGGAGAAGGCAATTGGCTGGAGCACCAGGGAGAAGGATCGCCCTCCTCCACCCACGAAATGTCTAGTCCAAGTCAGGGGGCCGCTGCCCCGTTTCCGGAACCAGTGGGGGAGGGAGGCCCCGACAGGGAGCCCCGACCTTCTGAAGATTGTGAGGCCTCTATGGATTTTAAATGATGGATGATGTCCTGTTTAGCTTGGTGTGACATCTCGCTTGCTTTAGAAGCTCTTGTACGAGGAGGAAGGACCCTCGACCACTCTGGGCGCAGGGGAATCCTGGACTCAGTATCCGCAGAGGTCGGAGTGGAAGGCCGAGGGTCCGGGGCAAGATGGAGCAATTGGAGAGTCTCCTTGAGTGATCTCAATGATCTGCGCTTGCCCTCCCATTCTTGGATGGTTTCACCAGGGCTTGTTCAAAATGGTGCTTCGACCTGATACTAAAGATCAGGTTTCTATTATTCGCTCTGCTGATTTTGTTGACAATGTGTCTGAGCATTATCCCTCTGTTTTTGGCAAGGAACTGGGCCAGATAAAAGGTTTCACTCATGTCATCAGAGTTAAGGATGGTGCCATACCTGTTAAGCACAGGCTAAGAAATGTACCGTTCAGTGTTAGGGACCAATTGGAACAGGAACTTAATAGTTTGTATCAAAAAGGTATTATAGAACCAATTGAATCTTCCCTTTGGCTATCTCCCTTGGTTGTCGCAAAAAAAAAAATGGCGAACTTCGCGTTTGTGTTGACTTACGCAGCCTCAATAAGAACATTTGGGTGGATTCTCACCCTCTTTCAAAGATCTCTGACATGTTGTCGTTGATCAGTGGTTCCAAGTGGTTGAGCAAGCTCGATTTAGCATCAGCATATCACCAGGTTGTTTTAGATCCTGCTTCTAGACATCTCACTGTGTTTGTGTCACCTATCGGTTCCTTCCAATACTGTCGTATGCCCTTAGGGCTTGCCTCCGCGGCCGCAGTATTTCAGAGAATTATGTATTGCATGATTAAAGGTATCAAAGGTGTTGTCGTCTTCCAAGACGATGTTTTGATCTATGGTGAGTCCAGTGAATCTCATGATGAGACCCTGTATCGTGTCCTTGATGTTTTGCAGGATAGTGAGGTTGTTTTGAAGAAAGAGAAGTGTGTGTTTAAAGTCCAGAAGGTTGAAAACTTGGGGCATGTTCTATCTGAGCATGGTGTTGAGCCCAGGCCTGGTCTTGTCAAAGCCATTGTTGACAGTCCAGCTCCCAAAGATAAGGTTGGTCTCAAATCATTTGTTGGACTTTGTGAGTTCTACTCTCGGTTTGTGCCGGACTATGCTGCTAGAGTTCAACAACTCACTAACATACTCAAGAAGAGTGTCTCTTTTGTTTGGGATGACCGTTGTCAGGATGTGTTTTAGTGGATCAAGGCTCAATTGGTTTGTCCTAAAGTACTCAGACCTTTTGATCCCAATGCGATGTGTACCATCACGGTTGATGCCAGTGGGCTCGGATTGGGTGCTATTCTCACACAATGTGTCATTGGGACAGAGCACACGCTGGGCTATGCCTCTAGGGTTTTGCGGGGTGCTGAACTGAATTTTGCTGTAATAGAGAGAGAGCTCCTTGCGTGTTGGTGGGCTGTCAGGAAATGTAATCCTTACATATGGTAGACATTTCCAATTACGCACTGATCATAGTCCCCTTGTCTCTATTTTATATGGGGAGAGGCTGAAAGAACACACTCCTAGAATCGCTCGTTTGTCCACTAAGCTTTTGCAGTATGATTTTGAAGTATCGTACATTCCTGGTAACAAGAATGGAAGAGCTGATTACTTTTCTAGGTTTCCAGTTGAAGACGATGGTGAAATTGATGAAGATGATGAGGATGACTGTTTTGTTGAAAGTCTGGTCCTGAATGATATGTGCGCCGTGAGTGAAAAGAATGGCGAGACGAACTCTTAAAAGATGCATTACTCTGTTGTGTTCTCAAACACGTCAAAGAAGGTTGGCCAAGGGAAAAAAATGTGTCTTATTCTTTACAAACTTTTGTGAAGGTCTCAATGGAGCTTTCTGTGGAAGATGGTTTGTTGGTGCGCGGTGACAGGCTTGTTCCTCCAGATGTGCTGAGAATGAGATTGGTCAAAGGAGCACATGAGGGGCACTTGGGTAAGACGCTCACCAAAAGGAGTTTGCGAGAATATTTTAGGTGGCCACAGATGGACAAAGATGTTGATGTGTATGTGGGTGAGTGTGTGGTGTGTTCCAGTGCGGAAAAGAGCTTCAACCTCAGAACTCTGCCCCTTTGGTGTTGATCTTGTTGGTCCCTTTAATGTTCTTCCCGTTTCTTCTAGATTTGCGATTGTAGCCATCGATTATTGTTCTAAATGGCCTGAAGTGCGTTTCATTAGTGAGCCCAACTCAAAGAATGTGATTGATTTTCTTAAAGATCTTTTTCTACGTGAAGGTTTTCCCTCCACTATTGTGAGTGATAATGGTGTGCAATTTGTCAGTCAAGAGTTTGAATATTTTTTGAAGCAAGGAGGTATAACTCATTGCAGGAGTTCCCTCTAACACCCACAAACGAATGGTTTAATGGAACGCATGAACAGGGTCCTCAACAACTGTGTGCAATGGGCGTTGGCGGGCAAGTGCAATGTCCAGAATGCTGTTAGATCCATGCTTTGGTTCTATCATACTACACCCCACTCACCTACCAAAGTGTCTCCTTATGAGCTTTTGCGAGGCAGGAAACCATGTTCTAAAGTGTGTCCCGGATGGATGTCCAAGTGGGTGAAGATTAGTTCTGTGATCGACATGGATGACATTGTGAGAGAGAATGTTTCTCAAGCTCAAACTAGACAAAAAACATATTTTGATCTCAGAAAAAGATCTGTTCCCCACTCTTTTACTGTTGGTGATGTGGTACGTGTGAAGATTCCTGTTCACAGCAAGAAGGGGAATTTAAAGTTCACTGATCCTTTGGTTGTAGATAAAGTTCATGGTAATGCTGTCAGAGTTAACAACAAACATTGGTGGAACGTATCAAGAATTGTAAGAAATTCTGGATGTCGTGTTAGTAATAATTTGAATTGCAAATGATGTGTTGAAGCTGAGTCTTCCTCTTCTTCTGGAGACTCTCTGCCATCCTGTTTACGTAGGAGCAACAGGCAACGCTTTGTTCCTGCAAGATATCTTTAATCTCTTCTTTTGTTTTATGTTTTTTTTTCTTTTCTTCTTGGTGTCTACTTCTTTTCTTCTTTTGTTTGTTTATGAGGAGGAGGATAATGTAGTGGTCTGCTTCTCATGTTTAGTTGTGCTGGATGCTCGTGCCAGGGTGTTTTGGCCTAGAGCATTCTAACTTAGACTGTAGATTGTTGGTTTGATTTTATTATTCAGTTGCTGCCTTTCTACTGCCTCTGCCGGCTGCTGCGCGGCACCTGTAATGAAAATAAAGCTTATCTTCTAACTTCACTCATCGTCCAGCGTCTTATCCACTACAAAGTATTAATAGGGTGGAGTGATTCTTGAGACTGACAGTGGTCAATGCATCAATTGCATTTTTGAGATGTGTAGTTGAGAGTGTAGTTTGTGTCGAGTGGAGGATTGCAATTCAGTATGTGAGGTTTTTGGTTATGCAATGTTTCTTTTATATTCAATTGGTGGTCTGATTACTGTGATTTTGATGTACTAGTCATATTTGTGATTTGCATTGAAGAAGTTTTGATTTTATTATTGGTTGATTGGGTAATCTGATTCATCTTAATCCACAATCTTGCTGGTAAACTTGTCTGCAAAAATGTTTTGTGAGTGCCTCAGACACCCATATAGAGATTTCTTTCTAATAACTAGTTTTCTCTACAGGGTTTCAGTGTCTAATTAAATGGGAGTTATTTGCTCCTCAGTGCGGATGAATGAGTACACTACTCAGAGATGACTTGCTGCTGGACAGGAGTCTGCTTTATTGAGAATTCTGTTTGGCAAGTGCCCCAAAGGTACTAGTCTTGGTTCTATTGATTGTGCTATTCTTTTTGTGCTGATTTTTCTCCTGTTTAGGTTGTGCGGACAAGATTAGTTTTGTTTATTTGTGTTCATTTGCTGACAGAAAGTCTTTGTATTGTTTTCCATTCACAGAAAGAGCTGTGCTGCGATTGGTTAGCCAGCCAAGGAGTCGCGCTGGGATTGTTGAGACGTCACTACAGAGTCACGCTGTCATTGGGTTTTTGCTGTTAAAGCCATTCTGTGATAGGTTGATATTTGGCATAGCCACACTGGAATTGATTATTATTCATTTGCTTGGTTTGCGTGTTTATTTTTACACTTGAGTAATGCCTTTATTTATTCTTTTATGATACGGAACTCCTACGGAGGACCACATAATCATGTACTACTACAGATGAAAATACATTTCCTCGAATATATATCAAAATACCTCCTAAAATCATTTTACCATACATACTATATCAAATACAGGAGAAAATAAAACAGTCTTTTAAAACAGAAAAGTGCAGAGTGCGATATACTAGGTACAAGAAGAAACAGGGCATTCCAAGAAATAATTCAATGCTCATATTCCCAAAAGATGAGGAGTAGAACTAATACTACATAAAAACAACATTACAATTCCAAGTAGATACCCAGAAAACTTTAAAAAAAATAGATAAATCCTATTACAAATCATTTCATTTGGAGGGGAGAAAATAAAAGAACAGACCTCAAGGGCAGAATGAATATTAAATTTAAGGAATAAAGGATGTAGAAAATAATGCCTAGCCTTTTGCAACTCTGGACATACAAATATCACGTGATTAATATCTTGTACTTGTAGGTGACACAACTTACAGATTCACTCCTTTTTCTGAATTTTGTCCCAAATCCCCATAATTGCTTTTAAGGGCAACAGATGCAATCTCAACAAGAGCATCAGCCTTCTGACCCCGTGAGGCAGGTTCATGTTAAATAAGATTGTGGTTTGTTCCCCAAAGCACTCCCACAGACCACCTTGTTTTGTCACTTTGACTGACTTAAGGCAATGTCTCTAGCTAAACTGATGGTGGACACAGAACTCTTTATATACTCCTTCAGTGCGGGCTTTAGCATGGGGGAATCGATGTTCCAGCTAAGCCCAAAAGCATCATTTGTGTGTTTGTTTATTATTTTGAGTGAGAATAATGGGTGCTGTGTTGAATAAGACTAATTTTCTTAGCATACCTGCTATGGAGGAACAGAAGATACCGCCAGAGGGCTCATCTGTGTACAAAATGTTGACGGACGTTGGGCTCTATACGTTTACATGGATTCAAGAAGGGCATAAATACACCTCTGGTGACAAGAATCTGCAGTTTCCTTTATAGGGTACCTTTAACATTAGAAAGCTTGATTTCCTGAGACAGACAATTAATGAGAGAAAGCCACTATGTAGACCCACACAGTTTCAAGCATTGAATAAATGGGACTGAATAGCAACAGAGAAGGAGAGAAAGTAAATGAAGTATGAATTAAGGGATCTATGGAGTGGTTGTTAGAAAACAAGTGGGATAATCAAGAGAGATTTTGGACAGAGGATATGATAGAAGGAGTGAGAATTGTTCCTGCAATAGTTAATGCAACAGGAGCCAAGACTAAAGCTGATGAGGGTGACAAAGAGAAACAAGAACAAGAGTCAGATGAGGAGGATCATTTTCTAAATGATCTTTGAATTCTAGACCTCCCCTGTTCACACAGTCACAAGTGGTTTCTACCATGGTACCTGATGTGGGTGCATTGAATGAACGAAGTACGAGTGCACAGGAACTGACTGTTCTTGAAGTGACAAGTGCGAGTACATCAGCGGGTATAAGTGCTCCACCTAAGAACACATTGCCTTTACTATTATTTCTACTATTGTCCCTACTAATGTGCCTATTGCTGCTCCTGCCTCTCCTAAATCTACTGTACTTCCTAAAGAGGGGGAGATTAATACTGGATTTTTAAAGGTTGAATTTGGAGTTATTTTACAGGGAACAGTTGATTTAGTGAGTGAGTGAGTGTAAGGCTGCTGATGCTTGGCTGACTGAGAAACATACAATGCTCCGGCTGAGTTGGTTGCTGACAAGGACAGAGCAGTAATAGATCATTTGAAAAAGATAGAGCCAGAAACGGAAGTGAACTGGAAAAAATAATGAGCTGCACAGCAGCCGAAAGAGTCAGTGCATGCTTATTATGAGAGGCTTATGACGATTTATAGCAAGTACAGTGTGGTTGGAGCACCAGAGAAAATATGTGTTAGCGGATTCGTACTTGCATTCATTCTTGGTTTGCTTTCGGAGCCTAGTTCTCATATTCAGCAGAGTGTAATGTTCTGGACAGCCAAGAGTACAGATGACATTTGGAAGTATGCTAAATATTGCTTTCACCGTTGCGATGTGAAGGAGAAAAAGATTAAGGCAAAGTTGTTGATTGCACTGACAAACCAGATTCAGAGAAGCAACTCAAATCAGTTGATTTGGTACTGATTCAGATTTGATGCCGCCTTGTAATTCCGGAATTAATAAAGCACATCCTGTGCAAGGTGTTTGAATGAGGAATGAAATGGTACAGATAAAGAGGTGTGATAGAGCGATTGTGAGTAATTCTGGAGTAAATGGAAATGTTAATTTGCTGAAGAAGAGTACTGATAGTCATTTCTATGGTAAAATCGAGCACTGGAAGCATGAGTATAGACAGAATCCAGATCGAATCCAGAATGATTTTGTTCCCCAGATGCATTGAAATGTAAATCTAATGCATTTGCATTTTGTTGCCCCAGCCCAACAGACTCTTCATATAATGTGCAAAATCAAGGGCAGTTCTATATGAATATATGCCTGTAGCTTCAGTGATGCAGCAAAACATGAGAAATAAAATGCCATATAATCCAGGATACCAACCGAATTCATGGATACTGAATAATGATTTTCCTCAGTTTTCACCAGAGGTTAGTTCATAATGATGGTGTCTGAGCGGGAGGAGGACTGCAAGCATGGTGCAGTCCTGGAGGTAGACCAGAGTGTCCCATATGTAGATAGTGAAAAAAATGGCCACCCGGTATCATTTTTGATCGATACTGCTGCTACCTGCTCTACCTTTCATTCTGTGGAGGTCACCCACCTGCCCCTCTCGGAAAAAGAAGTACAAGCTGGAGGCATTAGCAACAAACAGATTATTAATCAGGTTCCGGCAGATGTTCCAGTAATTAAAATAGAGTCAATGGAGAATAATAAAGTTCATATTATTTGATTCAAGTCATGGTAATTTGCTTGGCAGAGACTTACTTTTTAAAATGCGTAATTTACTACATACCGAATGGTGTTGCAATTGAAAATTCCGTTTTGAAAATATAAAAATCACAAGACTTGAGAGTTTAGCTGGTTCCAGTTCGTACAAAAGATGGCCTGCCTCTGGATTTAAGACAACTGTCACAGTAGAGGTATGGGATTTTACAGGTAAAGAGATAGGATTGGTAAAAAGTGCAAAGCCAATCAGATTTCAGGTCAAACTAAATGCTGTTTAACCTAGAATTGCGCAAAAGAAACTTTCAAAAGAAGCAGAAGATGAAGCCAGTAATAGAAAATATTATAGAACAGGGTATTCTATGGGAGGTGTTTAGTAGTGCTTGCAACTCTCCTGTGATGGGCATTTAAAAACAAGTGGAATATGTAATTCTCTGAATCCTACAAAGCTGCTGCCAGTTTCAGACAGCAATGAAGACAATGATGATAACAATGAAGACACAAATCACTAGAGATGGGGACAGGGAGCCTAAAGAGTTCCAGTACCCTACCTCCCAAGAACTGGTATGTAATACACTGGGGGGTAGCTGTTCCTAAGAAAATAGAGGGATGTGAGGGGAGAATACCGGAAGTATGCTAGAGAAGTGGGGAATTTCCTTGTTAGGAAGTGTTGCCCTCACACTCCCATGAGGGTGTCATGCTTCATCATTGGGCGTTTTGCTCCTCGTGGGGTTGGCGCTGCAATACCCCACAGGCCCGCAAGAGGGCTCTTTGACGCAGATTTTTTAAAGTAAAAAACACCATAATGGTGAGTGCAAGTGTGTGGAGCGGGTCGACATGTTTCATGCCCTATTGGTCAAGGAGGGATCCACGTCGTTTCATCAGGACCGAGTGATAGTGTAATAAACATTCAGGCGAGCAGGTGTAGGGGTAGGCAACTATACTGACTGCTGCAGAAATAACTGTCTCATATAGCGAGCGCTTGCTTTTACCTAAGGGGTTATATCCTTTACAATAGAGGGTTGGATATATATATATTTAGGTGACTGACCATCTATGTTTTACTACTCGCACTCAGTATACAGGTGGGCAATCCATAGACACCCACACCTTTACTTACCCATTCCTGAATCTGGGTAAGGATAGATTTTTATTACACTGTCACTCAGTCCTGATGAAATGTCGTGGATACCTTTTGGACCAATAGGGCGTGAAACATGTCGACCCGACCCACATCACTTGCACTCACAACTAAACTGTGTTTCCACATTGCTGGGAAGTAACAGTTTGGCTTTTGATTTTTAACCTTACTAGGGGGACCCAGAAATGAATTTCTCCCTTTGGGTACCACCGTGGTATTTTTAATCCACAGTCTCACCCACTCCACACACTTGCACTCACCATTACGGCGTTTTTTACTTCAAAAGATCTCCACCGAAGAGCCCTCTCGCGGGGCCCATGAGGTATTGCAGCGTCGACCCCAGGAGGAGCAAAATGCCCAATGATGAAGCATGACAGCCTCACGGGTGTTATGTTATGTTATTGATACTTATAACGTGCACAGCTACTCAAAGAGTGTCCCGGCGCAAGCCAAGTAAGGCAGGAAATGAGAGGACCATTAGATAAAAAGCAAAGTTTGCAGTCTTTTCCTGAAGAGCTTAGGGTCCTGGATACTGCGAAGGTCCAGAGGAAGCAAATTCCAGGACGTGGCTGCCTTGAAAGCCAGAGAACTTCCACCAATTCTCTTGAGGCGAAAGCATGGAATGACAGCACGAAGCTGCGCCGCTGAACGCAGCTGTCTAGCAAGGACGTAAAACCTGAAACGTTTCCTTAGGTAGACTGGACCAAGTCCGTACAGGGCTGAGTGAGCCAAAACAAGGGCTTTAAACTTCACTCTTTCAGCCACAGGTAGCCAGTGAAGATCACGCAGGTGTTGCCTTACGCTAGTTCTTACGGGAATATCAAGGATAGTCCTTGCTGCAGCGTTCTGGACTACCTGCAGCCTCTTTAAAAGGTAACCTGGCAGGCCAATGTACATGGCATTCGCATAATCGATCCGTGAAAGGATTAAGGCACGGGTAACCGTTTCCTTGGCTGTCCTAGGGAGGAGGGGAAGACATTTTCCGAGTGATTTAAGGGTGCCAAAGCACTGCCCAGCTAGCTTCTTAATCTGTGTAGTAAAAAGAAGATTCTCGTCGCACCAATTCCCTAGGTTTTTAGTGGGCTGGCCCACGGAATTAGGCATTGGATAATACGCCGGCCAAAGCGATTCCCTAAACTGAGGGGGGAAGGTCCCAAATAAGAGGATCTCTGATTTATCCTCATTGCATTTTAGCTGCGCGGAGAGGAGCCATTGGAAAATGGCAGTCAGACATGTTCTAGCAAGGGAGGTGGATGAATCGGTTTTGTTCCATGTAAAGAGGAGCTGGGTATCATCAGCATATGCGATGATCTTGGCACCAAGCTCCTCAGCCAGCTGAATCTGCGCGGTGACATATATATTAAAAAGGAGGGGGCTCAAAGTAGACCCCCTGAGGCACTCCTGTGGTCACGCTTTGAGGGGCAGACGGGGACGGGGGGAGACAAACTTGCTGCGTTATGCCCTATATGAGGGCAACACTTCCTAACAAGGAAACCCCCCACTTCTCTAGCATCCTTCCTGTATTCTCCCCTCACAGCTCTCTATTTTCTTAGGAACAGCTACCGCCCTGTGTATTAGATAACGATGAAGACCCACACCCAATTGTGTCAGTTACAGAATTGTGTACGAAACCAAAACCAGATATTAAAGGTGTTCCCCTTGAAATGGCTGACCTGGCCTTGTTTGTAGATGGTTCTTGTCTGAGAAATGATCTGGGAGCACCCACACCTGCTTTGGCAGTCTATTCTGTTCTATTTCTGAAATCATTGAAGCAGCATAATTGCCTAATGCAACTTAAGCACAAGTGGCAGAGTTGATTGCACTAACACACTGGCAAAAGCTTGTTGCCCTTGCAGATGGATTGAATGTGACAGTTTACACAGACAGCCAGTATGGATTTGGAGTGGTGCATAATTTTGGGCAGATGTGGTCACAAATGGGTTTTATGACATCTTCTGGTACTCTCATCAGGAATGGTTCCTATATTCTTGATATTTTGGAAGCAATACAACCAAGAGATATTGCAGTGGTCAAGTGTGCAGCCCATAAGGCTGGTGCTGACATAGTCACAATGGGAAACAAATATGCTGGCTATACGGCACATAATTGTGCATTTGAGAATGCAACTGTAAAATCAAATCAGCAAATTTCAGTGCAAGAATCCGAACAGAATGAATCCAGATAAAGTACTGCTGAAAATGCAAACTATGGGGCACATGCATCAAGGTATTTTGCGGGCACAAACAGTGCGAATTGCAAAAATCGGCCGTTTGCGATAGCGATGGAAATAGCACTAAGCAAAGCATCATTAAAATTTGCAGAATATTTTGGAAAATTGCTAAATTTGCGATTCTCAATTTTGCAATCATGAAATAACGAATTTGTATTTGCGAATTTGCAATTAGGTAATCACAAACCTATGCATCAAACATTTGCAAATTGCGATTACGCTAGGATTCCTAATTTAGCACATGCAAAATAGCACCAATTCAAATCAGGTGTTAACCAGGTGAAAACTATTTAAACAGCCCCAGAAGGCCTCAGAGTGTTTCACAATGGCCGAAACTGTACGTCATGGTGAGGAGGATGAGGATACAAGCAGCAGCACGGAGAAGAAGGAAGATACAGGAACACATTTTTTGATTGCGCATTACATTGTTGGGGCAGACAGAGGAAGAGACTTATGAGAAATATAGGTTGAATTCCTCCATGATCTATGATCTGATAGCTGAACTAGATCCACTACTGCAGCGTCAGACTTGCAGGACACATCCTATGTTCACTGCACCTCCCAGCCTCAGGTAGCTTCCAGGGGGTAATAGCTGCAGCTGGAGGGGTTTCCCAAAGGGAACTATCGCGTTTCTTCAACGCATTCCTGACGCTATGTTGCTGAGGATACACCACCACATAAGATTTCCCTCAACACCACAGGAATTGCAGCAAACCAAATTTGACTTTTACCAGATAGCCCATTTCCCCCATGTAATTGGTTGCATTGATGGGACGCATGTAGCTATATGTCCCCCCTCAGTGAATGAGTACATTTACAGGAATAGGAAGTCATATCACTCACTGAATATACAAGTCACATGCAATGCAAAGAACATCATCACAGACATGGTGGCAAGATTCCCAGGTAGTACGCATGATTCCTACATCTTCAGACACAGTGGCATACATACACGTCTTCTTGGGGGTGAATTTGGCGAAGGATACCTGCTTGGTAAACACATGTAACTTTGTTTTGCTGATTCTCTGGTCATTGTGGGACATAGCAGTGAGTAATCTATTGCCTTCTACCCCATAGGTGACAGCGCTTATGCAGTGCGCTCATTCATACTGACACCATACCTGAATCCAAATACACCAAGTGAACAGCAGTACAATGCAGCACACATATCAATGTGCAATGTGATTGATAGGACCTTTGGCCTACTGAAAAGTCGCTTCCGCTGCCTACATAAAAATGGCGGGGCATTGCAGTACAGGCCAGACACTTGTTGTAAAATTGTTGCCACTTGTGCCATGTTGCACAACATTGCAACTGCTAGAGGCGTACCCCTGGAACTCTCGGATAGTGAACCCAATGAAGACGATGAGCCAGGACAACCTCAACAAGCAGCAAGTGCATTGAGTGCAGCAGAAGGAAGACAGAGATGTGAGGAAATATCACAGAATTATTTTTAAGGTGGGTAATGATGATACAAGACACTACATGGTTTCATTGCCATTGTGATTTATTTAAACAGAAAAACTTCAGGTTGTGTTAATGCACACATACCAAGCAGAAAACGTGCAATGTGTAAGTCAGACCGCGCCAGGATAACTTTGCCATGGTACTTGTACATCAGCCCAGACAAATTTGGATAATGGTTACCTCACAAAATGACATTCCTGTGCCCAATGCCACACTATTTTTGGCAGCCACGCACTCCTGTTGCCCATTCTGGGTGCTCTGACACATCCCTGTTTGAGCCTTCTGATGCTGGAGTATTACTTGTACTGCGCCATCCTGCTTTCTGTCACTGGTGCCATGTTGCTACTGAGGGTGGAGGCATCCTCACTATCCCCTCCATCCATGACATTACTGGCAGCAACTGAAGTAGTTTGCAATTGCTTCACAGCATTGGTGACTTGTATCAGTCCCCTGGCCACATCACCACAGCAATGTATCATTTCAACCTGCATGCCTACTGCACGTCGAGACAGTTGTGCTGTTGTGGTGCTCAGGCGGTTGATGGCCCTAGTGTAGCCATCTAAGCGGGCAAGAAATTGATGGTGTCTTTTGCGGTGGAACACCTGGTGTTCCTGCATCACTTTGCATAACTCCTTGCGTGCTTGTGTCATGTCACTGAAGTGTTCATTTGTTTCCCTCTGTCCTTCCACCACAGCTGTTGTGAGCTGTCTGATGCTGTCACTCATCTCTCCCATGTTCCTTGCAAAAGATTAAAGGTGTGCCTGCATTGAACCCATGTCTTTGCATTGAAGGTGCTGTACCCTCAACATTGCGTTCTCCAGCCCACCAAAGGACATTGAACTGTCGCCTTCCTCACCTCTCATTTGTGCACCTGCCCTGCGCCTCTTGAGGTGGACTTCCTACATTGCACTTGGACTCGTGGTCTTGATGTGGGTGTCTGCCCAGACTGTGCTGTTGGTGGGTCAAGTTGGCTCTCCTCTTCCATTTCTAGTGCAGGCAATGGTGCCACTGTGATCCTGCCTCTTGTGGGTGCAGGTGTTGTGGGTGATAGGGACACTGCAATGTCTTCTCCTGACTGTGGCTGAGTCTCCAGGGGGTCATGGCCTTCACTGTCATCTGACTCCTTCGCAGGTGCATCTGTGATGTTAAACAGTGTAATTTCAGTTTGCATATTCGGACATATATATTTTATCTAGCACATAGTATTGTTTAATAAAGTTATTTATCAGCACACTGTGTGTATGGATTAAACTTGATTGTCATAATTGAATGCACCTATTCTGGTTTGCCACCCACTTGCCTTTCCAATTGGAGTTGCTGACTGCTATTCCCATAATGCATTTGTGTGTTACAAGTAAAATGTGGACTAGAGTACTATTCGCTACGCTAAGCCAGATCTGACTTACAGAGTATGTTTTGTAATTCTAGCATTGTATGGTCATTTGCATGCATCTTATCTTGAGATGTACTGGGCGGTGCAGAGGTATCGATCAGCGTCAATGCAACAACAGCCTCAGGCTGAAGGGTGGACTCCACCGGGTCCTCTAAGGGTGTGGGGGCTGTTTGTGTGGATGGTCCTCCTCAGCACACTGTGTGTATGGATTAAACTTGATTGTCATAATTGAATGCACCTATTCTGGTTTGCCACCCACTTGCCTTTCCAATTGGAGTTGCTGACTGCTATTCCCATAATGCATTTGTGTGTTACAAGTAAAATGTGGACTAGAGTACTATTCGCTACGCTAAGCCAGATCTGACTTACAGAGTATGTTTTGTAATTCTAGCATTGTATGGTCATTTGCATGCATCTTATCTTGAGATGTACTGGGCGGTGCAGAGGTATCGATCAGCGTCAATGCAACAACAGCCTCAGGCTGAAGGGTGGACTCCACCGGGTCCTCTAAGGGTGTGGGGGCTGTTTGTGTGGATGGTCCTCCTCCAGTCTTTTTTGCATCAGCTAGCCATGCAGCAACCCTTTACTTTGCCCGGCTCCGCAGGTCATACCACCGCTTGCGCAGATCCGGAATGGGGCGCTGTGTGACCCCAACTGTGCTGATTTTGGATGTATTCCCAGCCATATTTTTCGTTTTTCTGACTCTGGGACCTGCAGTGACTGTTTGCAAACAGTTTTTCATGTCTCTTCATAACTTCCTTTATGAGGATTTCCAACTCCTTTTCACTGAACTTCAGCTTTCTTTTGCGCTCCTTCTGGATTCTCCTCCTGATGCCATGCTGAATTATTGCACAGGTTCAGCTGTCCCAACAGGCTTCATAGTGCTGTGCTCCTGCAGTCTGCCTCCTCCTTCTTACTCTCAGTACACAGGCAACAGCATGGGATGGCTCACTTCCTGATTGTGAGGTCATCATGCTGCATCGGATTCATGGATTCGCTATTAGCGATTCTCTAATAGCGGATTCGCAAAAAATGCGATTCACATTTTAGAATTCACTAATAGCGATTGCAATTTTTACGGGATCGCAATAATATTGCAAATTTTTTGATGCATTGACATTTGCGATTCCAAATAGCGATTTGTTAAAAATCGCTATTTGGGAATCGCAAAATTAACTTTTGATGCATATGTGAATTGTATTCTGTAAAACCCATTACGGACCACATTGGGCAAATTTAGGGATCCCCAGAAGGAGGTACCAGAAGATGAAAGACAAAAATGTGAAATAGCTCATTGTAAAAGAATTTTAATGTTGTTTGGATTACTCCTGTATATAATTTTGTACCCACAGACTCAATGCTACA
The DNA here is from genome assembly GCA_963921515.1 of Calotriton arnoldi. Taxonomy (NCBI): domain Eukaryota; kingdom Metazoa; phylum Chordata; class Amphibia; order Caudata; family Salamandridae; genus Calotriton; species Calotriton arnoldi. Next base: position 859,506 of record CAWUFW010006707.1, read on the forward strand.
TTCCATGGCCTACTATTTGCCTGGCCAAATGCGCGTGGGTACATATTCAATAACAACGACTTTCAAAAAGTATAGATTCAACATAAAATTCAGAGGTGTGGCAGCAGACGTGTCACTTGCCAAAGAAATAATGAAGGAAGAAGAACATTCATTGTTATGATCCATATTGGCAAATCAGAAGGCCCTTCATTAGATTTCAAGCAGACGTCATTGAGATGCCTGCTTACAATGGACTTGAATATTTTTTTGTGTGATTGGCTGCTTGTTCTCTAAATGGGCCAAAGCCTACCCGACTTGAAGATGTGACAGCATGGCAATTGCCAAACTCTTGTTGAGAGAGTTAATTCCATGTTTTGGCCTTCCAACCTCTATTGAGACAAATGTGGAACTCATTTCTCATTTTAAAAATGAGATCCTTAAATTGATTTGTACAGCTCCAGACGTTTGTATGTAGTTATCGTCCTCAATCATCTGGAATTGTAGAGAAAATAAATGTAACCATCAAAAGCAAGCTGGCTTATGTATGTTTCCTCTATTAATTTGAAATGGTCAGACACTCTTTCTCTTGTTCTCATGAACATTAGCAGTAACCCAGACAAAAAGACTGGACTCTCGCCCCATGAAGTGTTAATGGGCAGAGCCATGAGAATTGCCTACATCCCTTCATCAACCCTTCTGTCAATAACTGATGATATCATATTAGATTACTGCAGAGGTGTGGCTCATGTGGTGAATTCTATCTATCTTCTGGTGAATTTGGCAAAAGCATGACAAAAACTCAGTGCCATTCAATGCAACCAGAAGACTGGGTCCTGGTGACAAAGCATGTCTGCAAGAGTGGCCTTCTGGTCCATGGAAAGAGCCACATTAAGTCATGCTTGTGATGAACACTGCTGTAAAGTGTGCCGGAATCTCACATTGGATCCATGGAGCTCACACAAGAAAAATCAAGACGGTGGATGAAGAGATGGTGACAAAAACAACTGATACACAGAGTCAAGCTCAAGTGTGCAGCGTTTATCCAGAGGGGGTAAGAAGTTGGAGAGAAAGTTGGAGAAGTGAATCCTGAAACTGGTGAATAAGTTGCTGAGGAAAGTTAAGGTCAAGATCCTGGTGAAGATACCAGTAGCCAGTTTTAATTTGAGGATCAAAGTGGAAAACTGTTGCAAAGTCACAAGCAGCAACAAGAAATATTCTCTGATGCAGCTCATGAAAAGCTCCAGCTGAAAATGAGTCTCAAGAACTCCAATGGGAAGAAAGAAGGTCACAGTGAGTTGAGTTGCTGATGCCAGTCAAAGCATAAGTTTGGCTTTGATTAAAGAAGTCTCACAGTCACAGTGAAGATAGAAGAGTTGAGAAAGTACATAGAGGAGTCTACTTATCTCCTAATGCAGTAAAGAGAACTCGCAAAAGAAAATGAAAGATCAGAGACAACCAGAAAAGAACCAGAAGTTATCAAAATCACTTCAGAGAACAGTGATAGTGAAGTGCCTATCACCAACAGATCAACACGAAAGAGAATCCCGAACAGAAAGTACGCTACACCTGAATGGTCAAATCTTGTATCTGTGTCTGAAGAAAAGTCAGATGAAGAACACTACAACTCAACAAATTGCTGCCAATTTATTTTTGAAGAAGAACCACCTTTAAGTTTTGCCAGTCCTGGTAGTTGAGAAATTCTGAAACAAATATTTTGAAGTCTGCAAGAAGTTATTATTTTATCTGTACAAAAGTATCCAGATGAAGAAATAAAGGATTTCGTTCAGATGAACTAAAAAAATAGAAAGTCTGAAGTTTGATTTTTGATTATTTTTTAAGAGAAGAAAAGAAAATACATCGTTTTCAAAAAACATTTCTGAAGCCTGATTTTTTTTGTCTTGAACTACTACTTTTTAATGTTTGCTTTTGATTGCAATAGAACTGGTATACAGCAGAGGGTATAAAATTGTTAGTGTGATGTCACTTATAGTGATAATAATAGTTTTAATTGGCCTGTTGTGCCTAATTTCTCTAGCTGGATATGCTTCCTCATAGGTGGAATTGACAAAAGTACACAATGAAGCTGAACATAACACACTGGCCCATAAGAAAAGATTAGTTAGTGGTCTGATGGATAATATCTATGCAAATATGTTGGGTGAATATGCGGACATAATGGGAGTGAAGAACTGTCTAGTTTGTACTTTTCTTCCTTCTTCTGCAGGTGAAGTAGAGACCTATCTACAATTAATATGACTTACAGCCTTTCATGCATAATTTATGTTAGTATATTTAATAACCAAAGGTTTCTATTGCCATACTTGTCGGATTTCATTGCTTCGCGGGTGAACCTTCCTGTTTTTGAAGGGTAACCAATAGTACATATTTTAATACAGCTGCACAAACTAACCCTAAAACTAAACAAATTAATGGGGAGTATGTATGTAGATTGAGTTAGGAAGAGCGTGAATCTATTAAAGAATATAATGAGAAGAGAGCGAAGATTTTGAGGGACTGGAAGGATAAGAGGAAAATTAGAGAACAGAATAAAGCTGAAGAGGACTTTAGGTCTTCAAATTTGTAGCCAAAGTTGACAGCATAAGAGAGAGGGTGAATTGTGTAAGGTGTGTGTGAAAGCTACATGAGTCAGATTGCTAGAGTTTGCTGGAAAGAGTGAATATGAAAGAAGTTATGTTGTCAATGATCATTTTCTGGTTTTTGAAGAACCAATTCTTAGAGGAATTTATTATGTGTATGGTAAAATAGCTTATTTCAACCTACCACATAATTATGTGTTTTTAGTTTCTTGTATTGGTCGTTCCTAAAGTCTGACATGTGAACGAGATGAGTGATGTTGTTGGTTTGAAGAGGTGAAACTTGGTTTTAGTCAGATTGTGCTACATGTATTTCGGGCTATGATGATGTGAAAATTAGAAGATTATCCAGTCTTGTAGATTGGCTCGTTCTAATACTGCTGGTGAATTAACACACATTAACAGTGAACTAACCGCTACATGTGCAATGATTATGCAACATCGCTTAGCACTAAATATCCTTCTTGTGAAGGAAGGTGATGTTTGCAGGGTTTTGAAGGTGAGAGAATGTTGCACCTTCGCCCCAGATAACAGTAAGGTTACTAATCCCTATGTCTCCAATTTAACTAATATTTCTCGTGAAATCCAAGCTTTTGAAGCGTATGGCTTAAGGGAAGCAGTAGGTTCCTGGATTAGTGAAATTGGGAAGAGTTTTAGTAAGGGTGGTGAGTGGATTGATAGCTTGGATGAGGGTATGTTTAGGACCATACTAATCCCTTTAATTATTGTGTTGATTTGTACAATTGTTCTGTTTCTCTTGTTCAGATTTTATGAGTTAATATGTCTAAATTGTTGGTGTAAAAAGAAAAAACAGAGGGGCATATTCACAAGGAGCTATCGCCGAATTAACGGCACTTCATCGCAGCCAAAGTCGTGATAAATTTACCCCCCCATTCACAAGCCGGCGTAAACAGACCACAGCACCAGTTTACCCGCGATAGCAGCCGCAAAAAACATCGCCACAGAGGACCCGCGCAAATATCGCTAATGAGATGCAGAGTAGGCGTTCGCGTGACAAAAGCCGAGACAACAGCACACCTCAACATTCACAACGACCAACCACATCCGCGATAAAAACACAAAACAGGCGATAAGGCGCGTTAGCACCAGGAAATCTACACCTGCTCTGACCTGGTGTAAAGTCGGGCGGCAGGCAGCACCACAAAAGGGAGCACAGCCCAGGGCCACATCCGAAGGGCAACAGATGCCATGGAGCCACCCATCATGCGGCCCGGACACCCAAGAGGGCCACAACACCCACCGCCACCACCCCCAGGACCTCAACCCACACCCGGAACACCCCCCCCGGACCAACACAGACGCAGCGCAGACAAAGACAGCGGAACCCCAGGAAACGTACCATCTCCACACACCCAACACCTGACAATGTCACCGTCCACTACAGGCTGAAAGAGACAACCAACCTACGCATCCTGACCATCATCGCCTAACAGGCCTACGGCAACAACACAGCGGACAACCAACATCCCACCCCACACAAAGCTGATGGTGTGGCTGCACCTGTTGGCACCTGGGACCCCCCATCCAACACCCGCCAGTCGGAGGAGTCTCACAGCCAGCCACATACAAGTCCCCCACACCTGTCCTGGACATCACCATCACCTTGGTACCCCAGTCCCCATACGTACAACACAAGGCGCAGGATCCTCTGGAGACCAAGCAAGGACCATACGCCATAGCAGGATGCACGCACATGTTGGGGGCAATACACAGCACACATGTACTACCTGTGCCCCCTGGTGACACAGCACACAATCACCGCAACAGGAAGCACACGTCTCACACCAATGTGCAGGCAACAACAGAATACCGTGGAACACCCAACAATGTCGCCTTCAAATACACAGCCAGTGAGCATGATACCTTCATCCTCCGACAGTCCATTATCAACCAGCGTTCCCAGGATGGCAACAAGGGAAATGTACAGCCCCTTGGCAATATACAAATGAACATCCCACACACCTCAACACCACAACCATGCAACTCACAACTCTGGCAATGCACACGTCACAAAATCACATACAACAGGCACAACAATATGCCCACCCACCAGACACGACAGAACAACTTACAATGTCCACATGGGCAAGCCCTGAAAATGAGCCAGGAACGGCATGGCACCTCAGCCACATACTAGCCGAATGTGGGGAGAGGTGGCAACCAGGCATGTGTGAAGGATGCAGTCGAACCATGATTGGGAAAGTACACAATGCCAACAGTGCCGGAGATGTGCTGGATACCTCTCAGTATGCAGAACACACCCATATCCATGGCGACATACACCGCTTGCCTATGGAGTGTGGTGGACAGTGGACGCCACCATGTCACCACAGCCAGTGGGGGTCCTCGCGGAAATGTTGCCTGTTACGCCCCCCCTAAGCGTCAGCGGAGTGGGATGGCCCGGCGTACGCCAAGCCAGCATAGGGGTGTGAATAAAAACCACATAGGCCTGGGCGTGGTCCACTTCCGGAAAGACCCACGTCTCTGCCAGGGAGGCACCTCCCACCTCGCCACGAGGCAGACGCCATCCTCGTGAGCGGAGTTGCCTGCGATGCCGTGCACCTGCCGGACCCCGGCACGCTGGTCCACGATACCGTCAGGCCAGCCCCTGCGCAGCCAGGCCACACTGATCACCTTCCGACACCGGCGTGTGTCAAGGTGGGCCCACCACGTGCCGGCACAAGCCTGAGGCCCGAGACCTTGGCAGCCACCTCAGACCATCACGTCCGCCACGACACCGGCCCGCTTCATTCCCTTTTCGTTGACGTACTCCACTGCCGCCCCCGGACTACTCTTCGGACCAGTAGGTCCCACATGTGGAACTGTGTCTTGAGTCATGAATGGCAGTGACCCCATATCCCGGCCAGCGGCCACAGCACCAGACCCATCCAGTTCAGTGAGGCATAGTTCCATATGGGCATCTTGCGACACGTGGTGCCACTAACCCTGTCCAACGCCAGCCTGCTACACGTGGTGCCACTAATCCTGTTCAATGCCAGCCTTCTACACGTGGTGCCACTGAACCTGAACTACGCAGGCCGGTGAGGCCATCCAACCTATGCCGGCGACACTCGGTGAATGGGCTGTGCTGACCGCTGCCTCAGGCCTACACCATGGTCAGGTAGGTCACACATTTGGAACTGAGTCTTGATTACACCATGGCAGTGAACATTATTTAAGGCAGAGAACTATTCACCATACACCCTTCGATGTGGTGGTGGCAAGTCTGTGCATGGCATCACAACCACACGTGTCTGTGGGCCTACGCGGATCACTGCCCTCGGCCTACACTGCGCTCGAGTGGGATCCCAGAATTGGAACTGAACATCGGTAATTCAAAAGGCTGAATACATGTCTTCGCACGCACGGAGGGGCGTAAGAGGATGACGAGTTGCAGGCCGGAGGGAACAGGATCATCATCACGGAGGTGATTGAACACTACCGACAACTGCCACTAACTCTGTGCCTCGCGAGCCAACGACAGGTGGCTGTGGGCCCATGCTGACCGCTGCCTCCGGCCTACACTGCGGTCCAGTAGGTCACAAAGCCTTGATTTGGCAATGTCGGAGTTCACATCTGTGTACCGGCATCATCACAGACTGCATGCCCTCACACCACCTGTGCCACTGAGTTTGTTCCCCGATATTCATGGACACTCACTGGTCGTACATTGGGGGCGTTTGAGTCTATGGAATAGGGGCTCGTTTTCATCCTCATGTAGCTGATCCCGAATTGCTGGTGACAACAAGGGTTGCGCTTTCCACTCCTCAATTTGCTGCTTCCGGATAACATCAGACCTTCCGCATCATGCCCTGAAGGACACCTTCCACTGTCCCCCGCAACACTCCGCAACATACACCTCGGACATTGATGGGGACCCGCTCAGGTCGCATGGCCCATCTGACTGCACCGCAAGTCACCGTCCCGTGGCTGGGTGCCTGTGCCGGCCACAGTGCATCCGGGGCCACTAACTCTGTGCTGCTCAGGCCTGGGACCCCTTCTTCTGAGACATTGAATGGCCTCTGTAGCGATGGTCTTGGGGTCATCAATGCCATGTGTCTGTGGCCCTGCGCTGTCCGCCTCCTCCGGCCCCAACTGCGGGCCACAAGGGCCCACACATGGCATCGAGTCTTGACCGGCCCGGACGTCGCATCACCGCATGAGGCACACGCCACCACGGCAAGGACCACCTCCAACCTCCATCTGCCAGAATCAAAAGGGTGGTCCTGACAGACCTACGGAGTTGTCCAGACCTGTTGTGGATGCCATCATCGGCCTGCTGCCCTGCTCAGCACTCCAGGTGCCAGTGACTCAATGCACCGCAAGCCATTGTCCGTTACTGATTGAGTTTTGTGCTGTTGTGAGGTTGCGCAGCAATGTCACCTCATGCAGTGGGGAAGACCTGGGACCATGAGGAGGAGGATGTGTCAAGTGTGCGGACGGGAGAAGGCACAGACAATGGGAGGGCAGGTGGCAGCAGCCCCAAGGCAGGAATGCAGACTGGTGGCGGTAGTCAAGCTACACACCCAGATCTGATACTGGGTATTGCGGTGTGGACTGCGGACGCAACTGTCCCCTCAGGCAGTGTGGGAGACCTGGGACATTGATGATGAAGTTGATGCAGGTGTACCACACCCCACTGCATCTGGACTGACCCGAAGGGACACAATCCTTGCAATTCCTTCACATGAGCGCGCTCTTCTCTAGTGCCCCTACCTCAGTGCACTGCAACTCACAGAACGTCCAGACTGAATATTGGGTGACCTCTGTCCTTACTCCGGATCCCTCCATGTTGCTCTGCAATTGACTCTGTTATGCTGGTGTTTTCTGTTTCCATTACACTGCTGTCCACTGTTCAGGTTGTTGGCAGCACCAAGCACTCCGTGCGGGCTGGCTTATACTCACCCCACACACATCCAGCACAGGCGTCACTGTACATGTGGCCCTGCCAATAAAGGGGCCGGGCGCACGTGCCCGTAGCCAGTTCAACATGATATGTGCATCTGTCTCTGTGGAGGTGTGGGTCTCCTTTGTGGGGTGTTGGTGGTCCCTGAAGGGTATTGGACACCCACGTATGTGTTCTTCTTCGCATTCCATGGGTTAGGCAACACCCTCACCTGTTGGGCCACCTCCTTTTGGCGTTCGGCCACCTGGCATTGGGGTGCCATGTGTGGGTGGGTGACGTGTTGTGAGGCAGCCGTGATTGCGGGTGCTTCATTCTGTGTGGTCTGTTGCAGAGTCTGGGTTCTCCTCTGAGTAGCTTGTCTGCCCTTGTCCTGGTGGCGGGTTGTGCGGGATGTCCATGGGCTGTTGTAGGGCGTCGGGGGTGTGGTGTTTGTCTCGGGCATCACTGATGGGTTGTCTGTTTAGACCTGCTGGAGGTGTTGTTTGTCCCTCTGCATTGTGAAGGGGAGGTGCATGTTGGCATTGTGTTGGCACCTTGTTCTTGTCGACATGCAGTCTGTGTGACAATGTACATTGTGACTGTTTGGGCGGTGGTGGCTATTTGAGTTGGGGCAGTGTACATTTGGCCTACATGGCTGATGTGGGGTTGTAGGGGTAGATGTGCATCTCACAGTTCCCTGCTCTGTCCAATGTGATTGTTCTGTTTCTGCGCCTGGGTGGACCCAGTTGTGTCCCCTGTTCTGCAGTGTGGGTGTTGCACTTTGTGTCACATTGTCATGGTATGTGCTGTGATTGCTATGTGTGTGTGCTGCAGTGTGCTACGGGGATGGGGGACATGTCCCTGGGTAATTGTGGATGTGCAGTGTGCTACACCTCATTGTGCATGTGTGGCATTGTGCCCATCACCCCCGTCCCCCCAGTCCCTGTTGGATCCTCACCCTGTTGTTGTTGTGTCAGGTCCTGTTGAGCTGTGTCCGTACTCCCTACTCCTTGCACCCTCTCCACACTGATGACTGTGGCCTGGCTTTCCTCCTGCTCCTCCTGTGTCGCTGGACTGCCACCTCCTGTCGCCGTTACTGCCTTCCTGTTGGCAGCGGGTTTGTGCCTGGTTTAGGTTGTCACGTCCTGGCGGAGCCTCTTGGCCTCCTGGGCTCTGCGACTGCATTCCAGACGGTCTGCTTGTGTCATTTGCTGGTAGTGTTCTGTCGCCTCCGTGGCCTTGGTCTTGTTTTCCTGCGGTCTGCACCCAGTCTTCCTCTCCATTTTCTCCTTGGCCTTCCCCGACCCACTTGTTTCCTTGCTGGTGGTCTGTGGGGGTTGTGGGGTTCGCGTTGCCCTCTGCGCTTGGTCAGGGTGCATGGATGTTGCTACGTGCTTTGGCTTGTTTCTGGTGTGTTGTGCCTGTGGTTTTTATGGTGCAATTGCCCGCCAGACGCGTGGGAGTTGCAGGCCTGAGGCTGCTTTTCGCAGCTTTTTGTACCGCGATTGGCCTCATCGCATGATTTCTCGCGTTCGCGTTTTGCTTTTGCATGGTGTTGATTTACACGCTGGCATTTGACGCGTTATCTGGTGACTATCGCATGCTACCGCCTTGTTGTGAATCCCACGTTGCAACGGGGTTATTTTCCCGTGATAGGCTGCGTTATTGGAAGTTGTGTTACACTACTCTTGTGGTAGTTATCACACGTTCTTGTGAATATACCCCAGAGTGTCTAAAAGGAAAATGAATGAACTAGAAGATGCCACAGATCAAATATGTATTCAACTAAGGATGTTGGAAGAATCAAATCATAAAAATCAGACGATGATGCAGACTGTATAATAGATAATTGTGAGTTTTATAGAAACTATAGGGTGTTATAGATTATTTATAAAATAATTAGATGGGGGAATTTGTAGAAGATTTTGTGCACTGGTATTATATGTGCATGGTATGGATCTGCACTCGACTTCACACATGTGCACGGATAGATGCTATTACCTTTGAAATGATTTTGCTATGATCTGGTAAAGTGCCTTTTCTTGGCTTATGCTAACTATGCCTCAAATAGGTCTCAACTCCATCATGTTCAAGATGAATCTCTCACCCTTCACATTCACTGTTTATTATTTCCGCTGCACGTATTCATGCAAGTCATATTTGCTATTTTCAAATGACCTTGTTCTCGAAGAAGACTCTCTAGCATGGGCCCAGTAATATTTCAACCTTCCTGGTTTCTTCTGACTAGTTGCTGCATTGCATTCATTCACAATAGTTCAGAATTGTTGTCACTAGTTTGTTCTGCCATCTCTGGATGGCATTTGCATGGAGGGGGCTGAATCAATGTTCATGTAGTGGGATAGCGCTTCGGTGGTAAGGCAGTATGACGCTTATTACTTCCATGCTCTGATTTGCTGAAATTGTAATTATTTTGCTCACCCCATGATTATTTAGCAGTTTTTGATATATACTATGAGAAGATTTCCTATAAAAATCCTCAAATTTAGGGGTGAGCCAGAAACCTTTCCGATGCTACTAGTGATGCTATCCAATTTCTTTCTGGTTTTGGTGCTCATTTGGGACTGAGCGCTTCTATGGCAATAACTGTATGCATCTGCACTTTACAATGTCCGCATTGTACCTTTGAATTTTTGTAAAAAAAAAAAAAAACATTCTATATGTTATAATTCCACCCTGGAACTCACTTATTGAGTCTGTCCGTCCTTATATGATTGTATTTTTGATATGTGGTTTTGCACCTTATCTTGGGACACATTCCCTCATTAAACTGAGGTTTTAACACTGTGAAATAACTCAAATGCTGGTAGAGATGAGGTAACTTTATTTAGCATGGGTTAAAGCAACCGATATTCATAACACACAGAAAGGAAATCAGTTGGCACAGGGAGTGCACCTTAGAACACTCATAACATTCTAGGAATGTTCACCCAGGGTGTAAGCGGAGGGGGAGAAGGAAGAGACCAAAGAGACAAAGCTGGAAAGAAAGAAAGGATACAACACATCTCCTTTCCTAGGGTAGAAAAAAGGAAGAGAAGGAAAAGTAGGAAGGCAGGGGTGCAGGGGAGCCACAAATTAATACATATCATAGTCTCTATGCCATAATGGTTTATGGCGAACATTTCTCAAGGTCTCCCTTGCGTTAGGAGTGCCATTTTTGTTGTTTACATTAACTCTTTGCGCACAAACGGTGTCAAGTACACCTTCGGTATTGTCTTTGACAATTCGGTCAGTGCTCCAGGATTGACCATCATTAAGTAATACAACATTTTTGAAAACTTTACATATCACTTTCCTGTCTGAGAACTTTGAGCAACCTGATCGTACAAACGTAGGTAACTTAACTCTTACAACATCTCCTTCCTCCCACAATCTTACTGGTCTTTGAATTTTACTATTTTACCTGTCTACATATTTCCTTTGGTGATCATGCACTCTTTCCATAATTTTCCCTCGATCGACCCTTCCTGTTTTGTTTCCAACCAACCACATGGGACTTAATTTGGTACCTGGTTCCCTACCTTTGAGGGACTTGAACGGTGATACACCAGTGACACAGTGTGGGGTAACAAGGTAAGACCAGATCATTTCATCCAGAGCTTTTCTCACATTTGTTCCATTGCTTACATTGAGCTGAATACAGTCCTTGATCATGTAGTTAACACGTTCAACAAGTTCATTTGCCCTTGGGAAATACAATGCAGTTTGCAAATGAGTGACAGAAAATTTGTGTAGGAATTCTTTCATGAGTGTGGAAGTGAATTGGACACCATTGTCCGTAACTATGGTCTGAGGTACTCCTTCAGTGCGGAATACTTCTTGTAAGAATTAGATAACTGTACTGGTGATGATATTGTCCACTATCTTGATGATTATCCATTTTGAATGGTAATCTATTAAGGTGAGTATGAATCTCCCTCCTAGTCCCTTCACATTTAGGGGGCCAATAATGTCCATGGCCAGCTTGTTCCAAGCAACAGTAGGAACATCCACAGCAGAAATTAGGCCCTTGCTAACATGTTTGCTCTTATCACTCACAGCACAATGTAAACACTGTCTTACATTCCTCTCAACCATGGTGTCCATGCTTGGCCACCAATAATGAAGGCGTATTTTACTCTTAGTAAGACTACATCCTAGATGGCCTTCATGTGCCAAGCTTACAATTCTCTCTCTTAGACTCTCCGGAGGTACCAGTTTGTTTCCTCTGTAAAGATTTTGATCCCGGAAGTACAGTTCATTCCTTACTTTCCAAAACCCATTCTCATCACTCTTGAGATCTGAACACTTACTCGGCCAACCATTCAATACGAGTTGCTTCACTCTAGGAAATACCGGATCACTTTGCATACTCTCATCCCATTCCAGTTTACTTATACCTTCAGTAATAGTCGCCACCACAAACTCCTCCCCAACATTGCTCTCTGGCTCTTTGTTCTCCAAGGGTAGTCTGCACAGGCAATCAGCTGCCTGATTTAATTGTCCAGGTATGTGTACAATTTTTAAATTAAACCCTTCAAGACCAAGGAACCATCTTGAGATCCTGGGTGTGGTTCTTTCTATGTTTTTTACAGAGAACGCACTTACTAAAGGCTTGTGATCCGTCCTTATGGTGAATGGTATACCCCAAACAAACACTCGAAAATGTTTCACTGCCCAAAAGCATGCAAGTGCTTCTCTTTCGACAACTGAGTAACGGGATTCAGCCTCCGTCAAAGCTCTTGACGCGAAAGCTACAACTCTTTCCTCCCCCTCTACCACTTGGCTGAGGGTGGCCCCAATGCCTTTTGTGCTAGCGTCAGTGGTGATTATGGTACGCTTTCCTGTGTCAAATCGTCCTAAGAAGGGTGCATTTGCAATGTGATACTTTAATTTATCAAATCCTTCTGTACATTCTTTGTCCTATTCAAATTTCACTCCTTTTTTAATAAACTTCTCAAGGGATAAGTAATGTCCGCAAAATTTTTAATGAATTTCGAATAATATTCTGACAACCCAAGGAACGATTTCACTTCCTCCTTAGTATTGGGCTTAGGCGCAAATTTGATGGCATCAACTAGATCTACCTTTGACTTGATACCTTCCCTGGAAATGACGTGCCCTAGGTAGGTGACTGAACGAACTCCAATTTGGCATTTTTCTCTTTTTAACGTTAATCCAGCATCTCTTAATCTGGTCAATGCTCTGCGGAAGGTTTCATTGTGCTCATTCTCATCCTTTCCGTAGACTAGCAAATCATCCTAGAAGCACAATACGTGAACAATTCCTTCCAAAATGTTCTGCATAGCGCTTTGGAAAACCGCATCAGCGGAGGCTAAACCAAAAGGCATCCTGCGGAATCTAAAAGCACCAAAAGGTGTTATAAAAGTAGTTAGTGCCTTGCTCGATGGATGGAGCCTCACCTGATGGTAAGCTGATGATAAATCAATCACTGTGAAGAACTCTGCTTTATTGACTTGACTCAACAATTCATTAATGTTTGGCAGTGGATGCCTATCGATCCAAATATTATTGTTTAACTCCCTCAAATCTATGCATAGCCTAATGTTCTTGGTATTGGTTTTGGAAGTAATGACAATGGGAGCAACCCATTCAGCACATTCTACAGTTTCAATGACTTCTTGGCTTAACAATTTATCTAATTCTTGTCTTAGGGGTTCTTTCCTCATCAGAGGAATATTCCTACATTTATGTGCCACTGGTTTAGCACCTTCCTTTAATCTAATTTTATGTTGATAATCTTTCAAACAACCTAGCTTATCTGTAAAGACCTCTGGAAATTCTTCGATCAGTTCCAAACCACAAACAGTTCTTTCCACAAGCATGACGGGAACCTCAGCTGTGGGGTCAAGTTTCATACCTAAATCTTTTTGATGAGCCCATCCCAAAAGATTTGATCTATTCCTTGCTATGTACACTTTACCGACAGTACTCCTGTCTTTAAATGTGATCCTCATAGTAGCCACTCCTTCTAGTGGAATGGGGTCTTTATTATATCCCACAGGGATCACATCAGGTTTGTCTAGGGATAACTGATCCACGTTAAATTTAGCATGAAAAGTTTTGCAGTTGATAAACGTAAATGGCGAACATGAGTCAGCATAGACTTCCAGTTTATGCCCATCCAAACCAATCTCACACTTAGGTAACTCAATCTTATGTACCTTACAGCTTTCATCCACATCAACTTGTAAAACATATTTGCACCAATTTTCTTCGCTAGTATGAATGGCATTAACGGTTTTACTTGACATATCCTTGCAAGCACGTGCGAAATGACCCTTCCGGTTGCAATTTCTACACGTGGCTGTTCTTGCAAGGCAATTTACATTGTTGGCTAAATGCCCCATACTTCCACAACGGAAGCATTTTAGTCTGTTTTCTGAGTAACTCTTTCTTTGGTGAACTCTCTTGGCTTCTCATTTTTCCTAACACTCTTGATGGCGTGCACATTTTTAAATTCTTCACAAACTTCATTTACATTGCCCTCAACAGTTACATTCATTTCCTTAATACATTCCGCAGTGTGTTCTACACTCTTCCCAATGTTAACAGCATTCTTTAGATCAGGATTTCCCACCAGTAATTTCTCCTGTATCTTCTTATTATTGGTACAGCGCACTAACTGGTCACGAATCAATGAATCAGTTAGCTCATTGAATTCACAAGTATTCGCTAGTCTTCTTAAACTTGCAATGTAATTTCCTACCTTCTCATTTTTGCCTTGAACTCTACTAAAAAATGTATGTCTCTCCAAAACCACATTTATCTTGTCGGCAAATTGTATTTCTAATTTTTTTATGCTGTAATCATAAACATCTCTTTCCTCTATTCCAACCTCTTCTTCATCTAACTCAGGAAGGCTATCAAAAACGTTCCTACCCTCTGCTCCTAGGTTATGTAAGAGTATATGTTGCCTCCTTATAGCTGAGAACCCACTTGCACCTATAGCAATAAGATAGGTTTCAAAAACTTTCCTCCAATCTTTCCATGGTACAACAGGTTCCCCAGCATCTGAAAGGAAAGGTGGGGTTGATTCATGCTAGCCGCTGCCATTTTAATCAGAATATACTTTGTGAAATGTATTTTAGTTGAGACCAGAGTATCCTGTGAATAAAATGGTTAGTAGCCTATAATATGATAAGTAGATGAACATTTATTTTAAAAAAATATATACTGTTCAATAAGTTCCAGTCAAAGGAAGCGTTAGTCACTGTAAAGTAGATGAGCACAAAGGTTCAAATTTCACTTAAATGTACCTTTTCATTTGCCATAAAAGTAGTTGCCATAAAAAAAAAATGACAATATTATTATTTTTTATTTTTTCCTCAGTAAGGTAAATGTGGCAATAAGAACTAAAGTCAAGAACAAGAACTAACAGGTAAAATCCATACAGTTCACACGTAAACGACACAGTTTTCCGGTGATATAGATGGCAAGAAAAACAACTCCTGAGTCCGTTAAAATGGTCATGAACAGGAAGATTACTTGCACAGCAGACTTCCACGCGCAGAAAATGCTCGTAGTAATAAACTCACTCACCGGTGTCTTTCTCCTGATGTTCGTGAGACAGAAACACCTTGACGCTAGGAACGGACAACAAAAGGTCTAAAAATATGCTGTGAGTACGCAAGTACTTCCTGATGAGAATATACGTACTTGAACGTTGCAGCACCAATAGAAATAACCTGTAGGCCGGTACTGGAAGACTCTTTCCTCATAAACATCGAAAATCTCCTCAGCGCATGAGCGGTAATGATGGTTCCGCCCTTCTAGACACTGAGGTGATTGATATAGACATTAGTTGCGGCTCCCAACCGGAATAACCCGTGGACCGGTAATGACTCTTTTCCACCTCACAATACACAAAATCTCCTCAGCGCATGAGCGGTAATGATAGTTCCGCCCTTCTAGACACTGAGGTGATTGATGTTAACATTAGTTGCGGCTCCCAACAGGAATAACCCGTGGGCCGGTATGACTTGTTTCCTCCTCAGAACGCGGAAAATCTCCTCAGCGCATGAGCGATGATAAACTCCGCCCAACCAAGACATCGACTAACTGCACTGCGTTGTAAAAAAAACACCAGCCGCCAACAACTCGTCGTTCCAAGGGGAAATCGGTGAAGTACATGTGCTGAACTACTTTCAATAAAAGGAAAACGGGTGTAAGTTCTCCCTTATATTCTATTCACTCATTGTAAATCAATTAAAGTACTTGCTTGTTCTTCCAATTTCCGTTGAGAACATCTACTTCTTTTCAATGTCACGCAGTTCTGATGGGTAACGTCAGGAGGGGATATCGGTACGTTGGCCTCCGCCCAACAACTCGTCGCCAGTGAAATAACTCAAATGCTGGTAGAGATGAGGTAACTTTATTTAGCATGGGTTAAAGCAACCGATATCCATAACCCACAGAAAGGAAATCAGTTGGCACAGGGAGTGCACCTTAGAACACTCATAACATTCTAGGAATGTTCAACCAGGGTGTAAGCGGAGGGGGAGAAGGAAGAGACCAAAGAGACAAAGCTGGAAAGAAAGACAGGATACAACACACTGTCCCCGATTCACCCACCCACTGGCTTGTTGCTGAGGTGTCTTTTTGGGTGTAAGATTTTAGAGGTTTCCTGCTCCCCTTCCCCCCATGTACTCCAATGTTATCCCATCATAGGTGGGCAGAATTGAAGGTAAGGTCTAGTGCCCCTGTAGGAGCTAGACAGTAATTTCAGAAAAAATAATTCTGAATCCAGTCTGGTGCCTGGATGATACTCATAAGGTGAGGAATCTGTAGAAAAATCCAGGGCTTCATTTAGAGTTTATTGGTCAGATTACTCTGTCACAAACATGATGGATATCCTCTCCGCTGTATCGCAAGTGCCAAATGATATAGTGCAATTTTAATAGGAGGGACCAGATATCTGTCACATGGGCTACCAATATTCACAAATTGATAGGAGGCAATCATCTGGGGATCGCTGGGGTTCCTTTGGTAGTAGATAGGTAATGTATGGTTATGGTAGTGGCACAACAGTGTGCAAAATTAAGCATTCATTCAGAAAAACACATTTTAAGAATTGTATACTGTTATAAGAGTTTATTTCTGTGCCGGATAGAAACTAGCACTTTATTAGAGTTAGTTGTACATGTTAACATAAAATTTTATAAATAAAGAACATATAACTATGTCTGCGCCAACACTGGACGTCCTTAATATCTCTTCTTCACACATCTATTATAAACACTTTAAATTGGCAGAAAATGAATGCTTCACACAACACTAAATGCAGCAAAAGGCTGTACACTAGAAAACTTCCAGCAAAATTAAATCCTAAAATATTTAGAATAGCATGCAGTTTGGTTGAAATTAGATTTTGGAATGGCCACAGTCTCTAGTCTCAAGCCCTTAAGTACTGCCTTGACCTCCACAAGCTTGTAGTGACTGCCAACTAGTTGGCCGAAAAGCATGACCAGAATTGAAGAGTGTGGCAAGTGATAACAATAGTACAGAATACCAAACAAAATGTCAAGGTATTGACAAGACACTGATTCATGTGTAAAGCAATCGGACACCTGATGACTCACATACAAGGACTTGTGTGTATGGGGAATTCACAATAACACATTCTCCAAATGTACAGAGTAATGCAGCATTATGATACATAGCAACCCCTGCCTCAATTTCCATAAAGTAGGGTTCTATAACAATTCTAACAAAAATAGAGCTCATATTTACATTTCTCTGAATGGAAATTCATGGGTGCTTCCATTTGTTAAATTACCCTGTTACAAAACATAGAAAAACATTGGCACAATATGTTGCTTGCTACCGGCTGCAGACTACACTTGTCGCCCTTTTCCATCTACAGTATGGTAAACAGTTACCTGTCAAATTTGCTTACATATAATACAAAAACAAAGGTGCCTGCCAGATCAAACTGCAAAGTAAGTATGGGTTGACATTCTACCCCAAAAATCAGAGCAACATTTCTTCCTATATAACAGAATAAAATCTCAATTGTACTGAAAATCCAGCATTTTATTTATTACATACCAGATGGCACAAGAGATCATTTTTGTGCAAAGAGCAAACCATAAATTCACTACAGTGGAGGCGGTGCTGAATAGCGTAACAGACTTAATTTTATAGTCTCAATTCTGTGCTATATTGGAATAAGAGACAAAAGGTTGTTTCTTGTTCGCATCTAGGGCCTACAATCAGCAGTTATAAAATCTGAATGTGAACATTGGAAGATTAATTATTGAGTTCAATATTTAGCATTTTGGTGAATGTTGAAATATTGCTGCGATATTCCAACGTGTAATTTTAGGTCGGTTATCAAAAAATGCTTTTGTGCAACACCTCCTGCCAAACTAACCATAGTGAGACTTTTCAATCTCATGTGAGAGTGCAACACACTGATTACTTTAAGGCAGAACGCCATCCAGAACACAAACATTTTACAACTCAAAACAATTTCACCTTCAAAACGTATGTTATATTTTCGGGGAAACAAGAAGAATTGAACATTTTCTAACCACTTTTAAATGTGCAATTTATTTTTACGATTTATAACATCGGGAAGGAACTCAACAATGACTTACCCTTATGGGTGACATGTATTAGGCTTTGCTTTCTCCTTAGGGGAGTCAATATTTTAGGTAGGTTATCATCATAACTTTACCCAGAAAAGGGAGACAGAGATAAATCTTGTGTATTAAAACAAACCTGCTAGTCTACATTTATATAGATATGTCAATATGGCCTTTAGTCGAAAAAAACAAGTAGGGTCCGATTCGCTAAGCTATCTACAGGCATACCGTGTGTCGAAATTTTAGGTTAGCATAATTACCTGAAAATTCAGGTAACTTCACATATTGACCTAGTTTTAAATGTGTGGAAGAAGGGGTAGCATGTTGGTAAAAGTGATATCAATGAAATATAAATAATTAATATGTTGCAATATCCTTGAATTACACAGTGATAAGAATATGGGCAGCAGACACTAATATGTATACCAGGTGTTTATGTCACATAAACCTACAAAAATGTATGTGAATTAGCAAAATAACCACATTTACACTTGTGTATAAATATAGTATACATTTGCGTAATTTGTAACATTTTACTATTACCATTACCTTTTTTTTTTAATTGGGCTATTGTTAGTTTCTCTATTTTGCATTTATTCTGAGGCAAAATTGGATGCATTTGTTCGGCAAGTGCGAGAACGCAAACACCATCCTTTAAAGCCAGTTAGCGCCTATGCTGGCAGCTAGGAACTAGAATGCTTGATTTGCATACATCTATTGATTTGCTTGTATAGGAAGCACTCTATAACAGCCTAATCTATTGGTGGGGTGGTACAGCCTGCTTCCATACTTTCTACTGGTGCATACCCTTCTATTTCCCTTTGATTGTGTAGTATTTTCTTTTCTGGTGGTGTGGCTTTCTTTCTATGCAGCCACAGTTTTGCAGCTGCAGGAAGGGGAGCACCGCGCAGCACTAGTGGTCCTTGGGACTCCTGGTAAGTATAATTAAGGTGGGAGTAGAGTTGGTGTACTGGTAGAACGTACAGAATTGAACTTTGGGTCCTCAATTTTTGATCAGTGAGAAAAGACATGCCTTGCTTTACTCTGAAGGAAAAGGATGCTGGTGGCCTCCTTGTGTGGGAAGATGGACACTTTGTGGTGGTTTTACAGGAAAAAGGGATGTGGATTTTCTTTGTGGGTGGACGTCTTGCAGTTTGTCATGATTTCTAGATGCTGAGGGCTGTAGAGCTGGGATCATAAGAACACAACTGATAATAGCCTAAATTGCTCTTAATGACTGTTAATTACTCACTCCCTTTTTATGGGACCTCACCTTTATCTCAAGCCCATAATCGCAGAAACAAGCAATTAACATTTATGTGTTGTTCTTGCAATAGCATGAATATTTGGCTCGAACCAAGTCCTTTATCTCCATGCAAACAGGAAACTGTGCCTATTTAAGGTTAATGAAAAGGAAATATTTGTCACAGAATTACAGGCCAGATTGAGATCATAAGGGAATGAGATCATAAGACTGAGATCATAAGTGAACACCAGGTTTACCTTGGGGATGGATGACCCAGGCCCAGCAGCATTAAGATTGCTAAGGGGATCTTTACGTTGGAGCCATTAGCTGCACCAGGAACCAGATTTCAGGTCCTGGACAGAAATCTCTTACACAATTAACAAATTTTGTGGTTCCTTGGACCCAGGGCAGCTGTGCAGATGAAGATTGGTGAGAGACTATTCTAGGGTCATGCAATAATAGCCAGTTGCCTTTGGCATTACCCGTAGATGGCACCAGACTCCCCCGTGAAGTACCAAATACATTGCTGCTGCCAAGGAAAGAGTGCCAAAAAGAATCTTCTCCAACTATTAGGACCAATATTTTTGCATCATCCCAGGCCCTAATGCCAACGCAGGAGAAAGAAAACATGTACCCCTTAGACATTTGGGTGTTCTTGCTGCCTTATTCTTTGGATGGAAATATAAAGTCTTATTAATCAAAAGGCATTGAAAATGATGCATTTTAAGTACATTTACCAAAGTTCTCCTTGAACATTTACTGCACTTTATTATCCTTTAATGAACAAATCAAACACCGACATTTGTAGCAACTAAAAACTCAGCTTGATGTGCAGTGTTAAGAAAAATAATAGAAAAATATCAGAACAATTCCTGCGAACCATTTTGCTCTTACTAATACAAACATATGGTTTACATCCAACAATAAACTAACTTTTTTTAATTGTGACCTCTATTATGACGAAATATGAAACATATTTGTGCTTTGGGAGCTTTGTATCTGTAAACATCAATTTTCCAGATTGCGTGAAAAAATGCAAATATTAGTGTTTGTAGCTTATTAAGAAGGAATGTAATAATATGTGGTAATTAATTCTAACTGACATTGATCTAGTGAACACTAGGTCAGTTAAAAAACATTTCTTTCACCGTTAATCCAACAAACAACATAGTTTAACAAGCTACTGCAATACAGCACACCTTTCAAAGGACTGGATATTATTTGAACCAGTTATCAATTGCCTATTTCTGCTCATTTTACTGAAAGATATTTTGATCAAGTACTCTGTCATTAGTAGTTAGTGTGCTCCTTACTTTATGACGATTGTCTCACTATTTCTTAGCCAACAGAGGTTGGAAGGGTTTTATCATGTAGAGTTGGTGATGTGCCTGGTTTGCATGGTAAATGGCTACCCACCCCGCCCTCCAGTTTTTATCAGTTTTCAGCCTTTCATACCCTCCCTTGCATCTTGAAAAGAAATCACAGGGGCATATTTACAATGAAATGGCGCAGTGCGGTGTTGCAAGCAATTTAGCTGCGCCGCATCATTTCAAAAACGCAGTAATGCACCGTATTTACACAAATACGGCGCACCCCTGTGTTTTCTCTTGCACCAGTGCTAAAAAGGCTGCCTAGCGCCAGCGCAAGCACCCTTGCATCATGGTACAACGGTGCCTGCGTTGCAGGGATGATTGTGTTTGTGCAGGAAGGCATACCTTCCTGCACAAACACAATCATTAATGGCATTCTGTTCCTTCTTTGTGTGCTGCAGAATGCAGCACACATTGAAAGGTCAAAAAACGAGGAGAAATAAAAGTATTTGTCCTCGTTGCATCCCTCTAATTCCTCCTTTCCAAAGTCGTTAGTTTTTGGCGCTGCTTTAGATTTACAGATCCTTGTAAATCTGGGCAGTGTCAAAACGTAATGGGTGTTGCGTGGGAATGCTCACAGCAACACCCATTGCACATCCCTTTGCCGCAGAAAACTGCGGCAAGGAGGGTCATATTTACAAGGCGGCGTTAAGCCACGCAAAGTAGCTTAGCGCAGCCCTCTACATATGGAGCAGGGCATTGCGCCACCGGAGTGTTGAAAAAAGTTACGCTCCAGTAGCGCAATGCTCTTGTAAATATGCCCCATAGTGTTTTCTGTGCCATACAACATTTTGTCTTGCTGCAGTGTCATCTAGAAATACTGTGAGTGTGAACTGTGAAAAAGGGCAGCAGATAGGTGACAAGCAGATAAATCCTGAGTGAAAGTTGAATCTTGACGTGATCATTTACAGACATGGGCCATGTCCTAAACAATGTGCACCTGTGAAAAATGAGTTTGCACACCCGTAAGCATGGATGCTGTTGTATTTCTGTGACTTAAGCAGCAAATCACTAGACCACTGCTCTAGTGAGTTCCTATTTGTTTTTGTGTTTTTTTTATAAGTTAGTGCACATTTTATGAAGTTTTTTTTCTAACTGAGAATATTGCAAAATAGAGCAATAAGTGTTTCTTGCAATGTTCTCAGCAACACTTTTATGAAATGTGCGCTAACTGATGAAAAATGTAATATGAATATCTGTGCAAATCACAACATAGGACATGTGCGTACACAACTGACTAGTCGCATAGCTTACTGACACACGGCTGCAAATGGAGGTGCGCAAATTAATTTTTGCAAAGAGACACTCATTGTTCATAGCATTGCCTCTGAATGTCCATAGATTATCATTGTCGAACGTGTAGATGGAGAAGTGCAAGGAGATCTTGCACCAGTTCAAGCCTTGTGTTGTACATAAAAAAATACGCTAGATTCAAATATGAGGGCACTGTATACACCAAGGATATGCTTCACTGAAAAAATCATTATGTTCCAAAATTACATATTTGTATATAAGTCCTCAAATCTAACTTTCATACTTACTGCTTTAACATAATAAATTATAAAGAATTCATGAAAAATCCATTTGAAACCAAACCCCACCCTGCCATAAAAAATTGCATTTATGAAGATCTTCAATGAAAATATTTTCATTTAATTAATTCTTTTGCACTCCAGTACTGCGCGCACGTCTGTAGGCTAAACACGATTCGGTGTAAATTTGGATTTTAACAAAGACCCTATCAACACAGTGACAGAATGCCTTGATCGTGTCATCCCTTGCGTTATCTCACTGACTAGCAGTAGAGCACTGACCAATGGCATTGTGAGACTTCTTTTGATAAAATCTAAAATCAAGTAAACATTTTTGCCATTAGATTTTCAATGTCCTTCTTTTAGAATGGGACGGTAATTTTTCCCTAAGTAAGGTAGACGTGTGTTCATACTCCAAGCAAATAAGCGTGGTAGAGACTTATGGGCTTATTTACAAGCCCCTTGTGCCGCCGGTATGTCACTTTTCCCATATTAAAAGTGACGCACCGGCAGGGCAAGAGGCTTGTAAATAAGCCCCTTTGTTTCCCCTCTATAAATTACAGAAGATTCATTAATATTTTACTATGGTGCACAGGCACGATTTCTGGCGTCTCAGTTGTTACGTTATATTTCTTTAAAAGTGTCCCTCTTTCCAAAAAAAAGCATAAATACATATACACCGAACTTCAGGCTAAATAAACCTAATAAACATATTTAACTTATTCACCCAACTATAAAAACTTTAGAACGGTAAAGGTCTGTAGATATTCCAATCTTTTCCAGACACCTACAAAAACAGGACAAGGTTTCTTTTACTGGTTCAAAGGCAAAGGGCCCAATTCACTGGGAAGTTTGGTAATTTGCTTCCACGGGTTTACTCCTAGATTTGAAGGAAATTCCCAATAATTTGAAATTCACAAAGAATTCCAGGAGTACTCCTGGCAGGCTGCTTAGTCCAATTTGCAAACATTTTGCAGTGACTTACATTTGGAGTACTCCTGACTAACTTCTGAATACCAGTAGTAAACCAAGAGTAGTCCAAGAGTAAGGTGCACTTGCTCACAGCAACATCTTTGTAAATTAGGCCCTGAGACTGTTGTTATTACCTAGTAGTACTTGCACATGTGAACATTTACAAATGTATGCAATCAATGCATTTACACTAACTTTTTGTTTTCCCGAAGAAGGAAAATATTTTGTGGTGGAAAAATTCATTCTCATACAACCCCACCAGTTTTGTGGTTGGTTCCTCCTCTTTTCTATCCTGAAAATACCTTTACTCCTGTGCTTAACAGGAGTAAATCTGCCACCATTTTCCAGAGCGGGAAATAACCTGCGAAAGGTTTGTAAATACCCATGAACTGGTGGGTTTGTGGGTCTTCTCCTCCCTTTGCAGATTTGTCTACTTCACGTGGTAATAACCAGGGCCACTGGAATTATGCACCAGGGGAGAAGCAAACTATGTGACAGGGTTGACTAAATTTTGTGGCAAAAAGGCAAATTGTGTGGTGCACCCAAGCACATTTTGTGATAGTATTACTTCTTTAGTTTGTTATTTTTACATGTAGCACTGGCTGGGCAAAGGATTAATCTAATTAGTACTAGTTTAACACTTAGCTATGACAATAAGCAAATGAAAGGTGATTGCATGGCAACCTGTGTCGCCACATTTTTGTAACTTTTGATCAATTTGAGCTAGAAACATATATCTATATATTTAATTTGAAAATTATGCAGCAGATCATGGAATATGTGACAAGTGCAGCAAACCCATAATTATACAGAAAACGCCACGGCTGCACAATCACATAGTTTCAGTGGCCCTTGTCATACCCACCCCTGTGAGGCCATTTATTCACATTGAAAATTATACTATACTGGTGAACTTTTACATGTAGTAAATTTATTTAGAAGTACAATGTCTTATTGTGCCAATCACAGTCTGGTAAATGATGCCGTTTTCACACCTCTGTATCAGGTGTGCAAAACAGCTTTGTGAAATAGGCTCAGAAGTGTCTGACCTTCAATTCACAATCACCAGTTGGTGTGTGCTGTATTTAAGTCTTGATTAATTTCACCCTTGTTTCTTTACTATTTGAATATATCATAACTCAATTAAAAATTCCATAAGTGACTATCTGGTTTGATGCAGAAATAATTTTTCGAAACATTAAACATTTTTCTCACATCTCGAAATACTGTCATACTGCTATATATACCAGAGCATGAATTTCTAAGTTCTTCATTTTAACTGGAATTAAAAGGCAAACATTATTATAAGGCAATAACAGCCACGGCCCGTGCAGGTAAGAGCGGTGGGGACGGGTGGGGGGGGGGGGGAATTTTGACAGACAAGGGAAAATTAATTATTTATTTAATTTTTCCTTGTGATCGTCTGTCGAAATCCCGCCCGCCCCGCCGCTCTTACCTGCACCGGCCACAGCTGGGCAATATTTGTCATCGATAGATACTTATTTGGGAATGATTCATTAAATGTTTTCTGTGAGCAGTTATGCCTCACTTCAAACTCCAGTGTGACTTACTCATTGATTTCCATGAATAGGACATGCTTACTCCTGGAAAAATGCTTTGTGTATCAAGTATGTGAGTGAAGGAGCCTTACAGTTGTAACTTCATGAGTACGTGGCATATGAACATGCTATAAATAGTCAGCTGTACAATATTCTTACCCAGCTGAGTTCTCAGTTCGCAGATTTCCTGATAGCAGATATAGGAAAGGTGTTCACGTGTGGAGTTTTACAAACGAATTAGCAATTTTAGGCCCTTCCTCGTCTCTTAGCACTATGATTTCTCTCGTCTCTTCCATTAAGTCTACAGTTTGCTGCATACGGCCTTATCTTTGACTATATATCATGTTGTAACTACCGCCATATTGTAACATACTTCATTATTACTGGTTCCTCAGGGCCTTTAAGGGCAAACTACATCAGCCGACAACTCTGCTCACACAATGCTGCTTTTGTACCAGGTGATGGCAGCAGCAAGCGATCTGTATTTGTTCATGAATTTAAACTACATGGAAGATGCTTAACTTGCTCTACTTGTAGTGTTGTACAAAAACGCACTAATACCTGAGAAGAAAGAATTTTTGTCTTCGTAATTTGAAGTTTATTTCAGAGTGCACCAAGATCAAAAAATGTAATTCGACCTTAATGCTGAACCTTTGCTCAATATAAGACGATGACTTGGGTGAAAATAGGGCTTGCAAACAATACCAGGAAGAGTGATGCTCTTTTATGCAAAGTAGTGTATCTTAGATAGGTATAAACCCTAGCCAACCAATTAAACACTCAGTTTGTAGTTTGTCTATTTGAGATATATTTACAATCTACAATCAAAATCTATCATTTAATCTGTACACGCGGCTTGGCATAACAAAAATGTTTATGTTTTCAATTTCTACAGCAGGGGAGATTACATATACCTGAGATATTTTTTTGTTTAGATTTAACAGATTTTTTAAGGTCAAAAGTAGATCACTGCAGCAAAGGACATAACTTTGCCAGAACTATACCATACCTTTGAGATAAGGGTCGTAATTCATGGGTAAGAAGCGATCGCCCTGAATTGTAGATTTGCAACCTATGGGAAGCGCAAAAATTAAATGTGCTTGCAAAGTAACTTGTGTTATGATCCTATGATTGCATCTTAAAGTTCTGATGACATTTACAAAACACTCAACCTCTGGGTTATGGCTTATTATGTCACAGCTCGTTGGCAATTTAGGACAATAACAAATTGCTACTAATTATGTTTCATATATACATGTACATATGTGTCATGTCAGTGGAAAAAGCGTGTCCCAGTGACACATGTTATTGAAAACAAGTGTACTAATATGCTACAGTGCAGTGGTCAAATTGAATGTTTTTACTAGTGGTTACTGGACCTTAGCGCCGGGACACTCTACAAAAACCAAACAATAAAAATAACTATAGTACAGTCTCTATAAGCCATTTTAAAGTGACTTTAAACAAGAAAACTATATGTTCTCACACGCCCCATGTAATTAATGTTTAACCCCCAGCATGAATTTAAACCCTGTGTTCTTATTCTCATTAAATATGTTTGTATAACTATTACACATAGAAAACAGCATGACATAAACCATATATCTTGCTCTACTGAGTGTAATATGCTATTTATTACCGTTGTTGGGGAGGGTGGTCTATCATGACCTCCTTGACCCTTGAGTTATGATTCCTCTCCACATTCAACAAAGTTAATGATAGATAAATAGATGGAGAGAGAGGTAGAGCGATAGATGGGAATCTTCGCTTCAGAACTAATGCAACCATAAGCAGAATCACAGTCAGGTGAAAAAACACATATTCTTTAAAGTTGTAAGGATTCATGGCCACCTAATTCTATTCATACCACATGCATGGAGGTAATTTGTGTTTTTTCATCTTCAGGATATTTGGATATTATTCAGTGGTCTTATACTGCAAACTGGTAATGATGCTGGCGAATAGAAAGTTTGGGGATGGATGATTTCAGTACTTCCTATAAGTCCTTTCTCAGCCACACAGGTGGAGAAAAGAAATGTATAACAATCTTCTCCACTTGCACCAGAAACAATAAAAACTCTACAGTGTGTGGCATATTACAGAAATGGGTGAATCATTGCTCCGCGTGGTATTGCCGTGTAGAATCCATTGCATGGGAAGAAAGGCTATGTCCTTCCCACTGTAAATACAGGAGTCTTTGATTCACAGTGCGACCAACATCGGTCAGGCGATCTCTCTTTCACTTAGTCGCTGATCTCAGGTGGCGGCCGGAGGCTCTTGCACTTGATCTCATCTAAGGCTTTCCAGTATTTGTAATTGTCCGTCAGGTGCTGCATCAGGGTCGGCAGATGTGCAAATGCTTGAAGAAAAACAAAGTTAAAGAAGTGAGTCAATTACCTTTTTACAATATAGACGAATTTTAAGAAAACAAATGCTCACCAAATTGGCTAATGGAAGGATGAAGTTCGGGCACATGCTTAGTTTACCAAGTAGCTATATTATCAATGCTGGCACACCAACTAACTGAGATAGAGTGGGTCTGCATAGCAAAGCCACAATACTGCCAAGAGGTACACATATATATTTACTTTCTGTCATGGTTAGGCAGTCTTATAGTACAGTATATGAACCATGAGGCTGACAAACCAAAGAGTTGGTGCTGGGGTGTCAAGGCCACCAACATGAAAAACTGTTCTAAGTTAGTCTTTGAATCTGAAGATTGTGGCACTGAAATTCACCAAAGCCAGAGTAGTGTGCAAGAGTTCTAAAAAGAGCATATGCTGTAGAAGCTGGGATGTTCTTCTAATTTGGGTTCCAGGATATCTATAACTTCATCACTGGTGTAATGAAACTTGAGGGCCCCCCCTGCAAAGTACTTGAAGGAGGCTGCCACCCTCCGGACCCAGTCAGGAGCTCTTAGCCTCTGCCCGTGCAAAGTGCCGGAGGGGGGACCCTGGTGCTCGGGCCCTCCCCCGCACTGTGGGGCCTGTGGGGTCTTTTGTTACGCCACTGAACTTCATCAGTAATGCTATGACATCAAAAGTATCCGTTCTTGACAATGTACTCCAATGTAGGCATATTCAATGATAAATGTTGGTGGAATAAAGATCATTAGCAAGATTAAAAACGGCTTACTACTGATAAAAGCAATTGTCAAAAGAGAGACCAAAGAGCCAACAGCTTAGGCTTCTGTCTTCCTGTGGAGCAGATACCTGTCGGGTAATGAGGTGGTCTTCATACCTAAAGAAGCACTCCAGATCAGACAATAAGTTTCAAAGACCCATACCTCTATACCCAATATCCACTTTTTGCTCTATTCCTTCTTGTAACAGATATACAGGATGCAATATTTAGGCATTTGGGTCAAACTGTGTCCACAGACATCAAGAGAAATCAATTTAAAACTTGGACAAAGAGCCTTATGATAGTGAAGCATGAGTTTTACAATTCTTGGTATGGGATATGTGCCTCTTGATTGTCGAAACATTTGTGCACTGCCTCTTCAATCATTTTGGTAATTTTGACCTGAAACTGAAGAAGCTCTGCTACCTCATCCAGCTGTTTTTGAAGACAGAAGAGTTCCTTCGTGGCGCTGTTACATTTTGATTGAAGTCCCATATTCATAAAAAGGACCCCTATCACCAATGACACTTAGTGGATAATCACAGAAACAAACATTTCCTCACAGAATCACTTCCTTATCTGTTACAATACCTTTTAAAGGAAGAAGGGCTTGTACACAATACTTATATCTAAAATCAACATTCACTCATTTCGATTATTTCTAAATACATGTTTATAACAAAAATATGAAAATGTTAAAAACAAATTGTAGGGAAGTGGGTTTCTGTTGCAGTAACCCCCCCACTTTTTGCCAGACCACTGATGCACTTTGACTTGATGTGCCCTGGTTCCCTGCCAATCAGGTTCCCAGGGCCTGTGTTCTTTCCCCAAAACTGTACCCAATTGGCATCTCTGGCCACAGGTCAGCCCCTGGTAAATGGTACCACAGGTACCCAGGGCACTGTGACCAGGGAAGACCTCTAAGGGCTGCAGCACTTATTGTGCCATCATTAGAGGCCCTGTACCTTTACACACACACACAGCCTTTGCAGGCTGCGTGTTTTGGTGCAGAACAAAGTGAAGAGTCGACATGGCACACACCTCTGTGTGCCATGCCTACAACCCACTGCCCTGGCATAGGTCAGCCACCCCTCTAGCTGGGTGCACTATACCAGTGGTGAGGGTACAGGTGCATGAGCCCTGTACCCCTACAGTGTCTAAGTCCATTCTTAGACATTGTAAGTGCAGTGCTGCCATTAAGAGTATATGGTGCTGGGAGTTTGTCATTACGAACTCCACAGCACCATAATGGCTGCACTAAATACTGGGAAGTTTGGTATCAAACTTCTCAGCACATTAAACCCACACTGATGCCAGTGTGGGATTTAATGAAAAATGCACACAGAGGGCATCTTAGAAGATGCCCCCTGAAACCTAACCCACCTCTAGTGTCCAGGCTTAGTGGCTGCTTCCGCTGCCACCATCAGACATGTTTCTGGACCCCTGGGTCGAGAGCCTGCTGCTCTCGGGGGCCTGAAACAATGCACATCCTGGGACGAGGTGCCAAGCCTCCTCCCCCAGGATGGGCAGGGTTCACGAAGGAGAAGCCTCAAAGGCATGCCGCCTTTGTCAGCCTCTCCAGACCATTTGCTGCTTTCAGCAACTGGTCCCCACTGGTTCTACCCCCCACTTTGGGCGGGAGAACTGGCGGGAAAAACAAGTGAGGAAGGGAGGTGTGCCCACCTCTGCCAACTGCACCCCTCAGGTGGGGGAGGCAAGGTGAAGCACAACCTCGAGTCCCCGCCATCTTGAGGATGGGGGGACCCAGCCAACCAGGGACAGGCTCCTGCCCCCCTCCCACTGGAGAGTGGCAGAATAGGGGGTGTACCCACCCCAGGGAAGGGACCCATTGGTCCCTGCCCTTTCCCTACCTGTAGCGCCCCTAAATCTAGTATTTAGGGTACACCCTGAACCTTACTTCCGCAGATCCAGCTTACCTACAAGAAGAAAAGAAGAAAGACGAAGAGCCGTGCAGAGCTAACAAGAGGACGATGCCCACTGACTTGGCCCCATCCCTACAGGCCTGTCTCCCCTCGAACCTGCTCCTGCGAAATCCCGGCATGTCCAGCAGCCAGCAACATCACAAGCCCCGGAGAACCTGCCTGCCTTCACTTCCAAGACTGTTTCTCCAGGGAACACCGGACGTGTTTAAACTGCAGCTTCTGGCTCCGGCCGGACACCGCGAATCCAGCCCACTCTGCACCCGCCAAACCCGGCCCGAGCGGAAAAACACCACGAGAAGGTCACCCCGGCGATCCTGACCTGAGATCCGGCAACTCCTGACCTGCCTCAAGCCGCCAGACGACGCCTGCAGCCTCAATACAGAGGCTCCCCTCTACCGCGACCAGAGCGGGTAAGAAAATCCGACCCTAAAAGGCACCCCTGCACCCGACGCCCCAAAACCTTGTGTGCCCAAACCAACGGTGCCTAACCAACCCAAGACATCCCAACTTACCCCTCGAAGTGGTGGTCGCATCCAGAAGGTCCTCGTCCCCGAGCCTGCAGTGCTTCTTCAAACCGGAGGCCCTCCATAGAAAACAACAGGGCGCCCGACGTCGATACAGCACTCTGCACCCGCCTGCCCCAGTGCCGCTGAGGGTGCACCTTTTGTGCCTACTTGTTTCCCCATTTGCCCTGACCTAAACCCTAGGAGCTTTGCTCCCACAAC
This sequence comes from Calotriton arnoldi, assembly GCA_963921515.1. Taxonomy (NCBI): domain Eukaryota; kingdom Metazoa; phylum Chordata; class Amphibia; order Caudata; family Salamandridae; genus Calotriton; species Calotriton arnoldi. The sequence continues at coordinate 890,062 of CAWUFW010006707.1, forward strand.
CCAGTGGCCTGCTTGCCAGCAGCCACCAACCGGAGACCCCTATCCTCCATAGGATAACATTGGGCCTCAACACTCTGCACCCGGCCGCCCTAGTGCCGCTGAGGGTGCAACAACAGTGCAACACTGACCCTGGGGGAACCCTTGTTCTAACCCCAGAACCTTAACTCCCACAGTCGTTTACTTACCTGCAAACCGATAACCTGTTTTTCCTCCATAGGATAACATTGACAATTTTTCTTCGGAAAAACGACCGTGTGGAGTTCTGAAAACTAAAGATATTCTTTAAAAATCGTACAATTAACCAAAACGTGTTTTCTTACCTGTTTGCAGGACATGTCCCAGTATTGAATCTAGGCATCCAGCACTGAGTTAGAAAAAGTAACGTAAAAGTAACTTACCTGCAATGTGTTGAAACAGCCCATTCATTTCAATGTACTGCTCCAAAAAGTTTCTAAGTGTGGAGTTTTGAAATGTGAAAATATTCTTTAAAAATCGCACGAATAACAAAAACGCATTTACTCACCTGTTTCCAGGAAATGTCCCAGTGCTGAATCCAGGCATCCAGCACTGAGTTAGAAAAAGTAACGTAAAAGTAACTTACCTGCAATTTACTGAAAAAGCCTATTCATTCCAATGTACTGCATTTGCTAAGTGTTGCATACTACTGCTCCCCTGTAAATCAAACAAAGTACAATTTCCATTGCATCTTTAAACTGTTCGACATTCAGTAACTTATTACTACAAAGTATTTTATGCTTACCTGTGCCAGGCTTGCTTGGTTCTAAAATAAACAACAGTATATTTTTTTATACAAAAACAATTGACCTAGAGTTCAGTTCTTGAGTGTGTGAATTCATTTGCTGTCTGAGTGTGTACACCAAATGCTTAACACTGTCCTCTGATACTGCCTTACTGCTCGACCAAACTACCACTAGTAGAGAGTAAGGTTCTATCTAACTTTAACCTCTGCCTACCTCTGGAGTCACCTGGACCCTATACACACTACACCTCATTTTGGTGTAGTATATATAGAGCCAGTTTCTTACATTGGTGGATCAGCGGTGGGATATACAACTTGCATTTGTTGGACTACTTGGTTACCACCTGATCACACGACAGAACTCTTAAATTGCCTTTAGAATTCAGATTTTTTCAAAAATTGGCATTTTTCCCAAACTACTAAAAGTCTTGTTAGGGCCTTGCTTAAGTCCCTTTAGAATTTTAGAAAATAAAAAGTCACTATAGTCAAGGGTAGAGGGGTTAGAACTTTTTGTTAGAATGTCTCAAGAAAAAGAACCCAGCTATTAGTGGAGATAATAATGACATGCAGGACATGGTTGAGGAGCTTGACCTCACCCCTTACCTTCACTTGTCTTTCAAGGAAGTAAGGTCCTTGTGTAAACTCAAAAACATAGCAATGGGCCCTCATCCAACCAAACAAAAGCTCCAGGAGCTATTGGCTGAGTATTCAAGGGCCCACCCCTCTGAAAATGGTGATGACCAGTCAGAGGAGGAAAGGAGTGAGGAGGATGGAGATAGGTGCCCACCTCCACCACTTCCTAGGGAAGAAAGGGTCCCTGCACCCTTATTTCCAAGAGTTAACCTCTGGGGACCTAGAGGCCACACAGGTGGCTCAGGTTCTGGTGAGGACATTGAGGACAGCCTCAATGAGAAGGACAGCCTTTTAGCAAGGCTGGCCAAAAGACTGGACCTAGAGACCAGACTCCTGGCTCTAGAGAAAGAAAGAAAGGAGATGGGATTAGCACCCATCACTAGTGGCAGCAATCAAAATAATAAGGATGAAGAGCAATCTTATGATTCTAAATTCCCCAAAGGGATTGTCCCTAAATATGAGGAGGGTGATGATATCACCACGTGGTTCACAGCCTTTGAGAGGGCTTGTGAAGCCAGAAGGGTGAAGAAGACTTTCTGGGGGGCACTCCTTTGGGAACTGTTCTCTGGTAACTGCAGAGACAGACTCCTGACCCTTTCTGGGGCAGATGCTGGGTCTTATGACCTCATGAAGAGAACTCTGATTGAGGGATTTGGACTCACATCTGAGGAGTACAGAATTAGATTCAGGGAGCTCACAAAACCCAAAACCAGTCCTGGATTGATTTTGTAGACTACTCAGTAAAAACACTAGGTGGCTGGTTAACTTGAAACAATGTGCATGACTTTAATGGAATTTACAACCTGTTTATGAAGGAACACATATTAAGTAATTGCATTGATGAAAAGTTACATCAGTACCTGGTAGACCTAGGTCCACTTTCTCCCCAAGAATTGGGAAAGAAGGCAGACCACTGGGTCAAAACAAGGGTCAATAGGACGTCCACTGGGGGTGACCAAAAGAAAGGGGTTACAAAGCCTCCCCAGAAGAAAGACAGTGAACCCCTTAAAGATAAAAGTAAGGAGTCCCAGGTAGCCCCCCAAAAACCTGTCCAGGAGGGTGGGCCCAAAGACACCTCAAAAACTAAGACAGGGTACCAAGGTAAGAATTGGGATCCCAACAGAGTATGGTGTCACACCTGCCAAAAGGCAGGACACCACACCAAGGACCCTAGCTGTCCTAAAAACAAAGTCCCTAGCACAGCTCCAGGGGTGACTAGTGTAGCTCCAGGGGTTGCCAGTGTAGCTTTGGAGGAAGGGTCCTCAGATGAGGAAGCCCTCATAGCCTTCAACTGGAAAATGGGGCCACAAGGTAAGCTGGAGATTCCAGAGGGGAGGAGACACTTCCACCACCTACTGGTGAATGGAATCCCAGCCCTTGCCCTGAGAGATACCTGTGCGAGTCACACTGTGGTGCATGACAGGTTGGTTCTCTCAAACCAGTATGTCCCAGAGGAAACAAAAAGAGTAAGGACTGTCCCAGGGGGTGTCACTGTTAGGCCTGTGGCTGTAGTGCCCCTAGAAGTAGCTGGGTCACTTAGATGGAGAAAGGTGGTAGTCAGTAAAGACCTCCCCCTTGATTGTCTCCTTGGGAACGACCACCCAGAGGTTGGTCTGAGCCAAAGAGAGGTCCTGGTCCAATGCCAGACCTCACCCCAGAAACCTGGGGGGGCTCAACCTGCAGTTAGTGCAGCTAAGCCCCAAAAGAAAAAGAAGAAACAATGTAGGAAAGGTGGGCAACTGTTAGCCACAGTTCCAGTGGGCCAGAGAGATTCTATCCCAGTAAGGGAGAACTCCAAACTTGGCACTGGTGAAGTCCCCCTAGCCAACAAAAAGCCCTGACTAGTCAGACAACTGCCCAGCCTGAGTTGGTGGCTCCTCAGCTGGCAGATCAGAGGGTGGAAGAAGGGTGTTCCCTACCAAGTGTAGTGACCCCCCACCCTAAAACAGCAGACAGGCAACCAGAACCCAAAGAAGCCTGTAAGGTAGCCCCTTCACCTATCAGTGAGGAGCTAAAGGTGTGGTTCTGGGCACTGACAGCTGTCAGTAGCCTCTGCTGGGTGTTAGCCTTCATGGCAGCACTGTCCTTGACATGGTGGCCTAGCCCCCTGCCAAATAGCAAGTTAGGCCCCCTGACCTTATTGGTCATGGTGGGGTTGCTCAAGCTGTGGGTAACCTCTGTGGGTAAGCCGGGCTTTGCCCTAGCTAAGTTAGAAATTGCAGAGGTAGGCACCTCTGAACCCAAACTAAAAAGATGGAGTGAAGGCACTTAAGAGATAGGAAAGGAGCATTGGGAATTAGGACCTGAAACTGTTGAGGTAGGCCAGCTCCCTAAAGGGGCTGACCTGGACAGAAGGATGTAAGGCAGAGTAGGCCCTGCAACTCCCAAACCACTTCCTCTGCTCTTCCTCGCCTGAAAGACTAGGAAAACTCTCCCAGATTTGGCTGAGTATCCTGGCCTTTGGGCTGGGGGGGGGGCTTGTGTAAGGAAGTGGGTTTCTGTTGCAGTAACCCCCCCACATTTTTGCCAGACCACTGATGCACTTTGTCTTGATGTGCCCTGGGTCCCTGCCAATCAGGTTCCCAGGGCCTGTGTTCTTTCCCCAAAACTGTGCCCAATTGGCATCTCTGGCCACAGGTCAGCCCCTGGTAAATGGTACCACAGGTACCCAGGGCACTGTGACCAGGGAAGACCTCTAAGGGCTGCAGCACTTATTGTGCCACCCTTAGAGGCCCTGTACTCTTACACACACACACTGCCTTTGCAGGCTGCGTGTTTTGGTGCAGAACAAAGTGAAGAGTCGACATGGCACACACCTCTGTGTGCCATGCCTACAACCCACTGCCCTGGCATAGGTCAGTCACCCCTCCAGCTGGGTGCACTATACCAGTGGTGAGGGTACAGGTGCATGAGCCCTCTACCCCTACAGTGTCTAAGTCCATTCTTAGACATTGTAAGTGCAGTGCTGCCATTAAGAGTATATGGTGCTGGGAGTTTGTCATTACGAACTCCACAGCACCATAATGGCTGCACTAAAAACTGGGAAGTTTGGTATCAAACTTCTCAGCACATTAAACCCACACTGATGCCAGTGTGGGATTTAATGAAAATGCACACAGAGGGCATCTTAGAAGATGCCCCCTGAAACCTAACCCACCTCTAGTGTCCAGGCTGAGTGGCTGCTTCAGCTGCCACCACCAGACATGTTTCTGGACCCCTGGGTCGAGAGCCTGCTGCTCTCGGGGCCTGAAACAATGCATATCCTGGGACGAGGTGCCAAGCCTCCTCCCCCAGGATGGGCAGGGTTCACGAAGGAGAAGCTTCAAAGGCATGCCGCCTTTGTGAGCCTCTCCAGACCATTTGCTGCTTTCAGCAACTGGTCCCCACTGGTTCTACCCCCCACTTTGGGCGGGAGAATCGTCGGGAAAAACAAGTGAGGAAGGGAGGTGTGCCCACCTCTGCCAACTCCACCCCTCAGGTGGGGAGGCGAGGTGAAGCACAGCCTCGAGTCCCCGCCATCTTGAGGATGGGGGACCCAGCCAACCAGGGACAGGCTCCTGCCCCCTCCCACTGGAGAGTGGCAGAATAGGGGTGTACCCACCCCAGGGAAGGGACCCATTGATCCCTGCCCTTTCCCTACCTGTAACGCCCCTAATTCTAGCATTTAGGGGACACCCTGAACCTTACTTCCGCATATCCAGCTTACCTACAAGGAGAAAAGAAGAAGAAGGATGAAGAGCCGTGCAGAGCTAACAAGAGGACGACGCCCACTGACTTGGCCCCAGCCCTACAGGCCTGTCTCCCCTCGAACCTGCTCCTGCGAAATCCCGGCGTGTCCAGCAGCCAGCAACCTCACAAACCCCGGAGGACCTGCCTGCCTTCACTTCCAAGACTGTTTCTCCCGTGAACACCGGACGTGTTTAAACTGCAGCTTCTGGCTCCGGCCGGACACCGCGAATCCAGCCCACTCTGCACCCGCCGAACCCGGCCCGAGCTCGAGTGGAAAAACACCACGAGAAGGTCACCCCGGCGATCCTGACCCGAGATCCGGTGACTCCTGACCTGCCTCAAGCCTCCAGACGACGCCTGCAGCCTCAATCCAGAGGCTCCCTCTACCGCGACCAGAGCGGGTAAGAAAATCCGACCCTAAAAGGCACCCCTGCACCCGACGCCCCACGGCCTTGTGTGCCCAAACCAACGGTGCCTAACCAACCCAAGACATCCCAACTTACCCCTCGAAGTGGTGGTCGCACCCAGAAGGTCCTCGTCCCCGAGCCTGCAGTGCTTCTTCAAACCGGAGGCGCTCCATAGAAAACAACAGGGCGCCCGACGTCGATACAGCACTCTGCACCCGGCCGCCCCAGTGCCGCTGAGGGTGCACCTTTTGTGCCTACTTGTTTCCCCATTTGCCCTGACCTAAACCCTAGGAGCTTTGCTCCCACAACCCAGTGGCCTGCTTGCCAGCAGCCACCAACCGGAGACCCCCTATCCTCCATAGGATAACATTGGGCCTCAACACTCTGCACCCGGCCGCCCTAGTGCCGCTGAGGGTGCAACAACAGTGCAACACTGACCCTGGGGGAACCCTTGTTCTAACCCCAGAACCTTAACTCCCACAGTTGTTTACTTACCTGCAAACCGATAACCTGTTTTTCCTCCATAGGATAACACTGACAATTTTTCTTCGAAAAAACGACCGTGTGGAGTTTTGAAAACTAAAGATATTCTTTAAAAATCGTACAATTAACCAAAACGTGTTTACTTACATGTTTGCAGGACATGTCCCAGTGCTGAATCTAGGCATCCAGCACTGAGTTAGAAAAAGTAACGTAAAAGTAACTTACCTGCAATTTGTTGAAACAGCCCATTCATTTCAATGTACTGCTCCAAAAAGTTTCTAAGTGTGGAGTTTTGAAATGTGAAAATATTCTTTAAAAATCGCACGAATAACAAAAACGCATTTACTCACCTGTTTCCAGGAAATGTCCCAGTGCTGAATCCAGGCATCCAGCACTGAGTTAGAAAAAGTAACGTAAAAGTAACTTACCTGCAATTTACTGAAAAAGCCTATTCATTCCAATGTACTGCATTTGCTAAGTGTTGCATACTACTGCTCCCTGTAAATCAAACAAAGTACAATTTCCATTGCATCTTTAAACTGTTCGACATTCAGTAACTTATTACTACAAAGTATTTTATGCTTACCTGTGCCAGGCTTGCTTGGTTCTAAAATAAACAACAGTATATTTTTTTATACAAAAACAATTGGCCTAGAGTTCAGTTCTTGAGTGTGTGAATTCATTTGCTGTCTGAGTGTGTACACCAAATGCTTAACACTGTCCTCTGATACTGCCTTACTGCTCGACCAAACTACCACTAGTAGAGAGTAAGGTTCTATCTAACTTTAACCTCTGCCTACCTCTGGAGTCACCTGGACCCTATACACACTACACCTCATTTTGGTGTAGTATATATAGAGCCAGTTTCTTACATTGGTGGATCAGCGGTGGGATATACAACTTGCATTTGTTGGACTACTTGGTTACCACCTGATCACACGACAGAACTCTTAAATTGCCTTTAGAATTCAGATTTATTCAAAATTGGCATTTTTCCCAAACTACTAAAAGTCTTGTTAGGGCCTTGCTTAAGTCCCTTTAGAATTTTAGAAAATAAAAAGTCACTATAGTCAAGGGTAGAGGGGTTAGAACTTTTTGTTAGAATGTCTCAAGAAAAGAACCCAGCTATTAGTGGAGATAATAATGACATGCAGGACATGGTTGAGGAGCTTGACCTCACCCCTTACCTTCACTTGTCTTTCAAGGAAGTAAGGTCCTTGTGTAAACTCAAAAACATAGCAATGGGCCCTCATCCAACCAAACAAAAGCTCCAGGAGCTATTGGCTGAGTATTCAAGGGCCCACCCCTCTGAAAATGGTGATGACCAGTCAGAGGAGGAAAGGAGTGAGGAGGATGGAGATAGGTGCCCACCTCCACCACTTCCTAGGGAAGAAAGGGTCCCTGCACCCTTATTTCCAAGAGTTAACCTCTGGGGACCTAGAGGCCACACAGGTGGCTCAGGTTCTGGTGAGGACATTGAGGACAGCCTCAATGAGAAGGACAGCCTTTTAGCAAGGCTGGCCAAAGACTGGACCTAGAGACCAGACTCCTGGCTCTAGAGAAAGAAAGAAAGGAGATGGGATTAGCACCCATCACTAGTGGCAGCAATCAAAATAATAAGGATGAAGAGCAATCTTATGATTCTAAATTCCCCAAAGGGATTGTCCCTAAATATGAGGAAGGTGATGATATCACCACGTGGTTCACAGCCTTTGAGAGGGCTTGTGAAGCCAGAAGGGTGAAGAAGACTTTCTGGGGGCACTCCTTTGGGAACTGTTCTCTGGTAACTGCAGAGACAGACTCCTGACCCTTTCTGGGGCAGATGCTGGGTCTTATGACCTCATGAAGAGAACTCTGATTGAGGGATTTGGACTCACATCTGAGGAGTACAGAATTAGATTCAGGGAGCTCACAAAACCCAAAACCAGTCCTGGATTGATTTTGTAGACTACTCAGTAAAAACACTAGGTGGCTGGTTAACTTGAAACAATGTGCATGACTTTAATGGAATTTACAACCTGTTTATGAAGGAACACATATTAAGTAATTGCATTGATGAAAAGTTACATCAGTACCTGGTAGACCTAGGTCCACTTTCTCCCAAGAATTGGGAAAGAAGGCAGACCACTGGGTCAAAACAAGGGTCACTAGGACGTCCACTGGGGGTGACCAAAAGAAAGGGGTTACAAAGCCTCCCCAGAAGAAAGACAGTGAACCCCTTAAAGATAAAAGTAAGGAGTCCCAGGTAGCCCCCAAAAACCTGTCCAGGAGGGTGGGCCCAAAGACACCTCAAAAACTAAGACAGGGTACCAAGGTAAGAATTGGGATCCCAACAGAGTATGGTGTCACACCTGCCAAAAGGCAGGACACCACACCAAGGACCCTAGCTGTCCTAAAAACAAAGTCCCTAGCACAGCTCCAGGGGTGACTAGTGTAGCTCCAGGGGTTGCCAGTGTAGCTTTGGAGGAAGGGTCCTCAGATGAGGAAGCCCTCATAGCCTTCAACTGGAAAATGGGGCCACAAGGTAAGCTGGAGATTCCAGAGGGAGGAGACACTTCCACCACCTACTGGTGAATGGAATCCCAGCCCTTGCCCTGAGAGATACCTGTGCCAGTCACACTGTGGTGCATGACAGGTTGGTTCTCTCAAACCAGTATGTCCCAGAGGAAACAAAAGAGTAAGGACTGTCCCAGGGGGTGTCACTGTTAGGCCTGTGGCTGTAGTGCCCCTAGAAGTAGCTGGGTCACTTAGATGGAGAAAGGTGGTAGTCAGTAAAGACCTCCCCCTTGATTGTCTCCTTGGGAACGACCACCCAGAGGTTGGTCTGAGCCAAAGAGAGGTCCTGGTCCAATGCCAGACCTCACCCCAGAAACCTGGGGGGCTCAACCTGCAGTTAGTGCAGCTAAGCCCCAAAAGAAAAAGAAGAAACAATGTAGGAAAGGTGGGCAACTGTTAGCCACAGTTCCAGTGGGCCAGAGAGATTCTATCCCAGTAAGGGAGAACTCCAAACTTGGCACTGGTGAAGTCCCCCTAGCCAACAAAAAGCCCTGACTAGTCAGACAACTGCCCAGCCTGAGTTGGTGGCTCCTCAGCTGGCAGATCAGAGGGTGGAAGAAGGGTGTTCCCTACCAAGTGTAGTGACCCCCACCCTAAAACAGCAGACAGGCAACCAGAACCCAAAGAAGCCTGTAAGGTAGCCCCTTCACCTATCAGTGAGGAGCTAAAGGTGTGGTTCTGGGCACTGACAGCTGTCAGTAGCCTCTGCTGGGTGTTAGCCTTCATGGCAGCACTGTCCTTGACATGGTGGCCTAGCCCCTGCCAAATAGCAAGTTAGGCCCCCTGACCTTATTGGTCATGGTGGGGTTGCTCAAGCTGTGGGTAACCTCTGTGGGTAAGCCGGGCTTTGCCCTAGCTAAGTTAGAAATTGCAGAGGTAGGCACCTCTGAACCCAAACTAAAAGATGGAGTGAAGGCACTTAAGAGATAGGAAAGGAGCATTGGGAATTAGGACCTGAAACTGTTGAGGTAGGCCAGCTCCCTAAAGGGGCTGACCTGGACAGAAGGATGTAAGGCAGAGTAGGCCCTGCAACTCCCAAACCACTTCCTCTGCTCTTCCTCGCCTGAAAGACTAGGAAAACTCTCCCAGATTTGGCTGAGTCTCCTGGCCTTTGGGCTGGGGGGGGGCTTGTGTAAGGAAGTGGGTTTCTGTTGCAGTAACCCCCCCACTTTTTTGCCAGACCACTGATGCACTTTGTCTTGATGTGCCCTGGGTCCCTGCCAATCAGGTTCCCAGGGCCTGTGTTCTTTCCCCAAAACTGTGCCCAATTGGCATCTCTGGCCACAGGTCAGCCCCTGGTAAATGGTACCACAGGTACCCAGGGCACTGTGACCAGGGAAGACCTCTAAGGGCTGCAGCACTTATTGTGCCACCCTTAGAGGCCCTGTACCTTTACACACACACACTGCCTTTGCAGGCTGCGTGTTTTGGTGCAGAACAAAGTGAAGAGTCGACATGGCACACACCTCTGTGTGCCATGCCTACAACCCACTGCCCTGGCATAGGTCAGTCACCCCTCCAGCTGGGTGCACTATACCAGTGGTGAGGGTACAGGTGCATGAGCCCTCTACCCCTACAGTGTCTAAGTCCATTCTTAGACATTGTAAGTGCAGTGCTGCCATTAAGAGTATATGGTGCTGGGAGTTTGTCATTACGAACTCCACAGCACCATAATGGCTGCACTAAAAACTGGGAAGTTTGGTATCAAACTTCTCAGCACATTAAACCCACACTGATGCCAGTGTGGGATTTAATGAAAATGCACACAGAGGGCATCTTAGAAGATGCCCCCTGAAACCTAACCCACCTCTAGTGTCCAGGCTGAGTGGCTGCTTCAGCTGCCACCACCAGACATGTTTCTGGACCCCTGGGTCGAGAGCCTGCTGCTCTCGGGGGCCTGAAACAATGCATATCCTGGGACGAGGTGCCAAGCCTCCTCCCCCAGGATGGGCAGGGTTCACGAAGGACAAGCTTCAAAGGCATGCCGCCTTTGTGAGCCTCTCCAGACCATTTGCTGCTTTCAGCAACTGGTCCCCACTGGTTCTACCCCCCACTTTGGGCGGGAGAACCGTCGGGAAAAACAAGTGAGGAAGGGAGGTGTGCCCACCTCTGCCAACTCCACCCCTCAGGTGGGGGAGGCGAGGTGAAGCACAACCTCGAGTCCCCGCCATCTTGAGGATGGGGGGACCCAGCCAACCAGGGACAGGCTCCTGCCCCCCTCCCACTGGAGAGTGGCAGAATAGGGGGTGTACCCACCCCAGGGAAGGGACCCATTGATCCCTGCCCTTTCCCTACCTGTAACGCCCCTAATTCTAGCATTTAGGGGACACCCTGAACCTTACTTCCGCATATCCAGCTTACCTACAAGGAGAAAAGAAGAAGAAGGACGAAGAGCCGTGCAGAGCTAACAAGAGGACGACGCCCACTGACTTGGCCCCAGCCCTACAGGCCTGTCTCCCCTCGAACCTGCTCCTGCGAAATCCCGGCGTGTCCAGCAGCCAGCAACCTCACAAACCCCGGAGGACCTGCCTGCCTTCACTTCCAAGACTGTTTCTCCCGTGAACACCGGACGTGTTTAAACTGCAGCTTCTGGCTCCGGCCGGACACCGCGAATCCAGCCCACTCTGCACCCGCCGAACCCGGCCCGAGCTCGAGTGGAAAAACACCACGAGAAGGTCACCCCGGCGATCCTGACCCGAGATCCGGTGACTCCTGACCTGCCTCAAGCCTCCAGACGACGCCTGCAGCCTCAATCCAGAGGCTCCCCTCTACCGCGACCAGAGCGGGTAAGAAAATCCGACCCTAAAAGGCACCCCTGCACCCGATGCCCCACGGCCTTGTGTGCCCAAACCAACGGTGCCTAACCAACCCAAGACATCCCAACTTACCCCTCGAAGTGGTGGTCGCACCCAGAAGGTCCTCGTCCCCGAGCCTGCAGTGCTTCTTCAAACCGGAGGCGCTCCATAGAAAACAACAGGGCGCCCGACGTCGATACAGCACTCTGCACCCGGCCGCCCCAGTGCCGCTGAGGGTGCACCTTTTGTGCCTACTTGTTTCCCCATTTGCCCTGACCTAAACCCTAGGAGCTTTGCTCCCACAACCCAGTGGCCTGCTTGCCAGCAGCCACCAACCGGAGACCCCTATCCTCCATAGGATAACATTGGGCCTCAACACTCTGCACCCGGCCGCCCTAGTGCCGCTGAGGGTGCAACAACAGTGCAACACTGACCCTGGGGGAACCCTTGTTCTAACCCCAGAACCTTAACTCCCACAGTTGTTTACTTACCTGCAAACCGATAACCTGTTTTTCCTCCATAGGATAACATTGACAATTTTTCTTCGAAAAAACGACCGTGTGGAGTTTTGAAAACTAAAGATATTCTTTAAAAATCGTACAATTAACCAAAACGTGTTTTCTTACATGTTTGCAGGACATGTCCCAGTGCTGAATCTAGGCATCCAGCACTGAGTTAGAAAAAGTAACGTAAAAGTAACTTACCTGCAATTTGTTGAAACAGCCCATTCATTTCAATGTACTGCTCCAAAAAGTTTCTAAGTGTGGAGTTTTGAAATGTGAAAATATTCTTTAAAAATCGCACGAATAACAAAAACGCATTTACTCACCTGTTTCCAGGAAATGTCCCAGTGCTGAATCCAGGCATCCAGCACTGAGTTAGAAAAAGTAACGTAAAAGTAACTTACCTGCAATTTACTGAAAAAGCCTATTCATTCCAATGTACTGCATTTGCTAAGTGTTGCATACTACTGCTCCCCTGTAAATCAAACAAAGTACAATTTCCATTGCATCTTTAAACTGTTCGACATTCAGTAACTTATTACTACAAAGTATTTTATGCTTACCTGTGCCAGGCTTGCTTGGTTCTAAAATAAACAGTATATTTTTTTATACAAAAACAATTGTCCTAGAGTTCAGTTCTTGAGTGTGTGAATTCATTTGTTGACTGAGTGTGTACACCAAATGCTTAACACTGTCCTCTGATACTGCCTTACTGCTCGACCAAACTACCACTAGTAGAGAGTAAGGTTCTATCTAACTTTAACCTCTGCCTACCTCTGGAGTCACCTGGACCCTATACACACTATAACCTCATTTTGGTGTAGTATATATAGAGCCAGTTTCTTACATTAAATGATAGCTACATTTCTTTTGCTTCTATTCTCACAATTGTTCTTATTATTTTTACAATTAAACCTCTGTTTACATTGTTTCTGAGATTTTCTCAACAGATCTCCTATCTACAAACAATTATCATTATAGCACTCAGTTCTACATCTGAAAATTCAAGACCTTTTGTCTTGTAGTACAGAATTTGCTATAGTAAGCACTGCCTACCAGAGCTTTCTATAACAAACTCTGGACTACATAGGTTGGCTTGCTCTCTACTACGGAAACAATGGCTCAATAGAATTACTCCAAACTTGGCATGAAACAAACTAGAGAAAGTTCCTTTGCTTGATCTTGTGTAAATCCATTCAATAGTTTTTAATAAATTATTGCTTAAAGTAATTTTTGTGGTCTTGAAAGAGTAAAAAATTAGACATAGTTTCACTGTTGGAAAGGTGTATTTTTGATTTCCCTATCTGTTAGCGCTGTTTGATGAACTTGCACAAAACTTGTCAGATGCTTAGTATGTCTATCCTAATCTTAGTATTTTACAATTTATGCTGATTTGTTGGGGCACAGTTAAAAGGTAGATGAAAAAATTGTTAGTTTGCTAGTAACTGTGGTGTCCCTATTTATTTTGGCAAGCATTTAGCAGATATTGTCTTCTGTGGGTATGGCAAGTTTTGTGGCAGATCAATCGGTGGGGGGGGGGTTAGAAGAGAAAGCAAAAACATTTCATATGATAACGCTGGTGCTATTTCATGAATCTGTATGAATTTTGGCAGGCTGTTAGAACATTAACGCGGTAGACAGCTCAGGTATCATGCAAATCAACGGGGGTGATATTCATTGATTTGCTACTATCTTTTGGCATAGGTTTATGGATCTACACAACACTTAGTAGACACTTACCATGTTTAGCTTAATCTTGATATTTTGATTTTCTGGTAGGTCTTTGCAGATACTCCTCGACCCTGGTTCACCGACTGTCTGATGACCTGACATGTCAACTTCTTTATAGGGTATAGGGATAGTAACTCCTCCCCACACAACCCTACCTTTTAAACATATTAATCTTACCAGTAGTACCCAAAATATAGGGAAACCGGAAAGCTCCCTGGAAGATGGTTGAGCCCACCCTGGTTTTTGGGAACCAGTGTGGGACCCAATGATGAGGCATTACACCAATAGGGTGTGTGATAACCACTGATCTCAGGATGGTAGGATACCTTAGTTGATAGTGAATCATAAGGGAGATAGTATCCTACTGTCCTCTGCTACAAAATACCTCTTTCTACCCTCCCACACTAAAGTAGTGTATTTCTTCAATTTTTAATCACACAGGATACTACAGCCTGGCCATCGACTAGGCCCTAGGGTCATCACCCTCTGCACACAGCCAAAGGCCATGCATGATAGGGGTTTGGCATTCGCAACAGTTGGGCACAGGATTTGACCTTCTAGGCATGGCATTTGGCCCAGAGGGCCTTGCCAACTCCTGCTGAACACAGCCAAAGTCCATGCGCAGCGGGGGTTGGTCGCAGGGCTCAACTGTAGGACAGGCCCCTGGAGTAAATCCCTGCTGCACCAAGGTCAAAGTTCAGGTGCAGCTGGGGTTGAGCAATTGTGGCAAGTTTGTTGGAGGGTCTGGCCTTAGATGTATCTATTATTTGAGTCATATGTGTTGATACACACACCCTACATATTAAGTTGTAGGTTGCTTTTGGTTTTACATCGTTTAAGAGGCTGTAGAGTGACATTTTCTTTGGGGGGTTTTATATTTTGACAGTGAATGCATGTTTGCCAAGTAAATGGCGTGTGTCTACAGTGTGATATCATTCCCTATCATCAAGATTTAGAAATCAAGGAGACAAAGGAAGGGTTTATAGTTTTAGTGAAGCATCTAATTTATCACAGAGTTCCCTTAGGTTCTGAAATCAGGAGACTACACTCTTTTTTTAGAACCAGAAATTTCAATTTCCAATTAGAATCACCACATTTTCTAAAAATAAACTAATGAATAACAATTATATATGTTTTGAATACACTAAATAGAAATTTAAATATTGTATAGAAATCAAATAAGGACATGCAATACACTTTAACAAAAGAAAATCACAAACAGTTGCAAAATGTCAATATTTATAGTAATGAAAATATGACTGGAATATCAATGTAATATAAGAATGATTGAGTTTTATTAGTAGTAGTGTATTATTAACTATAAGAATCCATAATATTAAACCACAATAATATGTTGATAAAAGAGTGCATTTCTCCTAATCAACATCCACCCTTAAAGTCTTCACAGCTCTGTACCTAAAATCGTTCGTGATTGATTGCTGGAATTTTTCCCCTTCCCTGCTCTGTCATACTACTCCTATCTCAATGTCTGTCATGGATAGCTTGCCCTAGACAATTCCTCAAATAAATAAAGTTCATGGCCACTCTGTCAGGAAATCCTTACTACAATAAAGTGGCTTTCGTCCTTGTTCAAAGTCAGATTAGCTCCAGCTTTCTTCTACCCTCTTCTGTACCACAAATGCACTATCTCAAGCAGCAGGAATATTGTTTTTTCATTAATTATGCTGAAAGCAATACAAATCTCCTGAATATGTCCAGCACATTTAGTCACGTCTAGTTCTTTACATAGATGCCTATGGAGTTAAACACTGGTTTACAAGTTTGAACCAACTCAGCCTTCCAATCTTCTGAGGTTAGTAGACTGGGTATCAATAAATTGTGTACTATTAGTAGCTTTTATTTACAGCACTTAAAAATTGTAGTATTGTACTATGAGCCACTTCATAAAAACAAATTATCAGCAGATAGTAGAAAGGAGATACCGTTAGCGAGCATTTGTCTATCTAGATGCATCAATAAGAAGGTTCTTACCATCCCAAGCATCGAACATGTCAGTTATGAAGTAGTCAATAAATGATATCTGAGACTTTGGGATGCTGCAAGTGTGTCGGTCAAACACTGGCATTACCACTGGGAGTCCTTGCGTTTTCTCTTCATCCGTCTAAAGGCAATGTAATATATATATAATTATCATGTGCATTTAGAAAACCAAGCAATATGTGATACAATAAAAGACCAAAATATTTTCATCAACATGTTGCCTTTCACATCTGTCCTATCCTTAAACATATTTAGAAATCGGAATGTATATCCTCATGTATGCACGTGAAAGACTCAGATGGCAGCAATATTCAAATTATATTCTGTTAAACTGTTAGAGACAGAATTACTAAGGGCTTGCATTGTCCTTGCGTGACGCAAGTAGTCGCAAGGCAACGCAAGTCCTTAACTGGGATTTACAAAGGCACAAAAGCCGCTTTGCGTGGTTTAGCAAATACAAAGTAACGCAAGGAAGCGCACAGGGCTGCCTTGTGCAACTTTGCATCGGGTAGGCGTTACATGGGTGGAGCATGGGCGTTCCCATGCATCAACCCATGTGTTTTGACACAAACCCAGATATACAAATACTTGTAAACCTGGCTTTGCGCCAAAATGGTGTGGCAACCTGACAGAGACATAACGAGGAGAAGTATCTTTATTTCTCCTTCTTAATTCCCCTATCCACGTGTGCTGCATGCTGCAGCACACATAGAAAGAGTAATATGCCTCTAAGGATTGTTTTTGTGCAGGAAAGTATGCCTTCGTGCACAAAAACAATCCTGCCCTTAACACAGACGACCTTTTAAAAAAAAAAAAACTAAAAAAAACTTTTATTTAATTTTCAGAACATGGCATCAAACCACGGTGTAGTTGTCCATTACAAAAGAGAGGCACAGCACTCTGCGCATACAGTTGTTTAGTTCAGCTGTCTTTGAGAAACTGTAGCCATAGAGACCCACACACAGAGTACCCCCCACCATCCACCAAGGGCAGTCAGTGTGTCCTCCCTATGTCATCTGTGTCTAGAGACCCCCTGTTTCCGTGATAATTGTTCCAGCACCCCCTGCTCTCGTAGACCACTCTCTCCACCTGTTGACACCAGTCCACGTCCTTATCCCAGTCAGCAATTGCTAGAGGCATAGGGGATCGACATGTTCATGCCACATTCCATTTTGCCATGGCAGCTCCCACTGCCAACCACAACCTCTGGTATTTAAGACAGGTACGTTCTCTGTGTATGTTACGGAGGAGCCATTTGGCATCTGTTGGAACCTCCACGTTTTGGACCCTGGACATCACCCACTTTACCTCTTCCCCGTATGCCTGTATAACAGGGCATGTCCATAGGGTATAAATAAAGGTGCCCTCCTGCTCACAGCCTCTCAAGCAAAGGGAGGAACTTCCCTTCCCAATCCTATGAAGCAATATTGTAGTGTAATAGGATCTATGTAATATATGGAGCTGTAACAACCGAAACCCTGTGCGTATTGCAATGACCTGAGGTCCTTGAAAAATCTCGTCGTCATCTACCTCACCCAGGTCAGTTCTCCACTCATCTTGCAACCCACTCAGGGCATCAGGCATATTGCTTAAGATCTTTTTTTAGGGGAGTTGGCTTTTTCCCGCATTGGCTCTGGGAGAGGTCTATCTTCCAATGGTGCTGATTCCGCCACCTCCTCCTGCCCTGATATTTGTACTCAAAGGGCATGTGTATCTTGCAGGTATCGATAACGCTTCGCATCTACTCGCTCTGTTGTGCCTCAAACGTCAGGAGAGCAGATCCTCTCATCAAGTGTCCAAGACGATCTATGCCCAAGAGGCTTCACCTGGAGTACTCCTGCAACACCCTGACTTCCCCAAGTAGGTCACTGTCCCACAAGAATAGGACACGTTACAACGCAAACATTTACAACGCATGCCTTTACAACGCGGTTTTTACATCGCAACATCCATTACAACGCATGATTTTACAACACATGCCATCACAACGCATTTTTAGAAACTACAATTACAACGCATTCCATTACAACGCATACCACTACAAAGCATCCATTACAACGCATAATACTTTTAGGACAACAGTAGGGTAAGTGTTGGCTAGTGTAGGGGTAAAAATTACTATTCCCACTCCAGTGAGTGCAACAGTAGGGTAAGTGTTGGATAGTGTAGGGGTAAAAATTACTATTCCCACTCCAGTGAGTGCAACAATAGGGTAAGTTTTGGATAGTGTAGGGGTAATGCGTTGTAATGGCATGCGTTGTAGTGGCATGCGTTGTAATGGCATGCGTTGTAGTGACATGCGTTGTAATGGCTGCGTTGTAATGGCTGCGTTGTAATGGCATGCGATGTAAAGGCAGTTGCGTTGTAATGACTGCATTGTAAATGTAGTGCGTTGTAATGATTGCATTGTAATGGTTGTTTCCCGTCCCACAAGGGCGTCTGTTGCGTCAACTTCCCAGCCAATCCTAGAAATTTTGTTGCTTCTGTCCATACATCAACAACCGCCGATGTGTGGGTTGGGAGTTGGTCTCTCTGCTCCTGCCTGTACAGTAGAGCAGGATAGGTCCTTGGTCCCATTGCGGCTCTATCAACCCATATCACTGGTTCATGTTGGTCCACAAAGACCCAGTCGTTTATCACTATTAAATGGGTCGCCCAGTAGTATTGAAAGAGATCTGGGATGGCAAGACCACTGTCATACACCTCTTTTTGAAGCTTATAGAGAGCATTGCGGGACCCACCACCGTCCCAAAGAAGCAGATGGACTTTGTGGTTTATTTTACAGAAAAAGGCTTGGGGTATTGGGAATGGTGTCTTTTGAAGGACATATAAGAATTATGGCAGTGCCATCATCTTATACAGGGCTCCCTTGCCCATCAAAGACAGTGGCAGAGACCTCCAGCTGCTGACATCACAACGGAATCAGGCAAAGGGGTCATACAGGTTACTTTTCACAAACTCCGTGGCATCTCAAGTAACATATATGCCTAAACAGGTGAAGCCTTGCATTGCTAATCAATCAATCAATCACGGCATTTATAGAGCGCGCTACTCACCCGGGAGGGTCTCAAGGCGCTGGGGGAGGGGGTAAGTTACTGCTCGAACAGCCAGGTCTTGAGCTGCTTCCTGAAGGAGAGATGGTCCTGGGTTCGCCGAAGGTGAGTGGGGAGGGAGTTCCAGGTCTTGGCTGCCAGGTAGGAGAAGGATCTTCCTCCGGCGGTGGCTCTGCGGATGCGTGGTACGGTGGCGAGGGCGTGGCTGGTTGATCGTAGCTGGCGGGTGGGCGTGTAGAAGGTCATGCGGTCGTTGAGGTACTTGGGGCCCAGGTCGTGGAGGGCCTTGTGTGCGTGGGTGAGGAGTCTGAACGTGATTCTCTTGCTGACGGGGAGCCAGTGCAGGTCTTTCAGGTGTCCGGTGATGTGGCTGTGTCGGGGGATGTCCAGGATGAGTCGTGCGGAGGCGTTCTGGATGCGCTGGAGTCTTTTTGAAGTTTGGCTGTGGTTCCGGCGTAGAGGGTGTTCCCATAGTCCAGTCGGCTGGTGACGAGTGCCTGGGTGACGGTCTTCCTGGTTTCAGTGGGGATCCATCTGAAGATCTTGCGGAGCATGCGCAGGGTGTTGAAGCACGAAGATGAGACGGCGTTGACTTGTCTGGTCATCGACAGGGAGGAGTCCAGGATGAAGCCCAGGTTGCGTGCGTGGTCCGTTGGCTTGGGCGCGGTGCCCAGGGCCGGGGGCCACCAAGAGTCGTCCCAGGCGGAGGGTGATGAGCCCAGGATGAGGACTTCCGTCTTGTCTGAGTTCAGTTTAAGGTGGCTGTTCCTCATCCAGTCGGCGACGTCTCTCATCCCGTCGTGTAGGTTGGCTCTGGCGGTGGTGGGGTCGTTGGTGAGGGAGAGGATCAGCTGGGTGTCGTCGGCGTAGGAGATGATGTTGAGGTTGTGTTGGCGTGCGATGGCTGCGAGGGGCTCATGTAGACGTTGAAGAGGGTTGGACTGAGTGAAGATCCTTGTGGAACGCCGCAGATGACTTCGGTGGCCTCGGATCTGAACGGGGGAGGCGGACTCTCTGGGTTCTTCCGGCGAGGAACGAGATGATCCATTCCAGTGCTTTCTCTCGGATTCCGATGTTGCTGAGGCGCTTCACTAGGGTGCAGTGGCAGACGGTGTCGAACGCCGCGGAGAGGTCCAAGAGGATGAGGGCTGCTGTTTCCCCGTTGTCGGTTAGGGTTCTGATGTCGTCGGTGGCTGCGATAAGGGCGGTCTCGGTGCTGTGGTTGGCCCGAAACCCGGACTGCGAGGGGTCGAGGGATCCATTCGTCTCGAGGAAGGCGGCAAGCTGTCTGTTGACGGTCTTCTCGATGACTTTGGCCGGAAACGGAAGGAGCGAGATGGGACGGTAGTTCTTGAGGTCGGTGGGGTCCGCCGTTGGTTTCTTCAGGAGGGCGGTAAGCTCGGCGTGCTTCCAGCTCTCCGGGAAGGTGGCGGTGTGGAAGGAGGAGTTGATGATGTCCCGGAGATGGGGTGCGATGGTGGCGTCGGCTTTGTTGAAGACGTGGTGTGGGCAGGGGTCGGTTGGTGATCCGGAGTGGATGGAGTTCATCGTGCGGGTGGTGTCTTCGGTGCTGATCGGGGTCCAGTTGCAGAGGGTGGTGGTGGCGGGCGTTGGTTCGGCGGTAGGGTGCGTGGTCTGTGCGTCGAAGCTGTTATGTATGTCGGTGATCTTGCGGTGGAAGAACGCGGCGAGTGAGTTGCAGAGGTCTTGCGAGGGGGTGATGTCGTTGTTTCCGGCGCTGGGGTTGGAGAACTCTTTGACGATGCTGAAAAGTTCCTTGCTGTCGTGGGCGTTGTTGTCCAGTCGTTCTTTGAGTGCCGACTTCTTGGTGGCACGGATCAGCTGGTGGTGTTTGCGGGTGGCGTGCTTGAGGGCGGTCCTGTTGTCTGTGGTCTGGTCGAGTCGCCAGGCTTTCTCGAGAGTGCGGCAGTTCTTCTTGGATTCCTTGAGTTTGTTGGTGAACCAAGGGGTTTTCTTGCTTCCGGGTCTGCTGGGAGGGTTTTTAGTGGTGCGAGGTCGTCGGCGCAGGCGGTCAGCCACTTGGCGAGGTTGCTGGCTGCTTCGTTTGGGTCCGTTGTGTTGGTGGGTGTGTTCTGGCTGAGGGAGGCGGTGAGCTGCTCGGCGGTGATCTTGCTCCAGCTCCGGCGGGGAGCCTGTTGCGGGTGGTGGTGGGTCGCAGTCTTTCTGAAGCTGAAGTGGACGCAGCTGTGGTCGGTCCAGTGGAGTCCGGTGGCGTGGCTGAAGGAGATGTGCTTGCTGGAAGAGAAGACGGGGTCAAGCGTGTGGCCGGCGTAGTGGGTGGGCGTGTTCACCAGTTGCTTGAGTCCGAGGTTGGCGAGGTTGTCCAGCAGGGCGGTGGTGTTTCTGTCGTTGTTGTTCTCCAGGTGGAAGTTGAGGTCCCCTAGGAGGATGTAGTCGGCGGAGGGCATGGCGTGCGGGCTGATGAAGTCTGCGATGTCTTCGCTGAATAGTGTGCGTGGTCCCGGGGGTCTGTAGATGAGGGTGCCTCGGAGGGTGGTCTAAGGGGATGCTATTCCACAGGGGCAAGAATGTCACTCCTCCTCCTAGTGGAAAGATGTAGGATTTATCCCAATTAATGCAGTAGCCAGCAAAGTCCCCAGAAATATGGAATATCTGTAACACTCTGTCAATTGACAAGGTGGGCTGTGAGAGATATAGTAGGACGTCATCCACATATAATGATATGCATTCCTCCCAGTCCCCCGGCCACCGACACCTTGTAATAAGGGGTCTTGCGCACCTAGACGGTCAAAGTCTCAAAGACCAATGCAAAAATCATTGGAGACAGCAGACATCCTTGTTGCGTCCCCTTCTGAAGTAAAAAAAGACTGCAACAGTGTATTGTTCACCCTCACTCTTGCAATGGGCCTAGTGTACAGGAGCCTGACCCAGCCACAGTTTTTCGGGTCGAAGCCGAGATGATCGAGGACTGCAAATAGTAGTTCCATTCTATACTAGTGAATACCATACTTGCATCCAAGGATATCACCGCTGATTCAGTGTCAGCATGTTTTGTCATATGAAGTACACCATAAAGGTTTCTCAAATTAAGTATGGTCCCCTCTGTGTGGCATGAATCCAGATTGATCTGGGTGGATCACTGTGGCGATCACTCTCCGGAGTCTAGTTGATAACACTTTGGTTAAGATTTTGGCTTCAACATTAAGCAAAGAGATGGGCCTGTAGGATGCACAATCAGTCAGTGTTTTATTCTTCTTGGGGATCACCACTATGGTTGCGATGCATAGATTAATCAGTAATTTTCCCAGCTCCAGTGCCTCCTGGAACATCGCTAGAAGGCGTTTGCCTATGTTACTGACCATACCTTTATAGAGTTTAACATGGAGCCCATCTCCTTCCCTGACTGTAGGTTTTGCAACACCTTAGTTATTTCATTTGCCATGAGATCACTGTCAAGGGACATCTTGTCTTCTTCAGTCAGTTGCCGGAGATGAATGTCTGTGAGGAATTCTGCACAGTCCCTATGAGTCATAGTGGAGGTTAGGGTGTTTATCTCCTCACAGTAATTCGCAAATGCATCTGCAATTCCCGTGCCACTCCTTCTAACTTCTGCAGAGTGATCATGTATCTCAAGTACCCAGCTCCTGCCCAGGTCTCTTTTTTCCCAGCCACGCTAGCAATTTACCCACCTTATTACCAACATCGTATAGTCAGCATTGGGTGGCCAGGGCATGCGCCCGAGCCTCCTGTTCCGCCACCTCTCGAAACTCATGTTGCTTAAGGCAGAGCTGGTATTTGAGGTCTGGGTCATCCTGAGTGTGGAGATGGAGCTCAAGTTCGCCTATGTCTTGTTCAAGCATGTCTAATGAGTCCCACTGCTCACTCTTCTTTCCCACAATCATGGATAGTACCTGCCCCCTGATCACCGTCTTGTAGGCCTCCCATACATCACAAGCAGAAGCCACCGTGCATATGTTCTCCTGAAAATAATGTTCGGCTACCTCCCTGAGTTAGCCCATCAGGTCTTTGTCCTTCAGATACCATGGATCGACCTGTGGGATTGCATCCCCGCATGCCACCCAGCCATGAAATGTCACCCAACTGGGGAATGATCCGAGATACCACGCGCTTTATGCGCAGCATTCTGAAATCTATGTACATGCAAGTGCTGTGTAAAGAGGTAGTCCAGCCTTGAGAAGCTGTTATGTGCCACGGAGAAGTAGGTGTACTGACGTTCATGCGTGTTATGATCACGTCAGAGGACCACCAGCCTCATGTGTTTTTTCACCACGACAAATGTTTCAAGCTGCTGTTGCACTGCGTCGGTTAAATCTGGATAGATGCTCACCGAACTCCCCTCAACTTGCCAACGCCTGTGAGACCATGCCACTTGCAGGATATTGTCCTGGTCTCAGAAATCTTGTCACGAGTTGCTGTGGAGGGGCTCCAGGTGAGGATGGCCCTCCCAGTACTATGTGTATATGTTGCACTGTAAAAAATTTAAGGCCTTATCCCCAACACGGTTAACAGCGACTACTTTTCCACATACAAGTTGGCGCAAGCTCCCTCAGCTTTTTCTGGGACGATACCAGGCGCACATTGATGCGCCTGGAACGACCCTCAACATTATTCAGTTGGCCACAGGAAAGCTGACTTCTTTTTGTAATTTTTTGATTTTGGCAGAATTGTCAATGACCGTAGGTCTAACTTGTGCCATACACAGTGGATTCCATTTCCGCCACTCTTTCTGACAACTTCCCATGTTCAGTTTGGAGCAGCCCAATGTCTAGAACCACCCCCTCAATCTTATGGTCCAGTGCCACTTTAGTGTCACATATCGCATCACGAATCTTCTCAGTGTGCTTCTAGATCCATATCCGCTTCTGCATGGACCTTGACACTCACCAGCTGGTTCAAGTCCCCCTTGCCCTGTGAAAGTTAACTATTTTTAGGGCACACTGTTGCCCAAGTTCCGCGGCCCGGGATCACAGGTGCCACGCTCATCGAAGACCAGGTGGCCAAGGGGAGACCACTCCCTGTGCCGGGCCTTCCCAAGGGCCAGGTTCCCGTTCTGCAATCGGGCCAAGCTCACTCCTCCAACCTTCAGTGGCTATAGTCCGAGAGGGAAGCCTACTCTCACCCAACGTGCTCAATCCAATCCCAGGTTTTTTCTATATACCAGGGACCAGCTGGGACCACCTAGAGGTCACCTCTCCCTGTGGCCAGCAGATGATGTACCACAGAGACCCAGGGGGAAGGCAAAGTCTGCTAAGCTCACACAACTGTCTTGCCTCACTGTGGCCCTCAGAAAACAGAGTCACTTGGCACTACTCCCACTGGTGGGTTCTGCCGTGCGCCATTAGATAATTTCCCTGGAGGGCAAAGTATAAGCTCTGTGCCTTTTACTGAGGGGAGCAAGAGGCAGAAGCCCCCTTTCACCAGCTGCTGCCAGTCCTTCAACCGCTGGGCATCACGAACCCTCATCAGGGCCCATGCACGGGGTCAATGAGTGCCCAGTTCAGAACCAACACACTCAGGCACCGCCACCATGGCAACAGCAAAGTCTGGGCCACAGCACCAAATCCTCCATCAATCCTCTGGGGGTATAGCGGACCCCATGTTCAGTGAGGCTGGAGCTGGGGCCTTCTTCTGCCCCCAATCTCCAGGGCATGACGCTGTGTTGCTCCTGTCGTCTTCTCCCCAGGGGCCGAGTGCTTGTATCCCTGCAGCTGCGGGGAAAAAGTGGGGCTGCCTCACACTATCTCTGCCCAGCCTCTCCGTGCTGCCTTCCAGTGCCTGCAGCCGCCTGCCGCTGTTCTTACTCTCCACCATGGCTGGTCGCTGCTAAGCCCTGGGGCGGTGCACCTTTACTCTGGCTGATGCCACTTGACTCAGCGCGTATCTCGGCCGGACGGCACCATCTTGGGCTCCACGGTGGTCTCAGAACTCACCAAGAATTCCTTAAGCTGCACTCAAAGGGGTTGTGTTGAATCTGCCGTCCCCACAAAAACACCACAGGGGTCTCCAGCTTTCTCCGCTGCCCAGTGTTAACTGGGTGAGGCGTGGGATGCATTAAGATCATGTCGCCTGCTAGGCCTGTTGCATCTGAGCTTGGATAGACACGTCCGTCTCCTTTGCTCAGAAGCAATTCTTGCAGTGAAAAGTGGCGGAAAATCCATATCTGTCCAAACTTTGATGATAGTTCTCTCTCCTCCCATTGGATTTCTGATGCTCAAATCTGAAATGAGTGTGGGCATATTTTAGACATTCATCTTATATTCTGTTGGTGTTATTACCAATATTCTCCTTAACTGAGATCAGTTTTGTTTTCTCGAATACAGGATATAGGGCCAGATGTATCAACGCTTTCGGCCCGTTTGCGATCGCAAAAATGCATTTTGCAATGTATGGAACATTTTTAAATCGCAATATGGGTAATCGCAATTATTTGCGATTACCTAAATTGCGAATGCAGTTAGGGAATTGCAATTTGCGATTCCCTAAATGCAAATCTTGTAGCCATCGCAAATTGTGAATTAGCATTAAGGAATCGCAAATTACCACCAACTTCTAGTTGGTGGTAATTTATAAATTCCTTGAAAAATGCACTTTTTAGCATTTTTCTAAGTGCCATTTGGCGCACATACATGCCCTTAGGGTATGTATGTGCGCCACATGTACACACATGCATATTTCAGGGGTGCATCAGGGTGGCCTTTTGGCCCCCTTTCACCCCCCTTTCACCCTTGAAATTGCATGCGCAATTTGCGAGTACCTATTTGGTACTCGCAAATTGCAAACATCTTCCCATTCATTCCTATAGGCCTCTAGGCCCATAGAAATGAATGGGAAGCCATTCCTTAATAGCGAATCACAATTTGCGATTCGCTATTAAGGAATATGTAGAAATCGCAAAATGTTTACAAAAACCTACGGGCCACATGCATCAAAGAATGGAATTGCGATTCCTAAATAGCGATTTTTAGGGAATCGCTATTTAGGAATCGCAATTCCTATGCATGTAGGAATCGCAAAAAATTGCGATTCCTACAAATTCCTTAATAGCGACTCGCAAATTACGACTCGCTATTAAGGAATGCCTTTCCATTCATTCCTATGGGCCTAGGCCTATAGGCCCATAGGAATGAATGGAAAGTCATTTGAAATTCGCGAGTACCAAATAGGTACTCGCAAATTGCAAATGCAATTTGAAGGGTGCTAGGGGGCCAAAAGGCCACCCTGCTGCACCCCCAAAATTGGCATATGTGCACATGTGGCGCACACAAATGCCCTAAGGGCATATGTGTGCTCCACATGGCACTTAGAAAATGCAATTTTATGCATTTTTCCAAGAAATTGCAAATTGCCATCAACTTGAGGTTGATGGTAATTTGCAATTCCAAATTGTGAAAACGCAATTTGCGAATGCATGATGCATCGCATTTAGGGAATCGCAATTTGTGATTCCCTAACTGCATTCGCAATTAAGGAAATCGCAAAAATTCCGATTTCCTTAATTGCAAATGCCTTTGGGCTTGTTGCATCGGAAATAGCATTTTACCGGTCGCAAACGGGCCAATTCTGCAAATCGGCCCGTTTGCGACCGGGAAAATTCTTGATGCATGTGCCCCTACATACATTGCATTTTGCGAGACTATAATAGCGAATCTGTAAAATTCACTATTATAGACTCGCAAAATCCAATGTTGATACATCTGGCTCATAGCTCAATGGCTTCTTGTTGAATGTTTAAAGATGGTGACTGTTCTTTATCCTTTGTAATCAGGAGCTTTCATTCTTTGAATAATTTCGTAAGAGAAAATATAATATCCTAATTCCTCTGTGGTTATTTTTGATTTTATATTTTTCATTACAGGGCCCTTCTGCTACAAAGCAGACATATTTGATCAAGACGTCATCAACAGCTGAACTGGCTCATCTCTAGGTCTTATTACCATAAAAATAAAACATGCTGCGCTCATGTCATAATTGCCAATATTAATCAATACAACCTCTGGTGCACGAATTAATTCAGTTTTGCACTGTGCATCAATACGGTATCCACTGGCAGATGGAAACGAAAGCCATCTTCAAGATGGTTTAATAGCTACCAGTGTTAGCACAAGGGTTGTTAACAAATTGGGCATATGGTCGGTACTTCCTTCTGATTTCTGCAATGGTGCGAGAATAGAGCAGAGGACGGTATGCAAGGTGTGCATCCCCTTGGATATTAACTCTTGTTCTCTGCCAGGAACATTGCTTAGTTATTCTAGGAGAAATGGGGGGTCTGATCGAACAGTCTCCAATATGGAGATGTGCTGTGAGAGCAACGTAGTATTTTTGGCCTCTACCTGTATTGAGGACGGTGATTTATGTGAAAAGCCTTAACACCAAGAAAGGTGTTATCTACACTAATCATCAAGCAAGAAGACCGAGAAACGTCAGAAAGGATACTTAAAAGAAAACATTGACAACTGGGGCCATCTGTTCGTCTTTTTCCACCTAGTATACGAATATTGGGCCACATGCATCAAACTGTGCATTTGCGATTCCTAAATTGCGATTATTAAGAATTCGCAATTTAGGAATTGCAAATGCTTATGCATGTATGAATCGCAAAAAAAATTGCGATTCCTACACATTCCTTATTTGCGACTCGCAAAGTGCGATGCGCAAATAAGGAATGCTTCCTATTCATTCCTATGGGCCTAGAGGCCCGTAGGAATCAATGGGAATTGCATGCGCAATTTGCGAGTACCAAATAGGTACTCGCAAATTGCGCATGCAATTTCAAGAGTGCCAAAGGACACTCTGATGCACCCCTGAAATTGCAATTTCAACACATGTTGCACACACACTTGCCCCAAGGACATGTATGTGTGCAACATAGAACTTTGAAAAATGCACTTTTGTGCATTTTTCAAAGTTCTCATAAATTACCATCAACTTTGAATTGATGGTAATTTGCGTTTCTTGATTGTGAAATCGCAATTTTATTTTGGTTGTTGCATTGCATTTAAGGAATCGCAATTTGCGATTCCCTAAATGCAATCGCAATTTAAGTAATCGCAATTTTAGCGATTTTTGCATTTGGGTTGATGCATCCCAAATGCAAAAATTGCGGTCGCAAAGGGGCAGATCGCAATTTACAATGATGCATGGGGCCCATTGTCAGCTGCAACAGCCCCTGTTACCTCTTCCGTCCCTACTAATGACTCGTGTGAGGTGGAAAAATTGATCATTGTAAATCAACAGGATTGTGTTTCAGTAATGGATCATTACATAAAGAATCAAAATACTTGGTAATTAATTGGGTAGACATCAAGTGTAATTATGGCTGGAGAACTAGATAACCAATGTTGGTGGCCTTCACTCCTCTTGACCTCAGCCCTCTTACAACCATTACAGTTTGTACGGCTAATCCTCAAATGAGTACATATCTAAATGGGACCAGATAGGTCTGTACTTGCCCGCGACTTCAGGTCTTTTTTGTCAAATTTTCTTTATTACGTTTTAACAGGGCATTTTGTCATACAGAGACATTATTGAATGTCGAAGACATCAATCATTCTATGCAAAACGCTCATGTTACATTCCATTGCCACTAGTTGGTGACATCTGCAATACATTTAGACAATGTGAATAAAACTCTGGCGTGAAGCTAATGTCATCTTACGTTAGTTCATTACCCACATTTCCCCCCACCCCTCCCCCAAACAATAAACCACGAGTGAGCATACTATATAGATTTATAGAACGTGATGGGTGGATACCGAGTCAGCAGACAGGGAGCACCAGACGGGGATTCAAGTGCCACTGAGATGCAGTCAGCAAGTCTTGCACCGGGATCAAATTTGCACGAGGTGGAGTGCTCTTGTGTGAGTGAGGCAGGCAGTGAGTGGAAGTCCTGCCAATAGGAAAGTTACCAAAGGACCTCATTGATATTCGAAGTTCTTATAATTGTCTAACAAGATGTCTGTCATTCTTTCCATCGTCAGGGCTTGCCACAGTCTAGCATGCCATTGAGAGAGTGAGGGAACCGTGGCCTTCTTCTAAGATGCTGCCAGGGCAGTTTTAGCAGCTCCCAGACACAACCACACAATGGAATGGTCACTTCAAGTTTGGTGTTTATGAGTCTCGTCACGTAGCCCCAAAAAGGTAAAGCCTGGCATAGATGGGAGTGGGTAACCCAGTATGGTTTTAATCTGTGCTCAGATTTCCGACCAGAAGGGTCAAATGATCGTGCAATCCCACCAGATGTGCCTAAAATCACCTAGCATCCCACCTCCCCTCCAGCATAAGTCTGATGTGTTGGGCTAGATTGTTTTGAGTTTGGTGGAGTAAAAATACTGATCAAACAGGAGTTTGTAATGAGTTTCCCTCATCCCGAGCAAATGATTAAATCTGGGGATGTACTTCCATAGCTTCTGCCAATGTTTGTCTGATATTGGGTCGGCAAGTATCGTAGTCCAGAATTTGATATGTTGTGGCTAGGTTGTGGGTAGGTTATTGAGTAAGTGAGCATAGAGGAATGAGATGGTACCTTTACCCCCTCCTGCTTGCTGAACAAATTTCTCAATCAGGGAAAGATCTCTAGTGGCAGCTAGTCGTATGGCTGGATAAAGGCACCAGTGTTTCAGTTGAGAATAATGATACCTCTCCAAGGCTGGTAGACAAAATTTCTTTGACAGTTTCCGATGGAACAGATCGGAGATAGTGAGGCATCCCCCTTTTCTATACTGATCGAAGGGGCCTGGCGTGAGTGCAGGTGTGAAGAGTTAAAGTGGATAGGGGTGTAGGGTGAGAAGACGGTAGCTCACCTAGCCATGCGATTTATGGTATCACATACTTTAAGGGTCGTGTGCATGGGTGTGCTAAGATATGTGTTAGGGGGGGTCGGTTTATTTTCGGTTTCCTTTTTTAAAAAATTATTTTAATTTTTCCGAAAAAGCAGTACAAATGCAGCTAAAAATCTGAATATTAATACAAACAATCCAAAAACCACATTTCATTTGAAATAATAATCAGCCAATTAGTGCATTGATCATATAAAGCAGTATGCCATAGGCTAGAGAATGGCATAAAATAAAAGCGAACAACATACAGTAGACCAAAAATTTTTAGAATAAATTATATCCGTTTATAGACCAAATCAAATTTTACTTGTTACCGAAGGAATCATTCTGATTGAATAAATGGGGTAACCCAGGTAGTAAAGGGCCCCAAATCCTATTCCCTTTAATCCTACCCTTTCTACCTATTCTTTCATAAAGTGCTTTTTCCAAGTTATATATATGCACAAATCGGCCCTTCCACTGCTGAAAGGTTGGGTCTGCGGATCTAGCCAGGCTGAGGCGACACAGAGCCTAAGAACTGCCATTGCTATGAAGGTGAACTGGTCTCCGTTGTTCCCCTCTTGTTCGTTTACACCTAATAACATAAACTGAGGTGACAAAGGGACACCCGATATTTTGCGACCTATCGGTTCAATGCAAGGACATGTGGAAAAAATGTGTACTATATCCGCACCATATGCCTTACATCTAAAACAATGAGTTCCCTCCATTCCTCCCCATCTAGCAATTTTCGCGGGCGTTATGTAAAGATCAAATAAAGTCTTAAAATGTTGAAACCGCAGATTGGCGGAGCACAGTACGGTATCCCCTATTTCTAATGATCTCAAAAAACAAGACTCCTTGACCCCCAACTTATCCTGCCATCTCAGCCTGTGCTTATCTAGATCGTCTGGCACTCCTTCCAGCAGGAATCTATATATTTGCGAAATTGAGGAGCCCGAGCTACTTATTAACAATTCCATTAGGGATACCTGCCCGAAGCCCGCAGCGCTGCCAGCCTTTTTAAGCAGGAAATCTCTCAGCTGTAAAAATTTACAAAAATCCCGGGGTCCAACACTAAATCTTTCCCTAACTACGTAAAAAGAAGCAATGTGGTCCCCAGCCAGAAGGTCCCCTATCCTGTAAAAGCCGCCTTTCCCCCACCTTGCCAGACATTCATCTTGTAGGGCCTTTGGAAGCTGATCGTTCCCGATCATAGGAGTGTACCTGCTAAACCTACCTACCCCAAGTTTCTTCCTTACGCCTGCCCAATTACGGAAAGCTGTGGTTAATACCTTAAACCGTGTTTTTTTTTTAAATAACTTGCTTCATAGCATTTCAAAAGGCAGCCGTTAGCCCTTGCTCCAATCAATATCCCATATATTGACGGAACATAACAAGGGTCATCTCCATCCCTTGCCTTGACACCAAAGAGAGGCCCATAGTATTGCAGAGATGCGGCTAAATAATATAGCTTGAAGTGCGGAAGCCCCCATCCCCCTCTATCCCTAGGTAAGGATAGGAATACGTTGTTCTCCTATTCCTGCGAAAGGACCAAATAAATCTAGCTACCTCCCTCTCCATTTGCCTAAACCAATAGTTATGAATTTCCAAGGGGATTGTGCGGAAAATATACAATAATTTTGGCAAAATCATCATTCTAATGAGATTACACCTCCCCATTATTGACAGCTTCAGGTTATCCCATCGCTGGAGGTCATTCTTGATTTTCCCCATTATAGGAGCAATGTTTAGATCCACTATGTCTTCCACCCACGCCGTGATATTTATGCCTAAATAAACAGCTTTCTCCACAATCCTAGTGTCCGAGCCTGTAGCAAATCTATTGATCACAATCTGTGTTTTGGCCTTATTAAATGAAAAGCCCGATTGGGTCCCAAACATTTCCGCAATGCTTTCCACTGCGCCCATTGCCCTATCGGGGTCAGGTGTAATTACAGCCACATCGTCGGCATAGGCCAGTAGCTTGGTGTCCCAGCCATGCAAACTAACAGGAGAGATATCCGCGGAGGCCTCCAGCCGTATAAGGAAGGAATCTATATATAGGGCAAATAACAGGAGGCCGGGCATCCCTGCCTTGTCCCCCTGCCATTTGAAAATGTATCCGTCTCTTCCCCCGTTATTCGTTATCGCGCTATAGGGTTGACATACAAAACCTGTATTGCTTTCACAAATGAGTCCCCTAGGCCAATAGCCTCCAGGGTCTTACATAGATAGCTCCATGACACCCTATCAAAAGCCTTCTCGGCATCCAAGAAAGCCACCCCCATAGGTTTTGTGAGGACCTCAGTAGCGTCAAAAAGTGAAATTACCCTCCTGACGTGATCTACAGTTCCCCTCCCTTGCATAAAACCATGCTGCCAAACTGAGACAAGATGATGCATCACAGAGTTCAACCACAAGGCAAAGATCTTTGAGTATAATTTGGCATCGCTATTTAACAGCGTAATAGGTCTATATGAGCCCAGATTAGTAGGATCTTTACCCTTTTTAAAAAAAATAATGATATTGGCAATGCCCCAAGAGCCAGGTGCTACAGCCCCTTCCCTAATCTCCTTAAATAGGCCGAGCATGGCCTGATGGGTCTCCCTAAAAAAGACTTTGTAAAACTCTATGGGAATACAGTCAGTTCCCGTTGCTTTGCCTGATGGAAGGGCTTGGAGAGAGCTATATAGCTCCTCCTGTGTTATATCTGACCCCAGTTGGGAACCCTCCTTCTGGGAGACCCTTCCATTCGGGACAAATTCTAACAGTTCATCATTCGATGAGCGACCAACATAGGATGGAGCCATATATAAATCTTCATAGAACTCCCTAAAAGCCTCCCTAATATCACCAGGATCTGTGACTACTTTCCCCCGCATATTCCTAACCTTCTCTATGTGTCCTGCTGCAACCTGTTGTCTGGCCCTGACTGCTAGTAATCGACCTACAGTCTTGCTGTATTCATAACAGTCCTGTCTTTTGGCTAGATACTTCCCTGCCGTCCTCTCGGCATTAAAGTCGGTCAGACAGGCTTTGGTTACAGTAATCGAATTCATGATTGTAGAAACATCGCCTCCACTAGTCACAGTACTTATTAGTTCTGTTTCCAGCCGGGCAAGCTTTTGATAAAGCCATTTAATCTGTTCTGCCCCTTTTTTCTGTTTGCTCAGGCTATATTGCAGCGTCTCTCCTCTCACTGACGCTTTAAAGGCATCCCAAACCATTCCAGGGGGGGGCGCTGTCCTTGTTGTCAAAAAACTCCCTGATCTAACCCTTCATATAATTGATAAATTCTTGATCGGATAGAAGTGCCCTCTCAAACGTCCATCTTGAATACTCCTTTCTTGCTCCAACAAATGGGAATTCCAAGACGACAGGGTTATGATCTAACATTACTCTAGGAAAGAGCTCAATCCAAGCCTCCTGAAGTACAGATGGTGAGGTTAAAAAACAATCGAGCCTGGCAAACTTGCCATGTGGGGCCGAGTAATAGGTGTAGCCAGGCTCTTGGGGTCTCAATTTAGGCCAAGCATCTACCAAACCAATATCCCTTCAAAGGTTTTTGAACGCCCTCAAGGATTTTGGTTTACACCCCTTGCTGGAGATCCCATGAACCTCTGAGGCCCCTCTAGATCCATTAAGGTTTAGATCCCCACACACCACATATGGTGCAGGCCAGGAAGGTAATTCATTAGATAAAAAAAGCAATAACCCCGGATCATCTAGCACTGGAGCATAAACTGAGCATAGTGTAAATAAGCCAGCGCTATATCTGCATTCCAGTATAACCCATCTGCCATTCTTATCTACAGCCTTCCTTCCTGGATTAATAGCGCTGCCTTTTGTAAAGACAGCAACACCCTTAGTCCTCACATCTTGTGTTGTATAGGCTGCCACTTTCAACCCCAAAGACTTAAGTAAATTGCTGTCATTCCACGCTATGTGGGTCTCCTGAAGACAATACAAATCTGCCTTTAGAACTTTAAGATCTTCTTGAATCTTCCTCCTTTTGGCGCTGTCGTTTAACCCGCAGATATTAATAGTGGCGATACGTAACTTAGCCATTATACCAGTAGAGCATTTTGTCAAACTGTATTACCTTGTCGCGTTTAATACAGACAATATACTGGCCCCCCCAGCTCTCTGATCCAATCTTACTTGGAAATTGTTCTCTAGCCTTTAATACCTACAAAAAAATCGCAAAAATCACAAAGATCATAAAAAACATACTTCAGCTGCAATTTACACTTCAACTTTTTACCATGTGCCCCCCTCCCCCCCCAGCTCCCTTCCCACCACCCCCTCCCCACCTGCCCTACCGCCCCTACCCTTGGAAGCAGCCAAACCCATAGGGTCTGTGTGATAGAGATAGCAAGAAACACCGCAGTCCCCCCCCAATCCCCCTTCGCACCCTGTCAAGCCATTATAAAAAATTAAAAAGAAGAAGGCTGTTTAAGCAAAGGAACCTCCCTGATCTTATGGCTTTTAGCTCTTAACCTGGACTCATTTAATTAAGCATTTAGACTACTTTAGGGTCTTATGTGGTTCTTTTCTCCACCCGGGCTTGATCCAAATACTCTCTAGCTTGAATTTCAGAAGTGAAAAATTTAACAGACCCTCTTACAACGGTCTTCAGCCTAGCCAGGGCCATCAAAAATGCCTCGAATCCCGCATCTTGAAAGGGCTTAATTAATTGCTGTAGTCGCCATCTGCGTTCCACAGTAAAGTGGCAAAAATCAGGGCGCACGAAAAAGGAAGATTCTTTATACTGCCTTCTAGCCTCAGGCCGAGCTTTCTCAAATATAGCCTAAGCATATAATTGCCAAAAAAAAAACAGAATGGCCCTCGGCTGATTTAGATCTCTGCCAGGGATTTTGTGACGGGTAAATGGGAACCGGTGAACCCTCTGGATTTCCCGTTCCCAGTCCCACCCCGTAAGCTCAGGAAAGGCTTCCTTAAGGAGATCTAAAATAAAAGAGCGAATGTCTTCCCCTTCCAGGCCTTCCTTAATCCCAAGAAAGCGGAGGTTATTCCTCCTCAGTAGATTCTCCATATCTTCCAGTTTCCACATAGCGTCAGTAAGCTGAGCGTCATGAGATTTAATTTCCTCTCTCACATCGGACAGTTCTTTTTCGACAGCAGTGGTTCTCTCCTCCAAGAAATTCATCCGTTCGCCAATCTCTACGCAGGCTTTGCCGACTTTCCGCACCGCACGCTCCAATTTCTTTGTAGCCTGTCTTGCTTTCTTTCCATCTGCCTGAGTCTCTGCGCGATGTTCTTTTATTGATTCCAGTATCATGCTCAGAGCAGAGCTCATGTCAGCTGCTCCCTTAGCCTGGTGTCCACCCAGGGAGCTTTCAGCCTGTTCGGACTCTAATTCCGCAGGTCCTGTTATTCTTGTGTGAGAATAATCCCACTTCAGCCCAGGGCCAGCAGACCGCCTTCCCTTATTCTTCTGTGTCGCGATGTGGCCTTTGGACCCTTTAGAGCTCCTACAGTGTTTTTGTTGTTTCAGGGCAGTCTCGGGTGCCTCAAGAGTGCTGGAGCCTGACGTCGAAATACTGTAATTATTTTCACTGTGATCTGAGTCAGCGATTCCTGAAAGTGAATCCTCAGTAAGCGAAAAGAACTTATCTGTACCAGCAGAAATAATATCTCCACCTGCTAACGCATCTAGACCTGTGGTGCATACCAGTCCCCCAGAAGCACCTTCTGGTAAAGATGATAACACATATAATTGGGGATCAGGTAAGGTTCCAAATTCTCTCCCTGTGACACCGTGAGCCATCTCGTTCCGGGTATCAGTATCTTTATCATTCAGCTCCTTCTCCTCCCAAACATCAAGATGTGCCGTAGGGGTCCCCCCAGATGTTCACTTATATTCTGGTCAACTATCTCCAGGCCAGATTTCCACAGGGGTTCACAGGTGTGCTCAGAAGTGCGTTGGCTCCAAGTACCATCCCTAGTTTTGAAAAAATCCGTAATAGCCAGTTGGGGTGGTGCAGAAAATAAAGTTAAGTTGTCCCCCTCTGGGACTGCTACCCCTTCTTCCGCTATTTTTAAAT
Source organism: Calotriton arnoldi (assembly GCA_963921515.1). Classification (NCBI taxonomy): domain Eukaryota; kingdom Metazoa; phylum Chordata; class Amphibia; order Caudata; family Salamandridae; genus Calotriton; species Calotriton arnoldi. The sequence goes on from CAWUFW010006707.1 coordinate 925,601, forward strand.
TTATCACTTTCCGCCCCCCAGTTTGTGCGCGCTCAGCCAGATTCCTCCGCTTCCCTGCCCCTCCGCTGTCCGCCTGCTTTTCACATTGCGAGGCTCATTAGGCTTACCTGCCAGACCAACGAGAACTGGAGGAGACTCCGGTCTTGTTCCTTGTGATTGCGCTGGATTTCGTCCCACCACTTCTTTTACTTGTCTCGTTGTTTTAGGAGGCATCCCTTCTACTGCCAAGCTGGAGCTAGTTGCTGCTATGTGTGTCCTCTGAGGCAGTCTATGACCGAGAGCAACTGCAGTGCATACCCACAACCTCAGGGTGGAGCGTAGTGGGCGCGCAAATCTTGCCACCAGCACGCCGCATGCGTCGAGGCCGCTCTTCCTCCGCTCTATCCCAGCCGATCCGCAGACTGCCCCCGACCTCCACTGCACGGAGACGCCGTCCGGCACTTTTTCCCGCGTCTGAAAAGCGAGCCGCACCTCCGATCCCACCCAGGGCGGGCTGCCCATCCGCAATCCTTGATCCGCGGTCGGAAAAATCGCCGCCCGCAGTCCACAGGTAAGCCGTAAGCTGAGCGCCAGAGGCCGTGCTAAATTAAGGGTGCTTCGGGGGCAAAAGGAGGGGAGCTCTGCTGCGGTGATCTACGCCGCCGCCATCTTGCTTCCTACACCCTATTTTCGGTTTCCATAGAACATCCCACACATAATGACCCACCACTGCTCTATCCATATAGAGCTAGTGTTTTTCTGATTCCCTCATTGACCACTCGGATATCACCCTCAGTTGTGCTCCCCTACAATAAAAAAGAAAGTCTGTTTAGCTCCATGGGGAGTCCCTGGAATAGGTATAACAGCTATGGGAAGACAGTCATTTTGATGGCATTAATACGACCCAACCACAATACAGTATATCGGTGCCCATCTTATAAAAACGATGGATTTAGGCCCAGATCTCTGTACTGGGGTGAATGCATGACCTTGTTCTGCATTCTGTCCATCAATTGTTCTTTTTGCATTTGTCACCCCGAATGGAACAGGTATGCCCAGACGTGGGTCCCGTGCTCTCCATGCCACTGAAGTCAAGCTATCCTGGCTCATAAGGGGTGAAACCCCGAAACCGGTCCTAGGATGCTTGTTTCCAGTCCAGGGAGGACCTGGCCAGGCAAATTGGGCTGGACTGTTCCCATTGGGCACAAGGTCAAGACTGATTTGCATACGGCTGGGTTCAAACTGGAATGGCATGGTGAGCAAATAAAAGATGGATTTAGGCCCAGATCTCTGTACTGGGGTAACTATATGACATTGTTCTGCATTCTGTCCTTCAATTATTGTTTTTGCATTTGTCACCCCGATTGGGACAGGTATGCCCAGACGTGGGTCCCGTGCTCTCCATGCCACTGGAGTCAAGCTATCCTGGCTGATGAGGGGTGAAACCCCGAAACCGGTCTTAGGATGCTTGTTTCCAGTCCAGGGAGGACCTGGCCTGGCAGTTCAGGCTGGACTGTTCCCCCTGGGCGCAGGGTCAAGACTGATTTGCATATGGCTGGGTTCAAACTGGAATGGCATGGTGAGCAAAAAAACGATGGATTTAGGCCCAGATCTCTGTACTGGGGTGAATGTATGACATTGTTCTGCATTCTGTCCATCAATTGTTCTTTTTGTATTTGTCACCCCGAGTGGAACGGGTATGCCCAGACGTGGGTCTCGTCCTCTCCATGCCACTGGAGTCAAACTCTTCTGGCTGATGAGGGGTGAAACCCCGAAACCGGTCCTAGGATGCCTTTTCCAGTCCAGGGAGGACCTGGCCTGGCAGTTCGGGCTGGACTGTTCCCATTGGGCGCAGGGTCAAGACTGATTTGCATATGGCTGGGTTCAAGCTGGAATGGCATGGTGAGCAAAAAAATGATGGATTTAGGCCCAGATCTCTGTACTGGGGTGAATGTATGACATTGTTCCGCATTCTGTCTGTTAGAAATGGGGGTCTCTAGTTGGGAGAGGTAGGTACCTTTCACTAGACTAGAGGGGCCCTTGCTTCTAGTCAGGGTAAGGGGGATACACTCCTAAAATAACCCCTGCTCACCCCCTTGGTAGCTTGGCACGAGCAGATAGGCTTATCTCTGAGGCAGTGTGTAAAGCATTTGTGAACACATACAGTAACACAGTGAAAACACTACAAATGGACACCACACCAGTTTAGAAAAATAAGTAATGTTTATCTAAACTCAAAATAAGACCACACGACAAAAATCCACAATACAGTAATAAAAATATGACTTTCAGATGGTAGAAATAGTTCAGTTCAATGCAAGTTGTAAATGCGACACTTTTTTCAAAAGTACCTTAGATGCGTCACGCAAAGCAAACAAATTGGCCGCAGGGAAGGTGATGCATCTGTTCCGTACACTCAGGGGAGAAGATGCGCGTGTTCCTTACTGCGGCGCAGGGGAGGTGATGCGTCAGTTCCTTACTGCGTGGGGAGTTGATGCGTCTGTTTCTTACTGCGGACCCCAAACGATGCGACAGTCTTGGCGCCTCGATGCGATGCGTCGATCCGGTACGATGCGTGTCTTCATGCAGCCCCACAGCAGGCTTGCGTCGGGATCGGTGCAGCGGCGGCAATTTCTCAAGCCGCGGCAGGCGCTGCGACGGTTTCTTCGGCGATGCGTCGGAAAACCAGTGTGGATGCGACACGCTTCTTCGGTGTTGCGTCGATTTCCCAGCTCCCAGCGACAGTCTCCAGAGGTCCTAAACAGCAGCAGGCACCTCTTTGCAGGTTGGAATCCCAGCTGGGAATTCAGGGGAGCTGGTGGTGAAGTACAGGAGGCAAGCTCAGTTTCAAGCCCTTGGAGATCTTTTCTTCAAGCAGGTGACAAAGCAAACAGCAAAGTCCTTTTTCTCTTTTCCTTGGCAGCAAGCAGCCACTGCAGGCTAACCCCAGACAGCAAACAGCACAGGGGCAGTATTCCTCCTCAGCTTATCCGGCTCTTCTCCTTGGCAAAGGTTTCCTCTTGATTTCCCAGAAGTGATCTAAAAGTTTGGGGTCTGTGCCCCTCTTTTTATACACCAAAATCCTTTGTTCTCTGAAGGCAGAGAGTGTCTGTACCCAGCCAAAACCAGTTCTGCGGGGCACTTTGCAAGTGCACAACAACCTTCTTTGTCAGTGTGAGCCCTGGCTTTAGACACACCACAGGGGGGGCGGAGCCGTCATTGTGGAAGGCAGGCACAGCCCTATTCAGGTGAAGATGCTACTCCTCCTACCACTCCAAATGCAGACTAAGCCTATTCAGCCCAGCCCTGACTCATCAGACTTCTGGAGCCACTGCCCTGCTCCAGCCCCTGTCATCCAAAAGCCAGACATGCAATCCACAAACCTGGCAGAGGCACACTGGATGGTTAGGCAAGAAAATACCTACTTTCTAAAAGTGGTATTTTCAAACACAGAATGTAAAAATCACCCTCACTAAAAGATGCACTTTAACATTCTGAGTTCAGGCATACTAAACTTTATTTTCAAATCTTGTTCCCAGGGTCAGTTATGTTTATAAGATGTTATAAACAAACTCCCCTTCTGGCCTATGGGAACAGACAGCCTTGCAATAGTGAAAAACGAAATTGGCAGTATTTCACTATCAGGACATGCCACACACATCAGGGCATGTCCTACCTTCACATACAATGCACCCTGCCCACAGGGGTACCTTGGGCCTACCTTAGGGGTGACTAACATGTGGAAAAGGGAAGGTTTAGGGACTGGCAAGTGTGTGCACTTGCCAAGTCGACATGCCAGTCCCAGACTGCACACAGGCTCTGCAATGGCAGGCCTGAGTCACATTTTACAAGCTGCTTCTGAGGGTGGCACAATCAGTGCTGCAAGCCCACCAGCAGCATTTGATTTATAGGCCCTGGGCACACATAGTGCACTGTACTAGGGTCTGACAGGTAAATCAAATAGCCAATCATGGAAACACTAATCCATAACACAATTTACAAAAGAGAGCGTATGCACTTTAGCATTGATCAGCAGTGGTAAAGTGCCCAGAGTCATAAAACCACCAACAACAGGTCAGAAAAAATACAGGAGGAAGGCAAAAGGTTCTGGGATGACCCTGCAAAAAGGGCCAAGTCCGACAATGTCCATCAATTGTTCTTTTTGCATTTGTCACCCCGAGTGGGACAGGTATGCCCAGACGTGGGTCCCGTGCTCTCCATGCCACTGGAGTCAAGCTATCCTGGCTGATGAGGGGTGAAACCCCGAAACCGGTCCTAGGATGATTGTTTCCACTCCAAGGAGGACCTGGCCTGGCAGTTCAGGCTGGACTGTTCCCATTGGGTGGAGGGTCAAGACTGATTTGCTTATGGCTGGGTTCAAACTGGAATGGCATGGTGAGCAAAAAAACGATGGATTTAGGCCCAGATCTCTGTACTAGGGTAAATGTATGACATTGTTCTGCATTCTGTCAATCAATTGTTCTTTTTGCATTTGTCACCCCGAGTGGGACGGGTATGCCCAGACGTGGGTCCCATGCTCTCCATGCCACTGGAGTCAAGCTATTCTGGCTGATAAGGGGTGAAACCCCGAAACCGGTCCTAGGATGCTTGTTTCCAGTCCAGGGAGGACCTGGCCTGGCAAATTGGGCTGGACTGTTACCATTGGGCACAGGGTCAAGACTGATTTGCATATGGCTGGGTTCAAACTGGAATGGCATGGTGAGCAAAAAAAAGATGGATTTAGGCCCAGATCTCTGTACAGGGGTAACTATATGACATTGTTCTGCATTCTGTCCATCAATTATTGTTTTTGCATTTGTCTCCCCGAGTGGGACGGGTATGCCCAGACGTGGGTCCCGTGCACTCCAAGCCACTGGAGTCAAGCTATCCTGGCTGATGAGGGGTGAAACCCCGAAACCGGTCCTAGGATGCTTGTTTCCAGTCCAGAGAGGACCTGGCCTGGCAGTTCAGGCTGGACTGTTCCCATTGGGCGCAGGGTCAAGACTGATTTGCATATGGCCGGGTTCAAACTGGAATGGGATGGTGAGCAAAAAACTGATGGATTTCGGCCCAGATCTCTGTACTGGTGTGAATGTATGACATTGTTCTGCATTCTGTCCATCAATTGTTCTTTTTGCATCTTTTAAGATCAGCTTTAAGTTGTTGGAGAAATGGAGGATAGTTAGAGCGATGCAAATCAGAAACCTTGGGTGTTATTTTAATCCCCAGATAAGTGAGGTCTTTCTTCGCCCATTTAAAGGGAGTTGAGCTCGTCAACATCTCCATCTCTAGCGGGGGTAGGGTCAGGATGCGGAGGAAAGATTTGTGGAGATTAACACAATAACCTGCCACAGTTTCATAGGGGGCTAATTTTTGCTGCAGGGCTGCAAGAGAGGAAGATGGTGAAGTGAGGAAGAGTAGCACATCATCAACAAACAGTGAAATCTTGTGGTCTAGTGAGCCAAAAGGAATGCCTCGGATCTCGGGTGTAGCCCTTACTGTGGCTGTGAGGGATTCTATTCTAAGGGCAAATAAATTTGGTGAAAGTGGACACCCCTGACGTGTGCCTCGTTCCAGCTTAAAGAAGTCTGAGCCCACTCCATTGACTAGTACTCGTGATAGTGGATTCGCATAGTTCGCCTGAACCATGGCTATACATTTTTCACTAATGCTGAATCTGCGGAGTGTGTGAAAGAGAAAGGACCAGTCCGCCCGGTTAAAGGCTTCTTCTGCGCCCAATGTCAGAAGTATTGCTGGAATCCGTTTTTTGGTAGCCTTTTCGACCAGGTGGGCCATCCTCCTTAGGTTATCATGTATTTGTCTCCCTTGAATAAAGCCAGATTGGTCTGGATGGACTAAGTTTGGTATAATGCCTTCCAGTTTAGTAGCAAAGACTTTAGTGTAGAGTCTTGCTTCTAAATTAAGTAGCGCTATCAGCATATAAGAGGGACAGTATTGAAGGCCCTTCCCTGGTTTTGGAATGACCGAGATCAACGCTTTACTCATCGAGGGAGTTGTTGTGTAGTTCCTAATAATACATAGGATCTGCGTGTTTGGACAACATAAACTAAGGGATTGGTGTCCAGACTGATTCCAGACACCCCCAAAGGATACGTTAGCCTTTAGACCAGCTAGTTCACAGTGCCACCATAAGCCCCCTAACCTTACCAGGGAGCGAATAGTTTCTGGCAACTATCAAACATGACAACACTTGATTCTTTAGGGATCGTGGAAACAATGCACTACTTTTCGCTCAGTCACTCGTGCTCACTTGTTCTCAGAGAGAGACACAGAATAAACAATGTGGACGTTTTCAATAAGCATTTATTGAACCAGTGTCATTCTATTATAAAAACATGTTTGCTGCGACAATCATTAGACAGAAACAGATATACAAGGCCATTTCCCTTCCTGGTCAGTGCACTGCTCTCCCCTGCGCACCTCCACCATTGAGGGGCTGTCCTCTGAGCACGAGCTCCATGCCAGGTAGGTGTTCAAGGCCCTCCTCCACCCGCAGACTCCTGCCTGCGCCTCATCCCTGGTGGTCTAGTGGAAGAGCACTCTGCTCTTCTGCTATTCCCTCTGTGTTTTCTGTGCCCGTTTTTCTCTTTTTGCTCTCTGACTTGCTCTTTTTCTTGTTGCTCTTTCTGTTTTGCCCTTGCTCTTTTTTGTTTGCTCATATCTCTTGCCCGTTTTTCCCTTTTTGCTCACTGTTTTGCTTTCTCTTTGTTGCTCTTTCTGTTTTGCCCTTTCTGTTTTGCTCTTTCTGTTTTGCCTTTGCTCTTTTTTGCTTCTATCTCTGATCCTTTCCCACGATCCCCACCCCTGCTACCCCCGCACCCTCTCTCCCCCAGCGTGTCGCTCCCGCCTCCTAGCTGAACGCCCCCGACCCCTACTTAATGGCGGCCGCTGCGCGGCAAAGAGAGCAAGACCCCTGACCTTCCTGGTCAGTGCCACTGCTCTCCCCCTGCGCATCTCTACCGTTGAGGGACTACCCTCTGAGCCTGAGCTCCGTGCCAGGTAGGTGTTCGAGGCCCTCCTCCACCTGCAGGCTCCTACCTGCACCTCATCACTGGTTGTCTAGTGGGAAAGCACTCTGCTCTTCTGCTATTCCGCTCTGTTACCCCCACGGCCCATCCCCACCAGTGTGTCGCTCAGCCTTCCAGCTGACCGCACTCTTCCCTGACCTCTACTTAATGGCGGCCACTTTGCGGCGTCGCCGCTGGCTCACCAAAGGCAAGCCCATATGCACCCGACCGCGACCAGCACCAGGGACCCTGGTCCCCCGACCCGCCGCCGGTACGCCCCCAGCATCCTCCACGCTCTCAACCCTGGACACAGCAACAACTGCCAGCTCTCAACACCAAACAACACCCAAGGCCCGATCTACCAACACTGCTGCCCCACCTTCACCCACCTCCGGACCCCAGAAGTAGCCCCCAGCCCACCGGACGCCAGCGAACACAAACCATTGAACTGCATCCTCCTCAACGTGTGCTCCCTGCACTGACACGCCATACAAATCTGGGACCTCCTCAACACTCACATGCCCGACATCGCCTTCCTCACAGAGTCCTGGACCAACGCCATCTCCGCACCCGAAAACACAACCGCCATCCCCGACGGATACAAGATCCTGGGGGAAGACCGCCCCACCTGCCCAGGAGGAGGCATCGCCATCCTCTACAAAAACTCCCTCCATTGACAACTACTGACCCGGACGACGCCTCGCCCACCATGGAACATCTCCACTTTCAGATCCAGACCAACCCCAAAACGACGCTCCACGGAACCCTCGTCTACCGACCACCTGACCCCGCGCTCTGTTCACCAACATCATCGCCGACCTCATCGCACCCCACGCCCTCACCCACACAGACTACATACTACTCGGAGACCAAAACTTCCACCTGGACAACCACGACGACCCCAATACCACCGCCCTCCTAGAGAACCTCACTGACATAGGACTGAAGCAACTTGTCTCTGCCCCCACTCACACAGCAGGGCACACACTCAACCCAGTCTTTGCAGGAGGAAACAGCATCTTCTTCAGCCACGTCACGGAACCACTCTGGACTAACCACTACTGTATCCATTTCTCCTTTAGAAAACCCACCGCACACAAGCACGCACGCCGCCTCCCACGCAGAAGCTGTAACAAAGCCACCAAAGAACTCCTCACATCCACCCTCACCAGAACTCCACTCCCTACCACGCCAGACACCAACACAGCCGCAAGGAACCTCCACCGATGGATCACTAAGCCGACACACTCGCCCCCCTCCGGAGGGCGACACAACAAGATAGCAAGCTGGTTCACCACGGCACTCCAAGAATCCAAGCGCTCCTGCCGACGACTCTAAAAGACTTGGAGAAACAGCAAAACACCGGAAACACGCTTAGCCTACAGAACAGCCACCACAGCACACCACCAACTCACCAAAGCCACAAAGAAGAACTTCCTCCAAGACAGAATCCTCTCCAACGCCCACAACTCCAAGGAACTCTTCTCCATCATCCAGGAATTCACCAAACCCGACAGCGAGACAACAGACTGAAGTTAAATTCGAGTAAAACTGAGGTGGTGCTGTTTGGAAAGCTTTCTCCTCTTTGGTCACCAGCCTGGTGGCCAAGTTCTTTGGGCCCCCTTCCTACTCCGGTGGCGAAAGTAAAAAATTTGGGGGTCATAATAGACGAGAAGCTTCATTTTAAATCTCAGATTTCAAAGGTGGTGTCCTCGGCGTTTTTACAATCAGAACGATGCGTAAAATCCTTTCCTACATTCCTAGAAAGGCTAGGAAAACTGTTTTAACCACTTTGGTTTTATCTAAGTTGGACTATTGTAATGCTTTGTATATCAATTTGCAGTCCAACCAGCTCAGAAGGCTACAATCAGTTCAGAATGCCGCTGCTAGATTGGTTCTGGATGTCCCTAAACACCAGTCCATCAGGGCCGGGATTCAAGATCTGCATTGGCTTCCAGTTGGCCAGCGTGTGAAATTTAAGGCACTTTGCATCGCACACAAGGCACTTCATGGAGACAGCCCACAATTTCTTCATCACGTTTTTAACTGGTACTCTCCCAGTAGGTCACTACGATCAGCTAATGCCTTTTTAATGCTCACCCCCAGAGTTAAAACGATGAACTGGGGGGGTAGGAGCTTCAGACATAGTACCATTAGGATATGGAACGCTCTTCCGCTTTCTCTTAGGAAGATTACATCCCTGCTTGAATTCAGGAAACACCTTAAGACCTGGCTTTTTAAAAACTAGTCTCCTGCTTCAGTATGTGGTCCGCAACGCGCCTAGACACCTATGTGTAGTAGTGCGCTATACAAATTGTTATAACATAACATAACATAACAGACGTCCCACCCTCCCAAGACCTCTGCAACAGATTCAGCTCCTTCTTTCACCTCAAGATCAAGACGGTTTACGACAAATTGGATGACCAAGACCTCAGGCACCGCCTCAACTCCCACCCCCAGCGACGCCACCCAACAGACCCTACTCACCTGGACCCCACTCATGACAAAAGACACCTTAAAGACCATGAAGAGCATCTACTCCGGAGACCCCTGTCCGCCCCACATCTTCCACAGGGCCGCCACAGCCATTGCACCCAAGCTACGTCGAACAATCAACTGCTCTCTTGAGACCGACACATTTTCCCAACGACTGGAGGCCCGCCGAAGTCAACTCCCTGCTCAAAAAACCCTCTGCAGACCCGACGGACCTCAAGAATTTCAGGCCCATCTTGCTGCCTCCCTTCGCAGCCAAGGTCATCGAAAAGGCCATCAAAACCCAGCTAGCATACATCATCAAAGCCAACAACCTCCTAGACCGCTCCTAATCCGGATTCCGCAGCAACCACAGCACTGATACCGCCCTCCTCACCGCCACTGATGACATCCGCGCCCTCCTCAACCAGGGTCAAACAGCAGCCCTCATCCTCCTAGACTTATCAGCAGCCTTCGACACCGTCTCCCACCACACACTAGCCACCAGACTCCACGACGCCGGCATCCAAGGAAAGGCCCTAGACTGTATACACTCATTCCTCATAGGCAGAACACAGAGAGTCAGACTCCCGCCCTATCTCTCAGAACCGACAGAGACCAGATGCAGAGTACCCCAAGGATCCTCCCTCAGCCCCACCCTCTTCAACATCTACATTGCCCCCCTCGCTACCATCGTCAGAAACCACGGGCTAAACATTGTCTAATATGCCAATGACACCCAGCTCATCCTCTCCCTCACCAAGGAACCCAACAACACCAAGCACAACTTCCAAGAGGGGATGAAAGCTGTCACAACCTGGATGAAGAACAGCTGCCTGAAACTCAACTCAGAGAAATCAGAAGTCCTCATCCTCGGCTCCACCCTCTCAGCTTGGGACGACACCTGGTGGCCCCCCTGCCCCTGGAAATCCACCCACCCCGACAAACCATGCTCGTAACCACAACATCATACTGGACTCATCGCTTACTATGAACTGCCATATCAACACCGTCTCCTCAGCCTGCTTCAACACCCTCCGCATACTATGTAAGACATTCAAATGGATCCCCAACGCATCCAGAAAAACGGTCACACACTCCCTCATAACCAGCAGACTAGACTACGGCAATGCCCTCTATGCCAGAATCAACAAAAAACTCCTCTGCAAACTCCATACCGTCCAGAACGCCTCAGCCAGACTAATCCTCGACATCCCCAGGCACAACCACATCACCCAACACCTTTGCGATCTTCACTAGCTCCCCGTCGAAAGAAGGATCCCCTTCAAGCTGCTCATGCACGCGCACAAGGCCCTCCACAACATCGGACCACAATACCTCAACAACGTCTCTCCTTCCACACCCCCAAGAGAAACCTCCGTTCAGCCAACCTCTCCCTGGCCACCATCCCACACTTCTACAGGAACAGAGCGGGTGGAAAGTCCTTCTCCTACCTCGCATCCTAGACCTGGAACGGCCACCCCCTACACCTCCGGCAAAGCCCTACACTGCCCCAGTTCAGGAGGGACCTCAAGACCTGGCTCTTCAGATGACACCAACGGAACTGCACCACCCCTCCCCCCCCAGCGACTTGAAACCCTAACGGGTGAGTAGTGCGCTTTATAAACCCCTGATTGATTGAAGATTACAAGCACTGACAGAGTAAATAAAAGGTAGAATTCTACCATGGTGCTAAAACATGGCATGTACTTAATTTGTACCAAGTGCCCCCCTGGATTGTGAGATTAGTCCCCCAGGTCTTTAGCGCAGATATGGCAGCTCTGATCACTGTCCCAGCAGCTCCCCACATGGTGCACTCGCCATTTTGGAATCAGCCAGAGGGCATCAAAAGGAGCATAGGGGCCATCACGAGAGGCCGCACGGCCAGTTCATTAAGTCCCGATCGGCCTTCCATGGAATGTCTGTCCTAGAGGCCGGGAAGCTGGCAGGTAGGAAGTGGCATGTAGCTCCGGGCCGCCAGGCTGGGTGCAAGCAGGTCCAGAAGAAGCAATGATGACCTGGCCCCATCTCTTCACAGACGGCAGATGGAAGTCGGTCCCCGGGAGGTTATTCTTACTATTTATTGCACGCCGGTGTCCCTCCTATGATGGAGTGGGAAGACGGGGGCTTCGACACGGCAGGCCGCTCAGCTGTCAGGCATTTCCCCGCCAGAAGCCCTGTATCTGATGATGCCAAATGGCTAAAATGATGAAATATTCATCTCATAACCTAAAGAAGTATTTTGAGAGTCAAAGCCCATTCTAACTATGCAAATTAGTTGCAGCAAAAATTCAATCCACTCAGACAGTTCTGGAGGAGACTACTACTTTTGCGCCAATATTATCAGAATATCCTGTTAGAGGCCAACTGCGTTCGAGACAAACTGCCAGTTGAGACCTCTACAGGATTATTGCAATGAGGTATTTGGCAAAAGGCAGCTGTGCACCCAAACTTCTTAGTTGATAAGTGCTTGAATTTGATTTTTGGTAAGGAGATCTAACGCCCACTAAAGGGGCGCAAAAAATAGGAACCTATTTATTATGAATGAAAAATCAAAATGTAACGAGCCTCAAAAACCATTGGCAGGCTTGATAGGCGTACATGGTATGTGAGCAATGAGACCATGTATGATGGAACAGAAGTAAATGCTCTTAGAAAATGTTTCTCCCTTTTAGACACAAACACCTTTCTTTCGTGCAGAAGCAAATAGTCATCTTTCCTGGACGAAAGAGATGCGTTTGCTATATGTACTATACAGGAGATGTAAGAAAATGTGGTGGTGACAAGACACAGATGTGAGATGCAGGTGTGACAACAAAGGTATGGGCAATCTGTATCATGCACTATCTTCTGAAAGTGAACCAGCAAGCTACACAAAATCATGGGAGTGTCAGGGAAAAAAACCTCAAACAGATAATGTGTACTTGCTAAGTGATCCACATAAGCTGGTAAGTAAGAGATTATGTGCAAGGTATAAGCCGAGCAAGAGGTTTATAGCACTGGAGAAATGAATGTACACAAATGACATTCAGAGACGCCTGGTCCTCGTCATCCGGAGCTCGACTGAGTGTGGTACGTATACAGTAAGCAAATGACCCATCACAATGCTTTCACATCGTTCAACACTGACACCTGTTACAGAAACGGATTTGAGACATCCAGGCAACATTGAAGCTACAGGAGCTAATGTAGCTGAGAAAGAGGCCACTGGTCTACCTGCACCTCCATGTGTCTGGGTGAGTACAGAGAGAGCACAGCCTTCCCTCTCATGATAGAACAGCGAAAACACTTAGTTGTAATCAAGCATTCTTAAAGCTGGAGCGTGACAAAGACACTTTCTCAGCTCCAAGAAGGCAAGTAAGCAGTCGTTATCCGAGGGTACCAGATCGCTCACATCTTTGTGAGTCAACATCTGTAAAGGCTTTGCCATCAAAGAGAAATTCGGAATCCATTGTCGGCAGTAGTCAACCATTCCCAAAAACATCCTGACCTCTTTCTGTGCAGTAGGCGGATTCAATCAATCAATCAATAAACTTTATTCGGTTTTAACAACAAAACCATAAAAGTTACACAAAGACCTTAAAATATATAAGTCAAATCTCCTTAAACTGGTAAAAAAATCAGATTAAAATCATACTCCCCAAGTGCAATTCAAGATGTAAAGTGCAATGTGCGATAAATACATATGTACAGTCCACAAGAATGTTAAAAACTGCAACCCCAGGAGCATTTGTATAAATTATGCATGTTATATGAGTGCAAACATAGAAATATACATTCGAACAATAAAAATGCATTGATAAAATAACAAGTTAAACATCCATAAAGGATCGCGATTTAACACAAGCTTTTAAATAGCCAAGTGTGAAAAACAGTGACTCCATTGACAACATCTGTAGGTGCAAAAGTGCGGGGCGAACCTGTCTAAAATTCAGTCGTTTTAAATAAGGGACCAAAAAAATCCTACGAGGAACTTCATAAAATCTACAAACAAACAAAGTGCAACAAAAGGAGACTCACCGTCGCAGCCGCAGGATAGTGACACACTTGCCCTCTTATGGTCTTTTGGTCTAACCAACAGGAGATGGTATAGATTCATCCTGAACCTTGTTAAAAGATATTTCTCATGATCGCCTCCACTCGCTCTGGTTACACCTTCCTCTTGGATCAACTCATAGTGCTGGGCACTGTTTAGATGGTATCTTTTCAGATAACCCTGCACTGAACTGGACCGGAATCTTGCCCATGGTCTGGTCAGACCACAAAGCAGTCTTATTTCACTTACAATTGCCGTACAAAAAACATTCCAAAGTCCCCAGTGTACCCTATGTCAGCCGCCCTTGGAAGAAAGACGTGGCTAACTCCCTTAACCCCATTCTGTCAGAAACTCTACCTGACCTGTCCCCTGACCCCGATCTTGCCACAGTTCATTATCATGCTTGGCTAGACTCGGTCATGACACAACTTGCCCCTCTAAACTGTGCCGTCGATCCAGGAGTTTACCATCTGAACCCTGGTTCAACGATACATTGAAAGCCCATAAACAACCATGTCGTAGATCAGAGAGGAAGTGGAGACTTGAAAATAATTAATAGACTAGATTGGAATACAAGACATCGCTCCAAACCTATAGGAAACTCATTTTCAGAGAAAAAGCGTCTTATTTTGCTGAGGAAATCACAGCAGCCAACAACTGTCCCAAAGCCTTGTTCACCACCGTAAAAAAACTTGCAAAGCTGCCAAATGCACTCAACATTAACATCAGTCAGGAATTCTGCAATTCCTTAGCAGATTCCTTTTAGCATAAAGTCAAGGCTGTCTTTGACTTACTTGCACAGCAGGATAAACACCGTGCCCATACTCCGGCCCAGCTTAATAGGATGCAAGCAGTCCTTCAGGACTTAACTCACGATATCTCTGAATTTGTTATTCCGACTCTCTCCTCTTTCTCTATGTCAACAGTGGAACAAACCACTGATTTCATTATGACCACAAAATCGGGCTCTCCATCAGACCCATGCCCTCCTAAAATCCTGCATATCTCACCTGAAATTATTGCCATCCCATTAACAACAATCTTCAATACAATGTTCTCTACGGGACACTTTCCTACGGAATGGAAGAAAGCATCTAGTTCTTCCTTTATTGAAGAAACCGAACCTGGATGCCAAGGAGACTCTTAACTACAGGCCGATATCCAGACTCCCGTTCCCGGCAAAAGTGGTTGAAAGAGCGATGAACACTGAACTTTCGGGTTTTATAAATGATAACATAATTCTTGATTCCTCTCAATTTGGCTTTCGTGCTCAGTATAGCACCGAACTGGCCCTTATCACTGCAACGGAGGAACTTAGGCTGATTCTTGATGGTGGGGGGAACGCAGCTCTGATCCTTCTGGACCTGTCAGCAGCTTTTGATACGGTTAATCATGGGCTGCTGTGGGAGCGACTGTCCTCCATCGGGATCAGAGGAAGGGCGCTATCCCTGTTGAGCTCCTTCCTGTCGGACCGATCCCAGGAAGTAGCCCTAGGTAACATGGTATCAGCTCCCTTCACGCTTCCTTGTGGAGTCCCCCAGGGCTCATCTCTTAGCCCTACGCTTTTTAACCTTTATGTCACCCCTCTTGCCAGCCTAGTAAGAAGCTATGGTTTTACCCTGGTATCGTATGCTGACGACACTCAGATCAACGTCTCGGTAAGCAGTCCAGCTAGTAAGACAGCAACCAGGTTTCACAATTGTATGAGCCATATAGCCAACTGGATGTCAGACAATTGCCTGAAGTTGAATTCTGCCAAAACTGAAGTTCTGCTGCTGGGGAACAACCCAACTTTTTGGACAGATAGCTGCCCAAACCTGTGCTCAAGGCCAAAAATCTTGGAGTAATGTTTGACACCAAGCTGTCCTTTGAGGCACAAATTAACTCAGCCACCTCAGCATGCTTCTTCATTCTGAAAATACTGAGGAAAATCCTCCCAGCAATTCCCATGGACATAAGGAAGACGGTGGTAACAGTGCTGATATCTTCAAGACTGGACTACTGTAATGTCCTCTTCTCCAGTGCCCCAAGGCGTAGCATTAACAAACTTCAGACGGTACAGAATGCTGTACATGTCTAAATTCAATTCAGTCTCTACGTCCCTAGCCCGACTCCACTGGCTACCCGTAGCGAAGAGGATTCAATTTAAATCTCTGTGCATCGCATTTAAATCCCTCAACAACAAGAGGCCAGCACATCTCACAAAATTCTTAAAACCTTATACACCTGCCAGAGCCCTTAGATCCACCCACCTAGGAAATTTATTGGTTCCTAGAGTCTACAGAGCTAGATGGGGAGGTAAAAGCTTCACGGCTACAACGGCTAGCCTTTGGAATTCTCTACCCACTATGCTGAAAAAAGAACCCAGTCTCCTCAAATTCAGGAAAGGCCTAAAAACATGGCCTTTCTCAGCCTAACTGTACCGCATGTTCCGCTCTGACTAATTGACACTAAAAGGCAGTGCCTAGACACCTCAGGGTATGTGTCGCGCTTTATAAATCCTTCATCATCATCATCTTGCCTTTTAATTCGATGACCCAAGTACTGAACTTCAGTCAGACGGTACTGAAATTTGCGGGGAGACACCTTATGCCCATTGTCAGGCAGGCGTTTCAGTAAGGCAATAGCATCGTCCGTGCAGGCCTCTCGTGTTTCAGATGCAATAAGGAGGTCATCAATATACTGGACTAACACTTAGTTCTGGGGCAAAATCAAGTTTTCAAAATTCTTCTTCAAGACCTGATTAAGCATGGATGGACTTTCAGTATACCCTTGAGGGATATGACACCATGTTAAGACACGATTCTCCTGATGGAAAGGAAATAAAAATTGTCTTTCCTCATGCAGTGGGATGGAGAAAAATGCCTGGCAAAGGTCAATCACTGTGAACCAGACAGCTTCACAAGGAATCTGAAATAGGATCACGGATGGATTCGGTACCACAAGACAACTTGGGATCACAATATTATTCACCTTTCTAAGGTCCTGAACTATGCGGTACTTTGCGCTCAGTTTCTGCATGGTGGGCGAACTGCATGGACTTCTTATGATCTCCTTCAGTATGCCCTGCACAATCATGGACTCAATCACATGTGTAATTCCTGCCACCATTTCCGGGGTCAGGTTGTACTGGGGTGTTCTCGGAAATTCTGAATTAGGCTAGATCTGTGGACTGGTTTGACTCCTCAAATCTGTCCAATCTCCTCCACTGTTAAGTCCCATACCACTGGAGAGACGGTGTCTCTCAAGTCCAGCGGCATGTCCTCTACTGTCAGTAAAGGAAACATATCTATGCAATGATTTTGATTTGCTAGTTTGAAAGCAATGTCATCATCATTAGTCTGAGCCTCAATTCCCTTTGGCGGACAATAGATGGTACAATTAAATTTACACAAGAGATCACGCCCTAGTAAACAGACTGGACTCGAGTCACACACCACAAACTGGTGATGATCCTGGAAGGTTCCGATCTTCACCGGCACCTCTTCTGTCAAAGGGTTTGTCATTCTTTTGTTACAACTCCCATAACTTGGATTGATTTTCCCGAGAGGGGTAGGTTTGGAACTACTGCAGATCTCACAGTAGAACGGGTAGCACCAGTGTCAATCAAGAATGTAATGTGATGCCCATCTACATTTGCCTCCACATATGGTCCACTCTGGTCTACCTCTAAGACTGCTCCAAGAGTACAGTCTTCCTCCCCCTCAGGCACTGTCATTGAGACGGGTCCTGGTCAAACCCATCCAACGCTTCCATGAAGGGCATCTGATGGTATGTTCCATTGTTCTGTGAGATTCTCTGAGGTTGCGGCACTTGCACTAACTGATTCTGATTCCATCCATTGTAGGATTTTGGCCTTGTCACCTTCGATAACTGATTTACCGCATCTGTCACTTGCACGAGTTTTCCCTCCTGCACCTGATTCTCTGGATTTAAACAACACTCGCGCTTCCAATGCCCGATCTTGTGACAAAAATGACAAGTAGTTGTCTTTTTCAGCATAGCAATATCAATGCCTGGTTTGGGATCTATAGGGACACCTCTCCCTCTTCCTTGGCCAGCTACACCAGGTGTGCCATGAACACCACCTTGGACATTCCCTTGATTATGACCTACTGTTCCTCCTATTGTCTGCACCTGGTCTCTCTTCTGTGCGTTTTGCATTTGAACCAGCATTAGCTTTTCCTTTATTCTCCTGTGCTTGGAATCTACCACTGCAATATCCGGCATACTGTAGAATTTCATCTACAAACTTATTTTGCCAGCAGATCAAATGTTGCTGTATTATGAGGCTGATTTCCGGTCTCAATCGTGCCACAAATTTCGAGACAAATTGGCCCATGTCTTTGGGGTCAAGTGTACCTAACCCACTGTACTGCTTGAAGGCTTGCAAGAGCCTCTCGTAATAGGCATGCACCGAATCTTTAGGTTCTTGGGTCGTTCGATCTATCTTAACCCAATTGGTGTCTTGAGGGCTATTTTGGACAGCAACCATGTGATCACCTGATTGTACTTTTTCATAGCCAAGGGCGAAGGACCATGAGTTACAGGATCCCTCTCTGGCTCAGAAGGAGGTCAATCAATAGCGATTTCACATGCAGACCCTAGATCACTAGGAAGCTCAATTTCAAAGAAGTATTTAAGTCAATCCACAACACTTTTGAGATTTTAACAAAGCGATTGACTTGCTCGTAGCATTCAGCAGGTTTCTTCCTCAACCTACGAAAATCATTTGTGAATGCGGCTAGATCACCTCTACTCCAAGGAACATGCACATACCCGCCACTAGGCACCTCTCGTAGTGGATACGCCTCAATTCCCAATGTTCCCCCTCCTGGAGGTGGCGTTTCCCATGTTACTTTTATAGCACTCTTCTTCTTAGACCACCTTTCCTCCTACTTATCGAGCATACTCCAAGCCCGTATTCCCATAGCCAACTCTCGGATGTGCATTTTCAATCCTGTCGCTCTCTTCTCTTCCAGTTCCTGATCACTATAGTTAAGCCCATGTTTTCCCTGGAGCATTTTCGTCCGAGACAATTCTACTTCATATCTTTGAGCTAGTTCTGACAACTTCTCGTGTGCTGGTTTCCCTTTGCGGGTGACATCCTTTGCTACAAACAACAGGTCATCTTGCTCATAGGTCCCTATTCTTTCCAAAGGTAAATTCCCACTAATAATCTCGTCTACCTTAGCCTTCAAACTCACAACATCCAATAGTTTCACCTTTACTGCAGCCTTGATCATTTCCTGACTCAATATACTGTTCTGACCTTACTTACTGTTACAGTGATCTCTCAACCAGGTCTCTAAATCCGTAGCATCTAGGACATGTTGGTTTCCGATAGCTCCCTGACTCACACTTGTTTCTGAAGTCACACCCACTGGTCCCCTCACCGGAGTTTCCCACATCCTCAAATCTGAACTCGTGTTCACCATAGGTATGGATCGTATTGTACTGGAACCAATGCGTATTCCCGAAGGTTCAGCAGTAGTTGGTAAAGGGGTACTAGAATCCAAAGGGCACTAGAGATGGACCATTCCCATTCATGCTTCCTGATCTTCCCAATCCAATTCCCTCCACCTGAATGGGCTGTTGCTGACTAAGGTTTCCCACTGAGCTCCGGTCATACACAGAGACAATAGGACCAATGGTGACCGGTACTGTAAGAACTTCTGGCAACCGTGAAGCAGTGTTTGCTCCATTCTGTTCCTAAAGCGGGCACTCCTGTATCCTTCCCACAACTCCTGTACTGGGACTCTCCATGTTCCCTGTATTTGCCAACTCTTGCCTTCCCTCCTCTGAGTGGGGATTGTGAGGTGGAGGACGCTCTGATAACAACCTATTCAACAAGCTATCATCAGTATCACTCCCATCATTTCCGTTTTCCCTTCTATTCTGATTCTTGGAATCTGCCTCTCTTACCAGCATTGGGTACAACCTTTCTCCTTCAATAGTAGCCACTCTCCATCTCTTAAGCTGTGCGTCCCATTGGGCTTCCTGATTTGCCCCTAAAGCTTTCCTCATCTTCCCTTGATATCTTTCCGTGTTCTACGCATGTGCTGACCGTATCCATGCGTCTAACGCATCAAACTGTGTTGGTCTAGGTAAAGGTCATAGCACAAACATCACTCCTCTCAACTGATGCAACTCGTCCAACCGAAATGAACCATAATGTGGAAACGCCAATTCTACCTCTTTCTCAGTGATATTGTGCCAATTTTGAAGCCAAATAATAGTATGGAGCCATACTTTTGTCACCATATAGTGTGCTGAAGTATCCTCGGTTGGCGCTTCTTTGCCCACTCGAGTAACAACACCTTGATCACCCCTGAAAAGATCCCATAACACCCTAAAACATTGCATGATTCAATTACAAGTTACAATATTTTCCCAGCCACAACTTCCTGATGACTACCAACCAATTCCAGCACAGCGTGACACCAACCAACCTATCGCAGCGTGGCACACTCTGATGTCACCTTCACTCCTCGCAGCGACTCACCATCCTTCACAATTTCTCCATACAAATTCACTCACACAATCGCCTTAAACTCCGTAATTGACTGCCATCTAAAAGATCGATAGAATTCAGTCATCCAGAACATTCACACATGGCAACCCTCGACGTGTGCTGGTCACCTGAATCACTATAGCTCACCCCTGTACACATGGTTTACTAAATGATTTCCATACATCCCATTCACACAAAGTTACCTGTCTTAGTTGGAACTGTCGATGACGTCTCACGACAACTCCTCAACTATTCGGTCAGAAAATCACAATAACTCAGTGTCTTCTACACCATTTACTATATCCCGTGGTCTTAGGCCACTTCGGGATCTGAAACTAAAATCTCAATCCTTGGACCATGTCCAGCCCGAAACCACAATCACGCGACTCTCACACCAACTCCGCCAGACATCACACAATCAATTCATTCACGCAATCTAACACACAAAAACATCACTATTGATACTCACTCCTCCGTTCCCCACTGTTCTCGCCGCACCATCAAACTCCCTCAGTCTCTGACAAATTCCGTCGATCTCCGTTCTCGATCATTCAGCTCTATTTTGGGGCTCTGGGGTTCTAGGTCTCATTTTTGTAGAATAATTCTGGAATCTCCCCACACTTCATGTGCAAACCTTCCTACACTGCTACCAACTGAAAGGGCCAGGCCCATAAGTTCTAGATCTGCCACAATTCGATGGTTCATTTTCGCAGCATGCAAGCAGCATGTAAGCGTAGATGGGAGAGAAAATCGTTAACAAATGCCAATCACTTCAATAAGAATTTCCATGGACACGTAGTAGCCACAGACCACTACGTAAGGTTAGTTAATTTATTACAAAGCTAAAAATAACTGGACATAGATACACCTCAAATTGAGAGTGTAGAAATACATTGGAATCAACAGAAAGCCAAATGTGTGAATAAAGTTGAGTCGGTGCAACATGCACAAGACCATTAACTCAAGATTAACTCAAGAAATAGAATGCAGAGGATCAAAAAGCATCAGTCCAGAGTTCCCTGCTTCGAGTGTTGGTAAATATGAAGCATCAATCTATCCTCACACTAGCACTAACGTAAGTAAGTATTTATTGTTTAGTTAATTAAAACTCACAATATAAAAACATAATGATACATTTAAAAACCACCTAAAAATCTGTTGTTCTTTCAATTTGTACAGTAAGTTTTGAATTATATCAGAGTATTCTGTCTTGTATGTTGGGCTTGCTGAAAATACAATATAAGTGGAAGAACGCACTCAGTTCTCAGTTCTGATGGCAATTTGGAGATTAAAAGTAATTTCAGATTTAAAGTGCCTGTGCTTCATGATGTAAACATGGACTGCGCAGTCTAGCCAACCAGTCGCATGACCGGATTAAATGTGCGAATTAAAGGTGACCCAACGTTTGAGTTGCATAATAACTACTATTTGTTGTTAACTGATCGCTTTGTGGCTTACAGTTGAGTCTTTCTTCCACTATATCAAAAAACCTTGTAAGTCGGCAGTTTAACTGAGTTTCAGCAGGGTTGAAGCATAGCTTTAATGCCTGTCTATAGGTCCTGGTGCCGCTTTGTTTGAATATTGGGCAGAGTAAAGTGCATCTTATGGCCTTTAGACTAGGGCAGATTGAGATGACGTGCACAAGGTCCTCATTTCCTGTTCCACAGAGGCGGCAAGTCTGCTCTCCATGTCTCCTTTTCCAAGGCGGCAGGTGCGGGAGGATTGGTAAAATGCCAAGACGTAACCTTAGGAATTTTTCTCTTGTCTTCGTTTTGACTCCTGTTTTTAAATACATTTGTGGTTTGAGAGCCATGTGCCCTTTTAGCCAGTGTTTCTTTATCCTCTGTGAAAGATGTCATTCTTGTTACTTTAGTTACAACCTTTTTGAAATTCTGGTGAGCTATAGGGACTGCCCAAAGGTTGGTTAGTCCCAATCTTGATAGGGAATCGAGCAGATACTCTCTAGCAGGCGATTTTTCGCGGCATGACAGTTCTCTCCATATGTGCGAGTTGAGTGTTTCTGGTTCAGAGCCTCGGATCTTATGACAGCTTTTTATATATGCCCCCCTCCTTTCCACTGATTGTTTCTGTAGCTCAAATTCTAAGAATATTTGGGCGGGGGACACGTAGGACGGTAGATGAGAAATTGCTCTGTAAGCACTGTTGATTGTTTTATCCATGGCCATCGCATCTCTCCCTCGCATTGCTCCACTCCCATATGTTAGCATTGGTTGTAGTTTTGCTCGAATGACCTGTAAAAAAGGGTCGAGGGTTAGGTCTGGCAGGACTTTTCTCAAAGGCTTCATTGCTAAGGAGCTCGTGGTGCCCTTCCATCGCAGGGCCTCCAGTTGGAGTTTGTACGAGCCTCTACTGTCCAATAAGACTCTAAGGTATTTGTAGCTGATTACGTTGTCTAGGCGCTGCCCGTACAAATACCGTTTTATCTTTTTTTTTGCCTGTGATAATTCACTGTCATGATTTTCATTTTCTTTTAAAATTGATATTTAATGCCTTAGGATGAGAAAAATTGCTAGTGGTATTCAGGAGGTGTTGCAGGCCAATCGGGGTGCGACTTATTAACACCAAGTCATCTGCATATAAAAGTTTGGACAAGGGTATTTTTCCCAGTCTTGGTGCATGTGATGTGCTCCTGTCTAGCTTCCCAGGAAGGTCAGCCATGAAGAGGTTAAAGAGTAAGGGTGCTAGAACGCACCCTTGTTTTAGTCCTTTGGAGGTGTTGATTTGACTTGAGAGGTGCGTCCCAGCTCCCAGCTTGATCTTAACCCAGGTGTTGGTATGTAGCAATTTCAATTGGTTTAGGAGGGCTTTTGGAATACCCCACAATTCCAATTTCTGCCATTGTTTGGCGCAGACTACGTGATCGAATGCTGCGCTGTAATCTATTACGCATAAGAATAGCGGATGTTTTGCCGCTTTGGCCGCATCCATCAGCAGAGCTAGCGCCATAATATTAGTAGTGGTTCCTAGTCCTCTACAGAAGCCTGTCTGGTTTATGGGGATGATCGATTTTGATGATGCCCAGGATGTTAGTGCTTCCAGGATCATTCCTGCATAGTACTTGGCTTCTATGTCGATTAGGGCGACAAGTCGGTAATTGTTGGGATTGCTCTTGTCACCCTGCTTATAGATTGGACAGATCGTCGATCCTTTCCAAGATTCTGGGATTGTTTGTGTTTCCTCTATGTCCTTGAAGACTGGGACCAGTGCTTTGCTCCAATAATCTACATCATGTTTGTACAGTATTGGTGGTATTCCGTTGGGGCCTGGGGCTCCTTCTAGCTTTCCTTTGGCTATTTGTTTCTTGATCTGTGATCCTGTTATTTCGATGTGATCTTCGTTGCTATTCAGTGGTGATACTTGGCCTGCTGCCACTTCGACCCTAGGGTGCTGTTGTCTATTCGGACTAGTGTGACATCCCTACTTCAGAATTCGTCAGGGAAAGGCATAAGAAAAAGGTGTCAGAAGGTGGAGTCTTCCTAAGAAGTCTCTCCACCATCAATGGGTCAAATAGCATAAAGGTATCAAGAGAGCTTGTTCCGAGATGCACTCCCTCTTAAGGCATAGAAGAAGTGGGGCCCTTTCCCTCCTTGCAAAATGCCAATATTACAGGTGTCTTCCCAAGAATCCTTGCGAGTCACGCCATCCACTCTGACCACATTCTCATAGGAACTTTTCCAATATATGTGTTCTTCTTATCGGCCTTAGCTCTCAATGTATCCTCTTCTCTCCTTGACTAACTCCTAAAACAAAGACATTATTCTAACTAACAAGGGCGCTTCTTCCACCTGCAACACAAACGTGAGAAAGAACGGAATCCAAATCACACATGAAATTCACTGTTAACTCTAAAGCGAGAGCTTCCAGGGAAATACATTTCAGGCCTACAAGATTTAGCTAACATGAGAGAAATGGCATATGAGCTTTATGAAAATTACATTGGAAATAAAGCACATTCTGTTAATATTCCTTCCTACATATAAATGACATGATTAATAAACATATTTAATAATGAATGGTTGTCAGTTGCACAACACAAATTATACGCGTTAGTGTTTTCTGCTGGTTATATTTACTTTCCACATCAACTCGTCACGTTTTCTAGCCAACGGCCTAAATACATCAAATTTTATGTTATTACACTTCATTTAAACCCGACAAAGGATTCTATGTGGGTGCATTCTACATGTGTGATTATAATGCACCCCTACAAAGGAAATTACATTTCCCCTACATCACCTGTAAGGCAATGAACCAGATCCAGAGACACAAGCAATAGCTTGAACTGAGGAACAAAAGGAAACATATCCTGTCTGTGTTGAGTGGGTCGTTTACACAAACAATCACGGAGATACACTGAAAGCTAATCAACCATTCACACACGGTCCACCTCCCATTCATCTTCTGCGCCTTCACTTCCCTCTACTGCACCGCCTGACTTTCAGCAAAGAGTAAATGGCCACAAGACTCTTTCATGGGATAAGAGGCATTTCAAAAGACCATCCAGAGTCCCCCATCAGTACGTAGACGTTGGACCTTAAGGGCCTGATCAGGAGTCAGGTAAAGTGGTGCACCTGATTACAAATGATGCTGCACCTGGATATTCCAGATGCAGAACACGTAGCCTAATTTTACCGGCAGAAAAATCAGGCTGGTAAAATTGTAGGAGGATAGGGTTCAATCCGCCTGACTTTCCCCTGCAGTCTAGGAAGTTTGTATCAGTTCCCTGTGGGAGTCTACATCCTGCCCTGGTCCGTATCCCGTTCTACACCCCCTCTTTTCACCGTGTCTGACACCTCAGCTCTCATTTACTTCCTGCTCAAACCAGGTGGTAAACAGTAGCATTGATCCACTCGGAATAGTGAATACTATGTGTAAATTCACCTGTCAAAACCGGGTTGACATGGTTATTCCTCATTCTTTGGGGATTCACTTGTAATTACACTGTACTGGTGTGGTGTTAACATACAGTGGCAGGCTTGAGGGTGGAGTTTCCACCCCATCAGCACATGTAATCTGTAAGCAGGCCCTAGGAGTGCCAACAAAATGTTGTCTAAGATGAATGCATGACTGCCCTCTTGTGACAGTTCTTGATCTTCATCACCCCTTTATTAACCTTATTTCTCCCACCCTCACGTTTCCCTTCAACGTAGTACTTCCCTTCAGATTTGCCTACATCATCTCTTCTCCCAATTACTTTTTTTTGCAATGTTTTGATTTTTCCCTTTAATAAACAGAGACCCAAGTGAATGAATGACAAAAAAAGTTTAACTAATATCGAAAATATATTCCTACTATCAGATTTGGTGAATGTAAGAAATGCTACCCTTTTCTATTGAAAAAATACATTCAAAGGAGAGTTAATTAGCGACCCACACAGAAGGGGATATGTTGAGATTTACTCTAAGGCATGCTGCAGCAAAAAAAAAACAACAAAAAAAAAAACACGCAGTTTATGGCACTGAAATACAGGGCAAAGCCATTTGCAGCATTTCTGCTGCTTCAGTAATGCAGGATATGCAACAATTGGTATCTGCACCAGGATGAAGATGACAAACTGGTTTCACACTCTCTGTGCTCTTTTTACGACGTAAGAAGTAAGAAATCCGTTTGTCTCTTCCTCTTTTCAGATGTGAAAGAGGTGCCCATGTTTGAGGCAAAATAGTTTTACATTGTTTGAGTACGTCAGTGGCAAACAACGGACTCAATCAATTTGTTCTATTCGTGAACTATGACATACTTGTTAATATTTCAGTCGCTCATTTAAACTGATCTAAAAGTAATCAGTGTGTTCCACGTCATTGCACAATCCATTTCTTATGTTTCTGCTCTGTCTGAAAAACAATGGTGTGGCGAAAATCAGTTTGCCCCATTTTTTCACATAATACAAGGAGCAACATGGTGAAAGCTGATTTGCGGAGTTTTCCTCTAGTGCAAAGCGTCTGTAGTATGGTCCCTACTAACCTCTTGCTATAAATAAGTCCACATATTCCACTGAGAAACAAGCCAAACGTCAAGATAAATTTCTCAAGAAATTAACACAATTACGAATAGACAGTTGCTTAAAATTTGCTAAAAAATAGAGTGTATAGCATTTTTAGTACATTAGAGAGAACTTTTGAATTCAGGTTTATGACGATGTTTAACAACACACATTATTAGCATTTAGTGACCACAAGATTCAATCAACCACTTAAAAAAACAGGTGGTTGTTCTTCCGGGAAAATATGCACTAAATTGAAGATCCAAGTGGTTTGAGGTAGGTCGCATCCATTTCAGATATTCAGAGTAAGCACTGAATGTACAAATAATATTAAATTCGTAGTATGTAATCTTAACTCATGCAGATAGTCCAAAATATGACTTGGGTTAAGCCCTGAAACTATAGTTGGAAATCATTCTGTACCTTAATACCGTCTATTGGAACAATGATTTTTAAAGCTGAATTAGTGCAGATCTACTGTTCCTTCCTTGTACTTGCTGGTTCAAGGGCAGGGACCACAACCTATATACTTGATAAACTTAACACGTAATTGTTTTGAGAAACATTTTAAAGACCCTTATACAGGATTAGCTATTTAAGGCATTCGTAATGGCCATTTCCTTGATTTGTAAATGTGGGTCTAGGGACTGGATGCGCAAGAGCTTGCAATGTTGTACTCTGATTCTTTTAAAAATGAACCGATTATTTTAAAATGAGAATTTGAAATTTCCTACCTGTGCAAAATATTCCTCTGATATCCTCCCAGCCCATTCTATGCATAGATCCAACGGGCGACAGGGATTTGCTACATCAGCACATTTAATCATCATGCGTTTGATCAGGATTCGGTTCTCTGGAGAATTCTTCACACTTGATGCAGATTCACAGTCACTGCCCTCGCTCTAGAACACAGGGAATTAGTTGGGTCAACAAACTGAATGCAACGTACCTTCATGACAAAGACATTTATTGAGGCTGGACTACATCACATGTTAACCCTTAAACCTCCCAGATGCTGCTGGTCATTAACTTGAGGATTATTCTTAACAGATCCCTTACAATCCTCACAAAAAGCCAATTTTTACATGTTAAAACATCCAAAATATTCCACAAGGCAGCTTTCATATCTGAAGCCTTCACAACATATCACTGTCTGTGCGATTCCATAGTGCCTGGAGCACAATCGCATGAACAAGAATTTTTGATTACCTCCAAGTGCCTTTTCACTTTTTTAGCAAACAGTTTCAAATTTGAGGGTGGAAGATGTTTTTTACCTTGAGATTTTCCAAACACAATTCTATGCTGTGCATGTTATGACTTCTTCAATGCTTTACAGTGTCACTTAAAACCTTTTATTTTACTTCAGCTTTAGCATATAACTGTTAATATTGATAAAATTAATACCAATGTTTACAATGATACACTCGCACCTAAGAACGAAATCGCATCACTATTATTAAATTTGCCCTTCATTAACTCTCCATCAACCCCGAGGTCAGGCAGGCTCTGCGACCTAAGCCTGAGGTTGCTGATTGATAGGTCACAGGTGTGGTGGCACATAGCCAGCGCAAATAGGAAACTCAGGCCAATCCCCCAGATAAGCACAGTGACACCACAATGTTCATGGGAGATTGGCCCTAATAAAGCACACCTTGCCAGAGGGATGTGCGCATTCCCAAAACCCCATAAAGTCAGATGCCACATGAAGTTAGGAGCACACAGCCAACCAGGACACAGCATACACAGTACACACACCAATCATGCGCCCCTCATGCCAGACATCTAGACACGTTACCCACTGGCCACCATTGTGTCCATTCAAGGTCGAGGCCCACCTGCATTTGTCATCAGGGGCCTTATTTATGATTCCACAGACAAGGACCACATTCTTTTACCAAAAAGGGTCCACTGAAGTACTTTATGATACCCAAAGAAATGTATAAAACCCTGTTCGGATTGTTTGTACTTTGAGACAGTCCTCAGACACGCTTCTGTAACTGTGCGCCTGGCTGAAGTGTTTAATTAAACCAACTATTCCTGTTTTGCCAAGCGTGTCTTAACTTTTGTTTTTTTAGGGTACATTCACATTCGAGCAACATAACAATCAACCCCCAAGGAATAATCATGAAACACAAGTAAATCACAAGTTCAATAGTAACTCGGTATTTCCTTCTCTAGCCTGTTATTTTACCATCGATATCGCAGTATTTTACATTCTTATAAAGCATATTACGGTATAAATAATTTCAGAAATTTAGGAGGAAAAAGAAAATTTCTTACTGCATGTTCATCCTGTAGTTGAAATTCGTTCTCAGACTTTTCATTTACCCTTATTGCATTAAGTTCTTTCCTGAAAATGTATTGTTGTAAATCTGCATCTATCCTGAACGTTATCAGTGGCATAGGGCTGCTAAGGTTTTTTTATTCAAACACAAGGAGATGATGGACGGAGCGCTGAAACTTTTCAGACCCTCACCTTCAGTCACAGATTTGGGTTGAATGCATCATCGTTCTTTAGCTCACTTCGCCAATGTAGTTCAGACCCGGCCATATGCAAATCAGTCATGACCCTGTTCCTCATGGGAACAGTCCAGCCCGACTGCCAAGACAGGTCTTCCCTGGATCGGAAACAAGCATCCTGGGACCAGTTTCAGGGTAACACCCCTCATCAGCCAGGCTAGCTTGAATCCAGTGGCAAAGTGAGCAAGGGACCCACATCTGGGAATAACCTGCCAACTTAGGGCAAACAAAGCAAACACAAGGAGATGATGGACGGAGCGCGGAAACTTTTCAGACACTCACCCCCAGTCACAGATCTGGGTTCAATCCATCAACGTTCCTTAGCTCACTATGCCACCCCAGTTCAGACCCAGCCATATGCAAATCAGTCATGACCCTGTTCCTCATGGGAACAGACCAGCCCGACTTCCAAGCCAGGTCTTCCCTGGATCGGAAACAAGCATCCTGGGACCAGTTTCAGGGTAACACCCCTAATCAGCCAGGCTGGCTTGAATCCAGTAGCAAAGTGAGCAAGGGACCCACGTCTGGGCATACCCTGTCAACTTAGGGCAAACAAAGCAAACACAAGGAGATGATGGACGAAGCGCTGAAACTTTTCAGACCCCCAGTTACAGATCTGAGTTTTATCTGTTAGAACATCCTGCCCTCTAGAGGCGGAATGTTCTCATAGCCTTATAGCCCTCAGTAGCTGGGCTATACCGGCCTTAAAGTCCCGCTCCCTTGTTAACGGCCCCTCGCCTGAGCGGAACGCTGGAGAGGGCCTTTAATGCCCGGTATAGCCCGCTACAGTGGGCTATAAGGCTATTTTACAAGAGTGGAACTACAATGGACTGCCTCACATCAAGCATTCCAGAACTAAACAGCATGTAGTCAAATCCAATTATTTCGGCAGCTGGGACAGACAGATGAATCCTGCATTCAGTGATCTAATATCGGTGGCAAATCTGGTAGCCAAAATTGTCTTCTTTATGGGTGAAACATTGTGCAGATACTTTGATAATTGGTGAAGCTTCTTGGTTTCTATGTCTCTCATAGATACGAAGTACAAAAGTCTCTTAAGCCTAAATTCCTCGAATTATGGGACGTTAACGTGATTCATTTTTGTTCTTACCTGATGAGTTATCCCACAAGCACATTTTGGCAAATTCTTCATATCCACACACCTAAATTTAACTTCTGTTTTAGACAGCACTTAATAGTGTATGTTTCGGAGCACTTCCAATCTTAAAAGGGAACTTTGGTAACATGATATGCATGCTGTGTGACAAGGGTCAAGGGCAAGCTAGGATTTAAAGCCAAGATTCCTGGTTCTCGTCATC
Source organism: Calotriton arnoldi (assembly GCA_963921515.1). NCBI lineage: Eukaryota > Metazoa > Chordata > Amphibia > Caudata > Salamandridae > Calotriton > Calotriton arnoldi. The sequence continues at coordinate 955,473 of CAWUFW010006707.1, forward strand.
CACTTAGCCATTAGAACAGCCTCCTGCAATTATGCCTTTTCAAAGGCTTGCAGGTGTATGTGACCATGAAAGCAGAGTGTTGAGAAGAGACACACTGGTAAGTTTAAGTAACTTTTATTACTCTTGATGAAGAGCCACCAACTCCAGCTGCTGGCCTGTCAGTTCTCCTTGTAACAACTGTCTCACACGAGACGCTACCATGGAGATAGAACAGCCAGGCTCATGCAGCTCTTTGAATCATTAAACACATCCCCCTTACAGGGAAACAGAAGAAAAGAAAAGAAAAAGGAAATAGAAGAGACAAAAAGAGAAGGCAGGAGAAGAAGAAAAGTGCAGAGTCATAACATGGTACCAAAACAGTTTAAATACATCACAAGAAAAATCAATACATTTCATAGTCTTCATAACGCTTAGGAGGACAACGAGACCTTGGAGAAAGGCCAGGAGAATGGAAGCTCGAAGGAAAACCAGACTTGGGCAAACTTGGACCTGGTGAGACATCTGGGCATGAAGGAAATTTGGACTTGTCACCTTGGAACTTCACAAGACGAGACATGCTCCACTTACCACCATTATGAACTGTAACTACATTCTTATAGACAGAAGTAATGACAAACGGGCCCATAAATTCAGTGACCCCCTTCCTATGCCACCGTGGTCTCTTAATAAGTACCCACTTACCAGCCCTCCATGTCGTGGCTTTGGTCGATTTCTTAAAATCAAACCTCTCCTTGTACCTATTTTGGTAGGATTTGATCTTAGCACCCACCTCCTCCTTATCCAAAATAGGACCCTCAATGAGAGGTAGCCACCCTGGATTAAGTTTGGATAATGCAACCCTCCCTCGCAACACTTGGAAAGGAGATTTTTGCAGAATGGTATTGATGGCAGTGCGGATGTGCCCACCAAGTGTCTCTTAGGACACACTTGAGAGGAACATTCATCTCAATTGCTCTCTGCACACATGCCTTGACTACTCTGTTCATGCGCTCCGCAAGCCCATTGGCTTGGGGTGCATAGAGTGCGGTTCTCTGATGGATGATGCCATAGTCTCTCAAAAAATCTTTCATCTCCTGAGAGATGAACTGCACTCCATTATCTGTGATGAGGAACCTGGGAATGCCCGCACTAGCAAATTCATCCTTGAGAAAGTCAATAACCACCCTGGTACTGACAGAACTCACGCATTTGGTGGAGACCCACTTGGATGAGTAATCCACGAAGAGAATTACAAATCTTTCTGAGGGATTTAGTATCTCAAAAGGGCCCATGAGGTCCAAACCAAGCTTGACCCAAGGTTCACGCGGAACCTCAACAGGTGACAGTGGAGCAGTGCTGGTGACTCGGGATTTGTCACTGGAGGCACACTGACAGCACTCCTTAACTACCTTTTCAACTTGGCTATCCATTTTCGGCCACCAATACCTTTCACGGAGACGTGACTTAGTGAGATTTCTTCCTAGGTGCCCTTCATGAGCCAGGTTTATGAGCTTTGGCTTAAGGGCATCAGGGGGCACCACTCTTTCACCACGCATAAGTTGGCCCTGACAAAGGGTAAGTTCATTTCTGATGGACCAGAAGGGCAATAGGTCAGAGTCCAGTTTTTTGTTGTCAGGCCATCCCTTGATGACAAAACGTGTTACAACAGGAAGCAACAGATCTTCCAGCAAAGCTTGTTCCCACTCCAATTCTTGGATGGCAGGCTCCTTGACCCAACAAACATTAACAGTATCAGAGTCTGGTGTATCTCCACAACACTCAATAGGCAGTCTTGATAAGCAATCTGCGGCTTTGTTGGCAGAACCAGGGAGATATTGTACATTAAAATTGTACTCTTCCAGCCCTTCGCTCCAACGTTTAAGTCTTGGAGTAAGTCTCTCACTCTCCACACAAGAGAACACCTGAACCAAAGGGCGATGGTCTGATCTTACTGAGAAAGGAATGCCCCACAAATAAAACTTAAAATGCTTTATCGCCCATACTATAGCCAATGCTTCCCTCTCGATGCACGAATACTGTTGCTCAGGTTTCTTCAACGCTCTAGAGGCGAACGCAACAACTTTCTTATTACCACCATCAATCTGGGAAAGCACCGCCCCAAGGCCACATAAGCTGGCATCGGTTGTCAGGAAGGTTTTCTTTTTGGAGTCAAAGTGACCTAGGGTGGGCATCTTGCCAATTGCTTGCTTGATGGCATTAAAGGCTGCAACACACTCTGGTGACCAGGCAAAGTGCGTTCCTTTCCTCAGGAGAGCTCTGATGGGTTCGACAGTGGAGGCGAAACCTTGAACAAATTTGGAATAAAACTCGGCGAGGCCAAGGAAAGACCTCACCAGCTCTTTGTCAGTTGGGGCAGGGGCATCAACAATACTCTTTGCCAGATCCAGTTTCGGTCGGTTGCCCTCCCCAGATATGACGTGTCCCAAATAAGTGACGGAAGACACACTAATCCTACACTTTAGACGATTCACAGTTAAACCTTTGTCAGCTAGCCTGTGCAGAGTAACTCTCAAAATACTGTCATGTTCCGAGTCATCCTTCCCATAAACTAAGATGTCGTCCTGGAAGAACATGATGTTAGGGATGTCTCCCAGGATCATTTTCATAATGCGCTGAAAACAGGCAGCTGCCGAGGCTAGCCCAAATGGCATCCTGATGAAACGGAATGCCTCCAGTGGTGTCACGAAAGATGTAAGGTGTTTGGACTCTGGATGGAGGGGTACCTGGTGGTAGGCCGAAGATAAGTCTAACACACTGAAGACCTTCGCACCACCAAGCATACTGATCGACTCAGAGATATTAGGAAGTGGTTGGCGATCTACCCATATCCACTTGTTCAGACTCCTCAAGTCGACACACATCCTAATATTCTTTCCTCCATCCTTGGGGGCCAAAACCGCTGGAGCCAACCATTCCGAGGATTCGATTTCCTCAATTATACCCAGGGTCACCAGTCTCTTAAGTTCACTCCTCAGAGGTTCTAGCATCATGTTGGGGACCTTCCTAACCTTGTGTACCACAGGTACAGCTTTTTGCTTAAGTACAATGTGGTGTGCGAAGTCCTTAAGCAACCCAAGGTTGTCAGAGGAAACTTGAGGAAATTCCTCAAAAAACTTGTTTGAGGTTGTATTGTGATCAACCAACATGACCTGCTCTGAAGGATAGCGAGCATTCGGGTTGAGAATTATCCCCAAGTCTCTCTGATGTCTCCACCCAAGAAGGTTATCACCACGCTTGGCAACATAGATTTTTCCAATAGTCTCCCTTCCTTTGAAATGAATCTTCATGATGGCAAACCCTATTACATCAATGTGTGAGCCACCATAACTGACTGGGCTAATGTCCGGGGCAAAAAGTTGTGTCTCAGGAAAAGTTTTGTCCCAAAGTTCATTGCCCAACATGGTAAAAGGAGATCCAGAGTCTGCCAGAACCACAAACAACTTGTCTCCAATCACTACCTCGCATTCCGGCATACTGATGAGGTCTGCATCTACCATGCCATCACCTCTCACACTTAGCATGGTGGTTCTAGAGTTGACATTGGTCTCAACGTTCTCCACTGCCACCAGACTTGCATACGCTAGCATAGTGGCCCTTGATTCCGCACTTGTGGCAGGTTGTATTTCTCGCGTAGCAGTTAGGGTAGTTAGAAGAGTGATTGTTACTCCCGCATCTGTAACATTTCATCCTTGAAAAGTTCATGGAGGGCTTGGTTCCATGCACAACTTTGGAGACATTGTCAACGAAATCCTGAGGTGTCTCCCTTTGGGTTAGTTCATGAATGCTACTGGGGGTTGGAGTATCGTCAGTTGTTGCCTTATCAGCTTTCATCTCTTTGACCCAACCAGAAGTGTTTTCCATCCCTTCTTCGATGGCTATAGCTTCTTTGAGAGAAGGGTTTCTAGATAAGAGTTTCTCTTGCACCCTAGGACTGTTGGTGCACCTGACGGATGTATGACGATACCACGCATGCATTACATCGCATGCCATCAGATCGTGGTTTTAACAACGCAAGTCGTTACAACGACTTGCGTTGGAGGGCGCTGGACTTAGGAGTAGTTTAATTTACTATTCCAACTCCAGCCTACGTACAGTAGGGAAGGTGTTGGATAGTAATTTAAACTACTCCTTGTCCTATAGCGCCCTCCAGTGCAAGTCGTCGTAACGACTTTCGTTGTAAAAACCGCAATCTAATGGCATGCGATGTAATGCATGCGTTCTAAAGGTTGTTTCCCGCACCTGACCAGCTGATCACGTATCAACGAGTCAGTGAGGTCACCAAACTCACAGGTGCGTGCAAGTGTCTTTAGAGGAGCTATGTAGTTCCCAACCTTCTCATTGGGTTCTTTGATTCTCATGAAGAATTTATGCCTCTCCAAAACAACATTGATACATGGCCCAAAATACATCTCTAACATTTTTATGGACATTTCGAACACATCAGAGGCTCGCCATCACCTTCACCCACAGGGATTACGTCAATACTCTCATATATGTTGCGTCCCTCTATTCCGAGGTTATGAAGAAGAATTGCTTGCCTCCTGTGAGCCGAAAACTTTTCACCACCGATAGCTACCAAATAGGAATCAAACAATAGTTTCCACCTCTTCCATGATAGAAGTGGTTCACCTTTCTCACAAAGAAATGGAGGAGGCTGACTCATTGAAGTGGCAGACATGGTGGTGGATTCAAAGTAAAAAAATCTTTTTAAAAAGTCAATAGTTCAATCAATAAGTTGATAACTATGGCAGGTGTGACACAAATTGAATAAAGGAAAATAATTTCCAGTAAAAAAAACGTTGTGTAAGTGAGGTCAAAATCTTTAGAAATGCGGTAAACAGTTAATAAGCAGAGTGCTGAGCAAAGTAGAAATCCACAAACCGTGTATATTGGTAGCCGGCAGGCCACCGGTAGGCAGGCATTCTTGAAAGGCAGTCAATCAGCGTGTCGCATACACGCAAGGGGAATGTGATGGGCAGTTTCCGAGAAAATAAGCATAAAATGGTAAAACAGTACCTATACCAGGAGATTAGTGTAAATCAATTGTAAATCCTATGGCCCATGCTAATTGTCGTGAAGGATTGGAGATACGGGCTCCTTAGCGGTGTGCGTTGCTCCGTTACCATGGAGATGGGAAAACCAAGATGGTGGCATGCACGTAACGTAACGTGCGTGTCACGTAGTGATGAAATGGCTGGACACAGCTTGACGTTGTAGAAGCTGTGCACGTGAGAAGCAGTGTCGCGAGCAGGAACCGTTTGAAATAGACAAAACCATAAAAAATTGCCCAATTCCGGTTCCAAAGTCATAGAAAGTCGGGAGAAACAGGAGAAGACGTCGGGCATTCACGGGAGAAGCTGGAGGAGGACTCTTCACTGGTCACACGATACCGGTCATCGTGGAGAAGAAGGCAGTTCCGTGGGTTCAAAGGAATGGGGAAAGTTGGTGGCAGGCTTGTCCCCCGCAAGCTTCACTTGTCGCCAGTGTTGAGAAGAGACACACTGGTAAGTTTAAGTAACGTTTATTACTCTTGATGAAGAGCCACCAACTTCAGCTGCTGGCCTGTCAGTTCTCCTGGTAACAACTGTCTCACTCAAGACGCTACCTTGGAGATAGAACAGCCAGGCTCATGCAGCTCTTTGAATCATTACAACACAGATCTCAAATCACCAACTTGCTGTCTTTTGTTCACAGCAGCCGTGATTTTACCTTGAATTCCAATGGTTAATTAGCTTGACAGATTAAAGTGGTCCTTGTTTTCGGGCTCATTGTGCCAGGGCAGAAATGGTTTTCACAACTTTCATAAGTGCCAATATCCTTCCTAATATTTCAGGGGGATGGTGATGCTTCCCATGAGCCAGCATTAATAAAGCTACTTTTATTTTAATAGGCTTATCTGATTTATTGTGAAGGGAAGCATTTCTCCTACGATAAACCATGTATATATCCCGTTGCCTTCCCCCGTTTTCAGCATTTTTTTTAAATGATTCTATCCGATGGGTTCTAGATTGTAGTAGCCTATTCGCTGCCATTTCTTCTGAGTTATCAAATTTAAAAGCACTTATTACAATCCTGTTGGACATTGAGCTCAGTGTTATATTCCAGGCTTCACTCAGTGCTTATCATTCAAGGATCGCCACAAGCATAGAAGAACTATTCAAGGGCCTTCTGATTTTCAATATCCACTTCCAGTTTTCTTCTGAACATCAAAAAAGTTTTTGTACAGTGCTTGTGATTTATAATGCTAATATTAATAATAAAATAATTAATAATTAATAATAAAAACGAAACTTTTATACCTTTCTTTCTGAAACCTGAACACACACAATTAATGTGCTTCAGCTCATTTACATTTTATTGGGTTATGTCTTTTTTTAATTTGGGTTTGTATAGTGCCCATTATGACATAAGTGGTTGGAAGCCACTGCATCTCCCTGCCTATGGCACAAAATCCACCCAGCGCTGAGGCAGGCAGTGTGCGGGCCAGACACCAGTGTCTGTGGCTGTAGGCTTGCCTCTACCTTACCCACACCCTGTTCAATCCCGCTCCCCAAGATGTAGAGACCGGCTGGTCACGTTCTAGTGGTTATAAATAATGGGCTTCCACCAGTCACACCCAGAGGGCCGGTTTCCTCACTCACCCTACACCCATCCATCACAGGTGTCACAGGTCATCTGACCCTTTCAATAAAAAGGGCTGGGCGCACGCGCCCTGGGCCTGTTCCAGATACCCTATAACTCTCTGTGTCTATGTCATTGCTTTATGTACATGGGGGCCTAGAGCCCGACCCTTACACAAGTTACATACCTAAAGACAGGCGTGCATCCAGATGGAAAATTAGGCAGGGGGCAGGAGGAGTCTGTAAAGATGACACTAGCAAGTAGGAACTCAGGACCGTGAGTACCCTGCCTTGATGTGTCTCCATGGGGAAATCTGACAAGCTCTGACTCTGCTGTTCCTCGGTCAGCAGGGCGCCTTTAGGTTGCAGGTGTCCATAAATGGATGTGGTAAAGAGCCAGGGAGTCTGCCTCATGGTAGCCCTACTACCAGTAGGGACCCCTCCTGCTGTTTGATGCTGGTGGCTAGTACAAACAGGGAGGAGCCAACACACTCTAGGGGTACCTCTGCGCTATTACAGCCCAATAATCTTGATGCGCATGTATTTTACTCACCCACTACTCACACACTAGTCATGCCATTAACAGTCCACGGAACACTAAACGTAGGGAGAGCTGTGGCTGTCTCCGCAGCACCGTATATGATTTACAGCCAGAACAGAAAAGGCACACCGCATATGCCCTAATTATCATTCCATCTCTTCCAAGCACCTTCAACCTTTACTCTTATGTAAAAAGCCTTCCTTTTCCAACATGACAACACCAGCACTGACAGAAATAGGTCACTGGTATTAGCCCTGCACAAACAAGTAAACACCAGGGTTCAGAAACAACTGCATCAGAAGTGCTCAGATAATAGTGAAATCTGCCTAATTATATCATTATGGCTGTTCATAAAGAGATGTATTGGGGTAACAAGGCTCTTTATTACTCCACTGCAGGTTTACCATGGGATCAACGTGCACATTAGATTTCTAACTGATGCCTTGAACTAGTCCATAAAGTCTTCAGCATTTTACTACATGCATTACCTTGGCTACAGTGCAGCGACAGCAACATATAGTAGGGCTCTGGTTCAAGTGTATGCAAAGTTTTTAATCTCCTCCAGAACATACCTGGAAAGCTGCATCAGGAGCACTCCAGGGGCCGTATTACAGAAAGTGCCCCAAGGGCACAACGGGCATTTCTGCCCGCTTTGCGCGCCCCAAGGGCACTTTGGTATTACAGAAGGGACCGCAGACACTTGTGCAGACCCTTCTGTAATACCAATAGTGCTGGTGCACATAAAAACACAGTGCTATCTTCAGGGGGCATTCCCTAATTTGCATGGGGGCATGCCCTATGCAAATGAGGGAATTCCTTTGCCTCTGCGCCCGCGCCATATTACAGATGCAGGCGCAGAGGCAAAGAAACTCTCAGGAGGCGCGCTGACAGTGTGCCACCTATAAGGTGGGCCACTGTCATATCGCCCCCTTAGAGCAGCCCTCTGGAGGGAGGATAGGGGGTCCTATGAACCCCTCCAGACATCCCCTTGCAGGCGGGTGCAGTCACTGACTGCACTCGCCTTCAAGGGGATCTCTAATCTCTTTCAAGAGTGCAGGTGGGTGCCGCCTGCACTGTGAAAACACAGAGCAGCTGTAAAGCAGCCGCTCCATTTTTTTGGGCAGCTCGAGTTCACGGCTGCCCTGGGAGCACTGCATGCATGGTAATAGGGCGCATTTTCATTGTTTGCACCGGGCGCATCTTTTAAAAGGTGTGCCCAGCACAAACAATGAAAATGAACCTTGTCTGTAATGCAGCCCCAGGTGTACTACTGAGAATGCCATGTCACACCACTGCAAGCTCCCTTTCTCCTGTGTGAAAAACTACACATTGTAGATTTAAAAACACAGGGAATGAGGTCCACTGTGCAAACGCAGTTTCTTTTCCTTTTTTTTTCTCCACTGGGAAAACATTTATTTCCTGTAGAGAAAGCCCTTCCCTACACCCCCACCTATCTGAAAAAGATCCATTCTCTGTCACATATGGCAATACGTCATGAGTTATGTCATATGTGAGGTCATAAGCAGTGCAGGGCAAGGGCACAAGTTACAGTTAGGTCAGTAAACTATAACTGATGAATTTGAGTGTTTTTTTGTTATAAAACCAATAGTGTTTATATTATTACAAGAGCTAACTATAACGTCACTTTAACCTTTTATAAGTTAATTTTTAAAGTTTAACGTAAAATAAGATCTCATTACCATAATTAACAATAACGTTACTTTAAGCTTTGGTTTTTTTCAGTGACAATATTCACCTAACTCCATCACCGAGCATATTTTTTTAACGTGGACAGTAGAGGGTTGGAAGCATGGCCTCGCCTGTGGCCAGGCCCTCCACCCAAATCGCCGTGGACGGCCAGCCCCCTGCATGTACGGCTGCAGCCAGCCCCCCCCACCACGTACGACTGCAGGGACACAAAATCCACACACACTAACTTGACTGCTAGTGCCATGCATTTGAATCAGGTGCCCTCATCCGGCAGCTACCGCATTCAAAAAGTAAAGAGTACAATCTCCAAGTTGAAGGCTTAGCAGGAAGTATAATGTGAAAGATGGTCAGGCCTACGCTGAGCTCCAAGTGTGGTTAAGAGGTATCTAGAGAGGAATGATACTGGAGATGTAGCCCTTCATGCATACAACGTCCACCCTTGGTTAATCTGACTCACTTTTAACGCTGGCTGCATTTCACTCCTCTTTAGTATTGGTGATTCACAGAAAATGCCTTTATGGTTAAGAACATTGGAAAAGCCTGATTGTGCGGCTACTGACTGATGTAAATAAGGGGGTGACCATTGAGCCAAGGTTGGGCAAAACATTTTCAGTTGAATGGCTAAAGGGAGCTTTTGTCGACAGAAGGAATCCAAATAAATACTGACACATAATTCAAATGAAACAAAGATTACATTTCACCGTCATTCTTACATTTGAGTTAGATTCTTCAGCTGCAATAGGCTTGTTGATGCTGTTCACAAACTTGTTCACATGCTCAAAATGCTTTGTCATCTCAGTGGCCAACACCATATCAATGATAGACTGGCGTAGTGTTCGATACTGGGTCCTTTTGAAACAAAAACAGGAACATTGTGTCTGAAAAGTGACACCCACATTTAACAGTACATATTTCAATAAATGGCTTCCATCCAACATAAATTGTGCCAAATATATTAGAAAGTATTAGATAGAAAAGTAATCACCATACAAAGTAAACATATTAAAAAATCATTATGCTGCCAATAAGTGCCCATCTTTCTACCATCTAGGAAACCTAAATTGCCTGCCATGCTATGATAATAAACCGTAATAAGTGAAACTGTCAAGTTGTATGGTAGCAGTAAAATATAGTTGGAAACTGTAGTCAATAAAACAAGAACAAAAATTCATATAATATTGCATATTTGATCAAAATGAATATAACATTTTCAGATCTTTTACACCCATTACAAATCTTTCCATTCCACAAGTTACATGCAGCAAATAAAAATCCTATTGTATACTAATGACTCTTTATCCACGGCTGTGGAATGAACTCCCTCTAGACATTAGGCAAATTCAATCTTTGCCCCTATTTAGAAAGCAGCTAAAAACCTGGCTGTTTCCCAGGTAGGGTCTGGCTGAGTTCCCAATAATGTTTTCCTGGGTAAGATGTTCACAGGCTCCAATGTCGATTTTGTCAGTCACAGCGCCAGGATACCCGTAGGGTGACAGTATGCGCTATATAAGAATTATTTACATTACATTTAAGCAAAACTGTGCCTTTGAGATAAAAGATATAAACAATCTAATAATATAAGTAAATGTGTACACCAGTCCCCCAAAAACACAACTGCAGATGGCATTACCTTCTAGAAAAAATTGCAAATCCTCTGAGTGGGCATATAGTGGATTTAGACCTCTTCTAAATTTTAATATTTCACTTCACATTGCTGGATTCTGTCGATCTGCACTTACAGATAAACTGATAATTCCTGCCATAAGGCTCTCAAACATACCATTGATCTCTTCAAGACCAGATAAGTAAGTCCTCTTACTCAAGCTTCCACTTGACCCTGATCATGCAATTCCTTCTACGATAATTTAAAGGGGTGTATATATTAAAATCACTGAAATTGAAATATCTTGCAATTACAGGCAACTGGACTTCATCTCTACAATTGCTAGACAAGTTTGACTGGTGGGAAATTTGCTGCTTATGACATAAATGTGAACTATAGAGCACAACTGTACAATTCTTGGACTTCGGGTTAGCTTCCACCCTTACAGCTTGTACCATGGCACATTTAAGTAAACTCTCCAGGCAGTGACCTTCCACCTTTCCCCAATCTGATTTCCCACTCAAAGATACGATTTCTGCCCCATTGAACAGCTATAATAGTACCATGGCTTCATTAGCTGTAGGAACCGACTTTAGAGAAGGACTACTAAAATCTCTTCTAAATTTCTTTAACCCACCCAATTCTTGCTGATGCAGGAAGTTTTACAGTCTTGGGGATTTTCCAATTTAATTTATTGTTAAAAATCATTCTTAGATATTTATGCAATTAAACTTCCCTCACTTTTATCTGACCAATTGATCATGTGAAAGATCTGCATTTAGAATCAAATAATAACACTTTAGTATAATCCATGTTAATAATCAATGAGTTTAATTCACAATATTTGTTACATGCAATTAGCTTTCTTTGTAGTTTGAATTGTGTCATGCCCATTATTAGCAAATCATCAGCGTAAAGTAGGCAAAGGACATGATGGCCTCCAAGCCTAGATGAAAATGAATGTGTCTTTAGAACGGACACCAGAAGGTCTACTAGATAAAATGCAACAGTGACGTAGGCAGTTCTCTACTGGAATATTTGTAGATAAAGGAATCACTTATATCTAACTCAATCCTCGCTCAGTTACACTAACAATAACCCTCGGGGACAAGAGGTCATCCTGGCATAAGTCTTCCTGATTAGGGCTCAAGCAGAAATTTAATTTACTCATTATCACAATCAAGGTTGTTAGAAACATGGTACATATATCACTCGTCATCACTGAAAAGATTTTGTTGATTCTTATTAAATAACTTGCTACCTAATATACATTTACCACAATCAAATTCACAATTAAAGCAGAAATACGATACAAATCAGCCGTGCATGCCCATATCCAATCGCAATTTGGGAGAACTTGCTTTATACCTCTTGATATCATTATAGATATTAGGGTTAGTAAACCACCTCAAACGTGCCCAGTACCTTTAGTTATCGCTGGGAGATACATTTGAGGAAATCTTTCAACTACAGGTTTATCTCTAGACAATCGTGTATTCTAGTAACTAATAACATCATTACATTTTAACTCTTTATTTATACACTTTGAATTAATGATTGTATCTAATCCATAAACATTCCAGAAGAAAAACAACCAGTTGCAAGGAGAATTTTTTCCAAATTGATATCACTAATCCTAGTGCTATCCTCTTTGTAAACGCAAATTATACAAGCATAACATTGTCCATCTGTAGATCTATACCTTGCATTACACCCCTATTTAGTGGTAATGTTTATTTAAGCTTCCTCTATTAAAACCAACAGATATCTTTTGCAGCTCCCATATGTCTTCATTCACAGATAAAGTAACTTGATTATTGCTCAAAACAGCATGGTTATTTAAGAATGGCTGAACGTACAAATGTTCCATTTATTTTCTTGGAACTATTTTAAGTCCTTGGAGATTTTGCTTCTACTAAGCATTCCATATTAATAATTTTCTTTTTCCAAAAGGACAAAGTGCAATATCTTTGTGACTTCCTTCCTGTCATTATCCTGTACAAAGTCAACCCGATATATATAATTTGAGAATGTTGCTTTTAGTGGGGAACAGTTTTGAAATACCTGTAATAGAATTAAACAATTTAAAGGCCTCCACTTTTTACATTTCTTTCCTGATCTTAACAGGTCGACGTATAAGAACAGATATCACATTCTTTTTTATTTAAACAAGATATCTCCATCTTTCGTATCGTTTTTTTTGTTTAACTTACCTTCCCTAAATGGCACATTCTAATACTCCATATAACCAATTTCTACCAATGGTATCTATTTCCCTTTCGATTGTCCACCCTTTAATGTACCAAAGGTCTGACCTTCTCATTCCACTAAAATCTAGTTCCTTACTGGACATCAAATGTTTGTTTTTTACTACCTTATGTTGAATTTATTTTTCCAGAAAATATTTTAGGCTGTGGGATGAGCACCATTTTGGCTGGCATTTTACCCACAACAGTCTCTGAGTATCCTCTTAGTTCAGTTCTAACTTTTTTCAAATATCTGGTGGAGACTTTCCCCTTCTGTATAGTCTCAGCTGCCTCCTTGAGGGAATATGATACTTCCTAAGGAGTATATAATTACCTCTCCTATTGGTATTTTCAATATGTAAACTGTGGTATTCTAACCAATTATTTTCCCCTTATCTAATGGGACATATTTCTCCTCTCCTGGAGATTGAACCGCAACGGGCCAAACCAACGATGACATACAAGCAATTATTTGTTTTAATTCCTCCGCTATGTTCTTGAGTAAATCCTGTTTAAGTTCTCATTGCATCATTAGTTAGAACTACAGTTTCACAAATGCCATGTATATTTTTCGGCTTGAGGAGAAGAACATCCAACATTGAGGATGACACCAAAGCTGATATGTCTAAGTTTGAGGGTATTAGCTGGCTTTCATGTCTGTGTTCTCCAATCACAGTCACCTTCCCCTTCCTTCTAGGTTGATTGACTCCTTCTATTTTGTTACTGGATGATATTTGTAGGAATCCAACCGAACCCCTTCACCAAATTCCTTACTTGCAGGTGATCTCAAACTCATCAGCTATGACGAGGATAGATGAGATTCGAAGTTCTCCATTACAGAGTTAAGAAATAATTGGGATGTATCATTCCCTGAAAAAATAAAAGAGTTTACAAACATTGCCCTATTTTTTAGAAACAAATGTAGATGGAATTGGTAAAACATCTTCAGTATTTATTGGCTTAAAATGTTTACCCACATATTACCTTGTAGAAGAAGCTAATGTTACAGAAGCTGAAAGTTTACCAATGGGCTATTTATAGAAATGTATAACTCTGACACACTGTGAATTTGCTTTTCAATTATTCCACTGTCTATTTTTAATGGCGACATCTTAAAATCCTCAAAAAACAACAAAACACAAACTACGTTGTTAAAATATTAAAAATTAAAATATAAAATGTCTTGCTCTGTAGATAAATCAACCAGGTACTAATTCAGCTCAGGGAGTGTAGTAGTTTGTTACAATGCTACTCTGAACAGATAAGTGTCCCTTCACGGTCGAATGCCAGAAGAAACAAAGGAAGACAGAGTTCATTGAAAAGACAGGTACCCCTGGTGTCTTATAACTGAAGGGAATTGGCTCACTGATTTCTGGAGCATTGTCACACCTAGAACCACTGACTACCAGGATACCAGTATCCCATGCCATATATGTGTGGGTGTATGCATTGCTTTTATTGGGAAACAAAGTACAGATGAGATTCACTGGTTCAGGTGAACAAGTGGCCGAACCACTCAGGGCTTATTTTCCCTCAGGTACTGTTCTCTTACCACCTTGCATTTGCTAAAGGAGAAGTCATTGTACTGGAACCTCAGTGCACATGTGTGGTTACCATACTTCTATACGCTTATCTGAGGTGTTTGAACGTGCAGAACAATCGCAAAGAGCTCTCTGTAAAAGGGCATCAGCCATAACACATGCCTCACCTCATGCAGCTGACAAGGCACGCCATTTGTTCTTGTCATCGAGCCTAGCTTAACTGCAAAGTGTCCCTCTGAGAATAAAAGTACTGAGATAGCTCCAGGAACAATAACCTTTAGTTTCTGGGCAACTGAACTATCCGGCTGCTAGGTTTTGTTCACTCAGGTCCACCTTTGCACCCATAGAAGGATCAAGCAGTCGTGGAGAAGGGAGTTTGCCAGAAAATTAAAATAACCCCCACTTTGAACTAAGGAGTGATGTCACCAAGCAAGTGATGCAAGTGCTCTGAACCCTCCCTAGAACAGCTTCCTTGTCTCTTCCATACATGCATCTATCAATTCATTCTTTCACCCTTGCACCCACCTGCTGATATCAACTATTTCACCTTTACATTCATTCTTTGATCTAACATTCAATCTTCCCCTATTCCATCCATTCACACATTCATCCAACCAGCCATCCATCATTCCACCCATTCATCCACTCTGCTATCTATCCACCTATCCATCCACTCTGCCATTCATCCATCCATGCTGCCATCCATCCACCTTGCCACCATCAATACATCCACTCTGCCGTCCATCCACTTTTCCATCCTTCAACTCTGGGATCAGTCCATCTAGACACTCTGCCATCCATCCATTACTACACTGTGCATCTCTCCAACCATCCATCTATCCATCTACTCTGCCATCCATCCACTATGCCATCCATCCACTCTTCCACCCTATTCATCCATCCACTTATCCACTCTACCATCCATCCACTCTGCACTCTGCCATTCATCCATCAATGCATCCGCTCTTTCATCCATACAGCCATACATTTGTCAACTCTGCAATCCATCCATCCACCCTGCCATGCATCCATCCATTCTGCCATCCATCCACTCTGGCATCCACTCACTCTTCTTTTTACCCACTCATCCATCCATTTACACTGCCATCCTTTCACCTGTCCATCCACCTATCCATCCATCCCTTTACTCCGACATCTTTTCGCCTGTCCATCCAAGTATCCATTCACTCCCATTCATCAATCCATCCATCCCTTTACTTTTCACCTGTCCATACACCTATCATTCACTCATCCTTTAACCCACTCGTTCATCCACATACTCATTTATCTACCACTAATTTAGCCATACTTCCTTCTTTTAACCCTTTCTTCCAATATTCCTTCTTTTTTTCCCTGTTCTATTTACCCAGCTATCGTTTTTCTTTTCTCTTGCTTGCTCTTCTATTGACGTTGTATTCCAAAATTGCAGCCAGTAGAGGCCCATAAAGAACCCGACCCCCGCTGTAACTGCTAAAGCAAGGTGGTGGGGGAGGTCTGCTGGGGGCGAGGAGGTACACAATGTCCCTAATCATGGGTGGGTTATGGCCCTATTGGTGGTCTTGGTCTGATGTCGTACTGACCCAGTTATTAGGGGGTGAAGTGCCTGGAATTATTGTACCTGTCTCATAGGCTTGCTCCATTAAGATAAAAGCTGTATTCTCTCAACCCTGATCTTTGTCAGGGTTAGATGTTGATCTGCCATATGATCTGTGATTTTTGATCATAAAATGTGCCCAGATGGCCCAAGTTCGTCCATAAACTGTGCCCGACGGGCCATGCTTGTTGAACCCAGATCTGATGAATTCCAAAAATGCAACAGTACAACTGTCACTGCCAAAATACTGAGGAGTCATATAATTATCACCAAGAAAATAACTGACAAGTCTTTAAGAATTACCAGAGGACAAGGAAAATCTGGCAATACCATTCTCCAATAGAAGCAACACGAAGAAACATTTTGTCTTGCACAGAGAAACTCAAGTCCACAAAGCTGTATGAGCACAAGTTCCTGCAACTGAGCTTGGCTTCAACCATTCAACATTGCCAGTGAACGTGACTAAGGTCTATACAATCTTTACAAGATGAACCATCATCAGAAGGGTGGCAACTTGACTGAATGTCCTTGCATTAAGTCAGCAGCTGCCAGAAGCTCATTTCTTGATATTTACTTTCCACTCTTAGAATTGTTGTGGTGTCCTGGTATAATCTAGTGTTTTTTTATACATCCTTTGTTAGGATCTTTAAGTTATTTATTGCTTAAATATATCACTGTATTAATACATCCATGAGAGTGGCCTGCAGCACCAAAAAAGAGTCAGGGACTCCTTTGAAAAACTCAGTTTTCTCTGTTGGGTTCCCCTTATCAAGATGTTGTTCCCTTTCCTATAGCATTTATCACAGCCTTTGTCCACTCTCCCTTCTCGGCTTGGACAGTTCTACAGTTGTTGGGTATGACCTGGTGGCAAACAGAACCTGGCAGTGGTCAGATATCATGCTACACTTCCATCCCCCCTACTCTAGAATGCACATACTGATATTGACATATTTATGAACTATATTTTAGAATCCCTCCTGGAAATCCTCATGCTGTTAGTCAAAGATCAAAAGTATTCAGGGGGAAGAGAGTAAAAACTCATCTATTTCTGTTTGAAAAGCCAGGATTTAATAGTTCAGGGCATTTATGTCCCAACATTATTGTTGAAAGTTTATACAAGTATGTATAGCAGATGTATGAAAGGTATGAAAATATCACACCAACAGCGATAAAGTTAACATAGAAATAGAAATTGATTTACTTCTTGGAAATAAGAAAATGTTCACACTATAAACAAAATAATTATCATCAGATAAGACAGGAAATAAAAGACTACTGTGCCTACTCCTTGTCCTCCTCTTGCTACTGCTGGTATTACTAATACCAGGAATAATAATACTAGTAATACATTATTATTATTATTATTGTTACCACTATTATTATTTAAAGAGGTTTATTTTGCCCAATATTTAAAATCATTCACAATATAATGCATTAGTACTTAGAAACAACCCATCAAACAAATCATTTAAAACAGTCTCGCATCTCTTTAAAAGACATTGTTTGCACTGTAAATAATGCTAATCAAATGTAAAACATAGAAAAGCCAGGTTTATACGAATTATCCAGCCCTGTCCAGTTACTGATACACTTCCATGTTGATAAATACTGACTAGTACATATCCCTCCCTGTTCGAAATCATTAGCAGATTATCATGTGCATCATGTCTGTTAAAAACCACTTATTTGACCAATTGGAACTTAATCAGTTTGCATTTTAAAGTATAAAGGGGCATATATACAAGGGAATGGCGGAGCATGGCGTTAAGCACAAAATGCTAACGCCACACTCCATTTTATAAACGCTGGGATGAGCCGTATTTACAAAGATACAGCACATCCCTGCTTTTTCCCTAGTGCTGGCGCACAATTAAGCTGCATAGTGCCAACGCAGGCACCCTTGCACCATAGTGCAAGAGTGCCTGCATTGAGGGAATGATTGTGTATGTACAAGAAGGTGCCCCTTCCTGCACATAAACAATCACAAATGGCGTTTTGTAACTCCTATGTGTGCTGCATTGTGCAACACACATAGAAGTTGCAAATCGTCATTTTTTTGCAGGAAGGGACACCTTCCTTCACATAAACAATTATTCACAGCATTTTGCTGTTTCTATGTCTGCTGCACAATGCAGCACAAAAAGAAACGTAAAAAGAACAATTGATGGACAGAATGCAGAACAATATCATACATTCACACCAGTACAGAGATCTGGGCCTAAATCCATCATTTTTTTGCTCCCCATGGCATTCTAGTTTGAACCCAGCCATATGCAAATCAGTCTTGACCCTGCACCCAATGGGAACAGTCCAGCCCGAACTAGCAGGCCAGGTCCTCCCTGGACTGGAAACAAGCATCCAAGGACCGGTTTCAGGATTTCACCCCTCATCAGCCAGGATAGCTTGACTCCAGTGGCATGGAGAGCATGGGACCCACGTCTGGGCATACCCGTCCCACTCGGGTTGACAAATGCAAAAAGAACAACTGATGGACAGACTGCAGAACAATGTCATACATTCACCCCAGTACAGAGATCCGGGCTTAAATCCATCATTTTTCTGCTCCCCATGCCATTCCAGTTTGAAACCAGCCATATGCATATCAGTCTTGACCCTGCACCCAATGGGAACAGTGCTCACTACACCACTGGATTCAAGCTAGCCTGGCTGATTAAGGGTGATGCCCTGAAACCGGTCTAAGGATGCTTGTTTCCAATCCAGGGAGAACCTGGCTAGGCAGTTCGGGCGGGACTGTTCCTATAAGGAACAGGGTCAAGACTGATTTGCATATGGCTGGGTCCAAACTGGGGTGGTGTGGTGAGAAAAAGAATTATGGATTAAACCCAGATCCTTGTGACTGGGGGTGAATGTTTGCATTGTCCAGCATTCTGTCCATCAATTGTTTCTTTTGCATATGTCGCCCTAAGTGGAAAGGGTATACCCAGCTGGGTCCCGTGCTCACTACACCACTGGATTCAAGCTAGCCTGGCTGATGAAGGGTGATGCCCTGAAACCGGTCCCAGGATGCTTGTTTCTGGTCCAGGGAGGGCCTGGCTTGGCAGTTCGGGCTGGACTGTTCCCATAAGGAACAGGGTCAAAACTGATTTGCATATGGCTGGGTCCAAATTGGGGTGGTGTGGTAAACAAAAGAATGATGAATTAAACCCAGATACTTGTGACAGAGGGTGAATGTTTGCATTGTCCAGCATTCCGTCCATCAATTGTTTCTTTTGCATATGTCACCCTAAGTGGGAAGGGTATGCCCAGACGTGGGTCCCGTGCTCACTACACCACTGGATTCAAGCTAGCCTGGCTGATGAAGGGTGATGCCTGAAACCGGTCCCAGGATGCTTGTTTCCGGTCCAGGGTGGACCTGGCTTGGCAGTTCGGGCGGGACTGTTCCCATAAGGAACAGGTTCAAGAATGATTTGCATATGGCTGGGTCCAAACTGGGGAGGCGTGGTGAGCAAAAGAATGATGGATTAAGCCCAGATCCTTGTGAGTGGGGGTGAATGTTTGCATTGTCCAGCATTAAGCTCATCAATTGTTTCTTTTGCATATGTCGCCCTAAGTGGGAAGGGTATGCTCAGACTTGGGTCCCGTGCTCACTACACCACTGGATTCAAGCTAGCCTGGCTGATGAAGGGTGATGCCCTGAAACCGGTCCCAGGATGCTTGTTTCCGGTCCAGGGAGGACCTGGCTTGGCAGTTCGGGCTGGACTGTTCCCATAAGGAACAGGGTCAAGACTGATTTGCATATGGCTGGGTCCAAACTGGGGTGGTGTGGTGTGGTGAGCAAAAGAATGATGGATTAAACCCAGATTCTTGTGACTGGGGGTGAATGTTTGCATTGTCCAGCATTCTGTCCATAAATTGCTTCTTTTGCACAAAGAGAAACAGCAAAAACGAAGAGAAATAAAGCATATCTTCTCGTTTCGCCATGTTAAGACCAGGTTTTCTCTGGTCTTAATTTTGGCATTGCCTCCTATTTACGCCACCCTTGTAAATAGGGGGCAGCGTCAAAATCAATGGGTGTTGCGGCGGAATGCCCACTGCAACCCCCATTGCCCACCCCATTCACGCTAAGTATAGCGTGAAAGGGTGCCTTATTTACAAAGCGGCGTTAAGCCACATTAAGTGGCTTAACGCTGCCTTGTAAATAAGGCGAAGCCTCTATTGTCACAGGAACGTCACAAAAAGTGGCGTTCCTGTGACGATAGGGGCTTGTAAATATGTAAATATCTGACGAGATATTCCTTTGTCACTTAGAGAATTTCCTCTACCTCAACCCTGAATGAAGAATCCATTGACTGAAGTAGCGTAGAACCCTTGTCCTACCCACAACAAACCTTCCTTTTTCCTCCAGTAATACAGTAATCGGTCACGTCCATCTTCAATATTCACGGGCAGCGATCATTCCCTACCTTTGAGCATTATAAAGTGGAAGGCACTGTACATGCTTTGAACATCCTGGCAGGGCCACACTATGTAAGACTCTAAACAAGTCTGTCATACAAAGGGAGGAGGTGGGAGTGGAGTTGTTGCACTTTAATTTATACAAGAAGCAAACTGGACATCCTGTGCTAGAAGCTTTGGTTCCAGTCACCACTGTGTAAACATTTCACAGTGTATAAAATATGGCTTTACTCTTTGACATTTGAATACCATGTCTTTTTTTAGATAACTGCATCTAATGCATCCAAGTGGCAGATGGAAACCCAGATGAAGCCAGGGGTGTCTGGCAGGCGAGCCTGCGCGAGCCTCTTTGCTGGGGTTAGGGCCTGCCAAAGAGTGTTCTGATCCATCTGTATGATCACAGAAGTCTCAAAACATCCATCCTTCTTGAAGCCCCTTCCTCCCGCACACTGTATAAAGTTCTCCCTGCCTCCCACTACTAACACAAACTATGCTTGTGCTGTGTGGCAGAAGAAAACCACGTGCACTTTAACTTCTCCATACAGATACCAGCAACTGATGCTCTCTGTTGCTGTTCTTGCTGCACCCACATTGGCCACCAGGCCTGCCAGGGTCAGTCCAGACCAGCACAGCTCCAGTTCAGTGACCTCCACCCTCCTTGGTGGGGTTCCACCCCAGACCATTTGATTAAAGAGCTAAAACTGGCTTTAAGTAGTAGGCAATGCAGTATGAGGCTCTATTAAAGGCAGTAAGTGAGGTAGCTTATTTGAAGGGAGATGGTGGTTTACTGATGACCAGATATAGGAAGAAGCATCTGAAACTGCTAGTGAGACAAATGATATTGTAAGAGGGAGCCAGTCGTGTGCGCCCAATCTCAGATAGAGCCTTAAGGGTGGCCAGTGACTGACTATGAAAAAAAGGGTACAATCATTCACGAGAATAATGTCTAAACACAGAAACATAAAAACTTCTTAGGTACCAAATTAAACGTTGGTGGGTAGGCCATCAAGGAGTTATGGCAATGGAGGCCCCACCACCCTCAGCCTAGCATTGGCTTGCCATACAGCCAACCCTCCAGATTCAGACGGGAGACTACCAATTTCAAGCCTAGTCTCCCGCCTCCCGATTCCTGCATGCAGACACCCGATTTGGATTGCCGAATCATGATCTGCTGGAAACAAGGCAGCATGAGCTAGGAAATATATATCCTGACCAGGACGCTTTGCCCTTCATTTTTGGAGGGAGAGATTAGAGGGTGTGACAAGCCTCAACATTTAATTTCTGGCAATTTTACATAGCGCATACAAAAAAAAAGAGTTTAGAACTCTTGTTTTGTTTGTGATATGTTATTAAACTGCCAAAAATAAATTGCTGATTGTCCGTCACCAGACAAATTGACTCTGCTTCAGTCAAAGTCAATGAGGAAAATACATTCTCCCGACTATTTTTTTTAAATCTCCCACTTACCTGTTTGGTTGTATTACATTACATTACAACACTGCCAAATACCATGCATGCATTTACCATGCAAATTTTCACCACACATATGCCTTTACCACACATGCTTTTACCAAGCATGGAAAGTCTATTTATGGGAAGTATAATTAATCGGAATAAAAATAACAAAAAACTTACCTTGAGGCCGGGTCCTGCGTCTCTGTTCCTGCTCTCCTGCCACCGACTCTACAGGACCAGGAAGCAGGCAGCCAGGCTCCCTCCCCTAAGCCAATCACAACGATTCAATGCAGCTTTGTGATTGGTCTGAGCACTGTGACACGGCGCTGAGTTAGGGGCTGGAGGTGTGGGCATGTTCTCTATTCAGGCTGTAATGTAGCCTCCATGGAGAACGGGGAAAGTGCGAATGATTGGTTTTGGTGGCCCGAGAGGGCTGACTAAACAGTCATTGCGCATTTAGGAGTGGGCAAACCACTCCTCCCCTGCTCCGAGAGCAGAGCAGCCTCGCCCACCTGCCCGCCCTCCCGCCCGCCCGCAAAGCAGCAGGACATGAAGCATAAAATGATAATAACTCTAAGTTATTATCATTTTATGTTTCTGACTGCTTGAAAGCAGCGGGCGATGCTCCTCCGCCATAGCGGAGGAGCCGCCACTGGGGAAAAATGCTTGGAGGAAGATGACAGGGCATAAACCATAATAACTTTGGTGGTGCAAAAACTCTGAAAAAACTGCTAAGTGCTTTGGCTTGGTTTCATTTCATCATACAGGGAATACTGAGCCAGAAGAGGAAGATGACAGGTCATGACAGAGTCCCTAATGTTAATACCAAGGACAACAGGAAGTGCATACTGATTACTTGTAGATGTTGAGAGCCCTGCAAGAAGAAAATGCATGCTGCTTAACCCTGAATTGATTCGTGCCCTGCGAGGTAAGTGGTTGGCAGCAAGGGCACAATGTCTACTACATTAGTCACTTGATCAATTTGCAGACGGTGCCAAATCGTGGTAAGAAGGAGCTCCTTTATATTTCTGACTTAGTTAGTTTTAAGTCTGTGATGCACATAAACTTAATGAATTTCACACAGAACATTGCGTCCTCTCCTTGAAGACAGGCTAGGATCTTTTGCCGACACGTACGTAGTCCGTCCCTAAAAGAGTACTGTCTCAACGGAACTTTAAGTTCCGTCATTAGTGCTGGACAAGTGCAGACGATGTGGCAAATGTCTTCCTTTGAGTAGTTACAGAGCCGACGTGTATTCTCAGTGGAAGATTTCCTCCCGATGGGGGAATTAAAGCGGGTGCGGAGATCGCCTAGCCGAAGATTCAGCAGCTTGGGCTTGGACTTTAACCCAAACAGATCCCCCGAGTATGACTGGGGTCTTAGGAGGCTGTATGAGCCTGTTATCATCCAAGCATGAGAAATCACGGACAGCACAGCTTTATCATTGAGGGATGAGATATTTTTCCCACTTGAACTTATGGCTCTATTAAAAGCTGGCTGTGAAAGGGTTAAGGCCCAGAGTTTCTCTGCCTTAAAAGTGGTTAGAGCCAGGTTTAAATAATCATGAGCCTGGGAGTTTCTTGGGTCACTAATGATACTACTTAAGGTGTGCGTGGGATCGTTTTTTAGCATATAACAAAATTTCAAAAAAGCACCCCGGCTTCTTACGTTCTGTTTCCAGAGACCGAACTCAAGATGAATTTGAGCTGGAGAGGCATGGCGAAGGAGATTAAACAAACGGCAGAATGTACCGGTTATGGCTGAACTTCTTAAGGGGAAATGAATTGGATTGGTCACAGAGTAAATAGCAATTTTAAGTTATTTCTGCCAACGAGAGTAGCAAGGGGACTATGACAGAGGTTAAAAGGTACCAGAGAAATGGCTGATCCTGGTGGAACTCAAGGTGAGAGGGTCACTGGACTGGATAACAGAGGTATTACTCCGACGCGTTGACTTTTACTATGTCAGAAGGAGTCAAACTGTCTCAGAGTGGTTTGGGTATTATTCATTCTTTTTAGCAGGATGCTTTTCTCAGTTGTAACAAATGCTGCTGAAAGGCCTTACAATCCCAACCATTACGTATCACCAGTCTATTATTGTGTACCCACTGATGCAATGTGCAGCATTTCAGCATGTAACAATGCTTTTTCTAGTTATGGTCTGCTATGCTATGGTATAAAGATTTGAAGAGCACTCATATCACCCGGAGGGGGGGAATCCCGGCACCTAAGAAGGGGGGGAGCTACCCTGACTGGGACCCAGTGGGAAAGCCAGGTTTTTCGTTTCTTGAGACATTCAAGGAGCGAGGTGGAAGATCTAATGTGCAGCAGAAGGTCGTTCCAGGATCTAGGCGCCAGGTAAGAAAAGGGGCAACCTCCGGCTCTTTGGGTATGGGGAATGTGGGCGAGCAGAAGGATGGCGGCGCGGAGGTGTCTGGGGTCTGGAAATTGATGCGAGTGTTCAAGTATGCAGGGCATTGATTGTGTAAATCGGGCCTTGATTGTGTAGTGCTGCACTGGGTTGCCAATTTATGCTATTGCAAAATTTTAACAGGTTCAAAACCTTGCTGTCCAGACAAGCAATGTTTTTGACCTACTTGTCCAGACAGCATGTCTTGTAAGGGCACTAGAGTTTGCATTTGTTTACCACCCAGCAGCCACTGGTGGAGTCTGGGCCACAAATTCTTCTAAGGGACTGGGTCCCACCAGTGTTATGGAGTGTTTGTTTCATTATCGGACCTCTGGACCTTTACATTGAGAGAGACTACCCTTTGCATTTTTAGACCCTTCACAGAAGGAGTCCTTTCAGCTTGTTTGGGCCTAAAACGTGAATAAAATTGCTAGCTACTCTATCTTTGCCATTCAAATGCAAATCACCTGGCTTTCAGGACAGCATTGAAAACATTATTGTTCTATTAATATTTAACGCTTCAATCTTGTATCATGTCATTGTTTGCACTGTTAGCTTTCCTCTGGTTGTCTACAGAGCCAAGAACCCAATTTTACGGTACATGTGCACTTTGCAAATAGGATATCAGATAAGATTGTACAATATTTTCATTAGAAGAGCACACTTTATCGATAAAGAAAAATAATGTCCAGCAATCTTCTATATGTGGTCCCATCAGGCATGGTTGAGAGCTAATGTATGGTAGGTGCATGGCTATTTGTCTTGTATGTGGTAAGTAGTAAGGTTGTCTACTCCAACAGCAAATAAACAATAAATGAAATATGAGTTCAAAAATACTGAAAAACCAGGTCCGGACAGCCTGAGCACAACACTTTAGGGGTGCAAACAATTTCCATAAAGGCAAGCTGCCTGTCGAATCATGTGGCGTAGCAAGGGTGATGCGGTCCCTAGCAGAAACATGGAAATTGGGGCGCCTTATCCCTTGTTTTATAGTAAATAAACACTCACTAATTGCAAATCATTGGGCTACTCACACCACTGGGCCTCTGTGCCACTGCACTTGCTGCACAATTGATACCTATGCCGCTGGTCGAATTGTCTAATCAGGGACTGGCATGATCATAACTCAATGTGAAATTTTTGATTTAACTCTTTAAATAATGACAGGCTTTAGGCTTTGAAATATATTAATAAATATGTGACATGCTCTCCCCCATCTCGAAACAGCCTACTCACCTTTCCATGTTCTTGAAAATGTTGCATTTATTGTCCTTTGCAGTGAGCTGAAATGCCAACGCTGTGTGGTGGCTCTCCAGCACGGCTGTGTCGTTGTATAACACCGCCAGCTCACTACCAGCATTGCAGAGGAAAGAGTTCGTGCGGCCGGGGTGATCCACGTCGTGAACCGTGGCGGCAATCAGAGCAGCAACCTCGTCCAGCTGGTCAAGGCATCCCTGCGGGGTCAGAGAAAGAGAGTGAAGTCCTTCCTGCGTAGCGGACAACGCATGCGCACCATGAGTAGAAACCAGAAAGCGTTGTACTGTCGAGCAGATATCATGTTGAAGCACTGTGTGTGTGCTGCTGGACCAAGCAGTGGATTGAAGTAAAAGCAATTTGAAAGTTACCATTTGCTTTATAAATGTTTTTCTCCTACCTGATTCTGAAAAGAAAATGTTACCATGTAACATGGGTGCAACTCATGCGTATTACAATTACACCGCCAGGCTGGTGGTGTAGTTTCGGCGGTGCCATGGTGGCGGCATGCTTCGGCTCATAGACAGCCTGCAGCACATGCCGCCGCCATGGCACCACCACCTGCACGTCGGTGCACTGTGTACTATGCACCATGTCGTGCATGGCACACAGTGCATGCACAACAGTTTAATAAGGGGGGGGACAACATGTGCTCCCATGCACTTTGCCCAATGGGCAAAATCGCCCTGGGGCCCTGATTGGGGCCCCTTCCCTGCCTTTCCGTCAACCTTTTCATGGCGTGGTCCCGCCATGAACAGGTGACCCCGCCATGAAAAGGTCGGCAGAAAGGCAGGTCATGATTGGGATGACGATGCCGGCATCGGCACTGCCTCCCAACCCCAACGCTTTCCCCTCCGCCACAGCCACGGGATCCAGGATCCTGGCGGTGGCAGCGGCATTGTGGCAGTACAACCACCATGGTCATAATGGAGGAGTTAAGGAGGTGGCAGACTGGCAGTCAGACCGCCACCGCAAGAACTCGTAATCAGGCCCACAGCCTTAGTGCCAATATCGGCAACACTCAGTTCCCATACAGCAACATACATAAATAAACCACACGACACCTTTTTTAGTGGAGAATATTGCTGCAGGTTTATTTGCATAACCAATATGCCAACATGGTGGGTTATCTTACGGGCGATCCCAGGGCAGGCCAGCCCCTATGCCGCCTGCCCGTCTGATGAGCCAAATTGCACCGTGGCCGTCGCCAACCGGTGGTTACCAATTATTGGGAGAGGCCACCTCTCCCCTCAGTGGACCGCCAGTCCACTCCCTTACTCACGCCCCCAAAGGTGGGCGGAGCGTTCCAGGCAGCCCCCGGTTGCTCAGACCCACAACCGCCTGTAGGCTAACGGGCGCCGTAGTTCTTCCAGGGGACCCGCTAATACATCCCTGGGTATCCTTGGCTTAGCACCCTGTTGTGCTGCTGCAATATAGTACCCTTCTGTACCTTGCAGACTCTGGATCGCCCTGTAACTCCTCCTGCAACACAAAACAATAAGTTAGAATCTTCCACTCCCCGTACTACCCTTTGGCCGTCCGCAGGGTAAGCGGTAGGGTGGGAAACAGCGAGACGGGTAGCGGTCAAGAGACCGTACAGTGGGCGGGGAAGGCAATTATACCCCTGTCCCCTTCCCCACGGCCGGAAATGACGCGGCCTGCAAACCCCCTGGTCCCTAGCCCAGGGAGCCTAGACAGAGGACTTCTGTGCCTTCCTGTGGCACTAAGGCGGCCGCCCTGTTGGAGGGTCCCCTACGGGGCCCCCTGGGCAGCCTTGGCATAGTGCCAATATCGGCAACACTCAGTTCCCATACAGCAACATACATAAATAAACCACACGACACCTTTTTTAGTGGAGAATATTGCTGCAGGTTTATTTGCATAACCAATATGCCAACATGGTGGGTTATCTTACGGGCGATCCCAGGGCAGGCCAGCCCCTATGCCGCCTGCCCATCTGATGAGCCAAAAGTGCACCGTGGCCGTCGCCAACCGGTGGTTACCAATTATTGGGAGAGGCCACCTCTCCCCTCAGTGGACTGCCAGTCCACTCCCTTACTCACGCCCCCCCACAGGTGGGCGGAGCGTTCCAGGCAGCCCCCGGTTGCTCAGACCCACAACCGCCTGTAGGCTAACGGGGCGCCGTAGTTCTTCCAGGGGACCCGCTAATACATCCCTGGGTATCCTTGGCTTAGCACCCTGTTGTGCTGCTGCAATATAGTACCCTTCTGTACCTTGCAGACTCTGGATCGCCCTGTAACTCCTCCACAGCTCTGGGGGTGGCCACCGTCACCACCAGGGCCCCCCACCAAGGCAGATATTCCTACCTACAGCCTGTTGCTTCCAAGGCCTTCCCCAGGACCAGCAAAATTAAGTCCATGCCTACCCTTGAGAGGTGAATCCCATCCACTTCCCAGCAACCAGTAGACTTGGCATAAAGTAAACCTATGCCTGATGAAGCCAAATCCCCTTTGCCCCGTGAATTTATGCCTGGCGCTGTTCACTCTCCTACGTGATATCTCGATGGCGTCTCCAGATCGGGCATCTTGCCCAGCGGAGCGAGGTAAAATTCAAGGCCACCACAGTTCACATGCCCCAAGCTGATTACTCAACTGACACATGATGTCCCTCATGTCTTGAAGCAGTACTCTCCTCCCCAGAGTCGTCTGGTCATTCCCTTCCAGGTGTATGACCAGCATAGGAGGTGGAACGATCCCTCCCCCAAGACTCTGCTGCAGCTTCCTCATCAGCTCGCTCCAGCGCATACCTGGGTAACCTAGCCTCGTGATCTCTGTGACCTAGGTTCCTGGTAAATAACGAGATGTGTGTTTGAAAACCATAATTGTTGTACGTTTATATTTTAATAATCTATAATTGCACAACAACACCACATCACCGCAACATCATTTGTCAATCCGGGCCAAAACCGTACACCTGTAAGCACCTGCCTGTCGGTTGCAACATGGTACTTAAGAGTCCTCTCACCAATCCTACAGCTCAAGGCCTTATAAATCGTTTGTAGCATTGCGACTCGCAGCGCCCACCCTGCATCGGAACCTGTGACCAGAGGTCGGACCCAAGCCCCTTTCAGTTCTACCGCTCCACATGCCTGTGAGCTTGTCTCCCAATGGAGACTGCAAGCACATGACCCCAACTAGGGCATGCCTGAGCTAGAAACCCACATCTAAAAGGCCTGCCAACCGGCAACAACCAAAATTGCGGTCCGAATGATTGCTGACAACTCCCAAGGAAAATTGCTTAACCGGAGCAACTAAACATGCAATCAATTTAACCATAACTATGACTGCAGAATGTGCTCTCGTAGGTGTCCTTATTAGTGCTCCCTCCCCTCCAAAACAGTACTTTCAAGGCAACCCGCACCCTCCTGGGAATGGCCTGCTCACGCCCCAGCTGGCAGAAAGTGCCTATTCGTGAGTAGCCCATAACCGTAGGTATTTTACCAACGGTATACCAGGATTAGCTGAAACCTACTGCTGAGTGCGCGTTATACAATCCCAGGAATGCCTATCTTTGCCTATTCTGTTTCTGTCTGCAGTTTGATAACCCTGCCAGCCCCAAACCCATGCGAAATACAAGGAGCTATACCGCTGCCCGTGTGAGTCGCTGCTGGTGCTAATGATGGTCCAGTAAGCACTGGTACCCTAGATGCTGTACTATAGCAATTGAGGGCCATTGCAGCACTTTATTAAAGTCAAATGGCTAACCTACTCACAGTGAGGCAGAGACTAGAGAGGCTGTAAATTAATGCCCATTGAGATGATCGATAGACCTAACAGGGAGTGATCCTGTGTACTGAGGTAGTAACCACCAACACCACCACTCCCCGCATGAGACTCAGTCCAGGTTTACTTTGCCCTGTGCAGTAGTGTAGCCACCATACGCTGACATCTAACCTGTGCAGTGTCCTGTTCTGTCTTATTCAGTCCCCCTCATGTGCTTCCACTGAGCACCTCTGCCTGATGTGATGACCTAAGACAGTCCCCTTGCATGACGGTCTGCCAGAGAGACAATCCAACAAATGCCCCAAAAGTACCACTACTTGCCTTCACTCGATTCTTGCCTGGCATTCCTACATGCCCAGAATACCCAGCGGTAAAGCTTCTAGTCGGTCAAAAGACCCAGCCACACTTCAAACAGCGAGACGGGTAGCGGTCAAGAGACCGTACAGTGGGCGGGGAAGGCAATTATACCCCTGTCCCCTTCCCCACGGCCGGAAATGACGCGGCCTGCAGACCCCCCTGGTCCCTAGCCCAGGGAGCCTAGACAGAGGACTTCTGTGCCTTCCTGTGGCACTAAGGCGGCCGCCCTGTTGGAGGGTCCCCTACGGGGCCCCCCTGGGCACCCTTGGCATTAACGGTGGTTGGGTGAATGAACATGTTTTAATGTTTTATATTTCTGAATGTTTACATATAAGAATAA
This sequence comes from Calotriton arnoldi, assembly GCA_963921515.1. NCBI lineage: Eukaryota > Metazoa > Chordata > Amphibia > Caudata > Salamandridae > Calotriton > Calotriton arnoldi. The sequence continues at coordinate 985,302 of CAWUFW010006707.1, forward strand.
TATTTTTATATCCAACAGGTGGTACCTATTAATAATAATTTAAACAGTGTGTGTTGCCAGCAGTAATGTAAAAATAAAATCAAGAACTAAAGTCACCCTAGAACCCCTCAGAGCATCTTTCACAGTAGGACAAAATGGCCAGTTAGTTGTACTAACAGTAATACAGTGCAGCATCGTTGAATTAGTTGAATAGGAAAAGTGTATTCAGCATCAAATTTAGCAAGCACATTTTAGCACAATGTTAGACATTACACTAAGGTGCAATGGCAACCCAGCCATGGCTTGAGTGAGATTTCTATTCTAGGTAAACCACAGTGCACAAATGTAAATAGGACAGGAGAACAAGAACCCACGAGTAATCCACATACAATGTGTAATTTCACTGCAATTGTACATTTTAGGAGTAGGAATACTGCATGATTGTTGCCTTTCGTGTTAAAGTTTCTAAAAATGCCACCTCACTACTTGAGTTGATATGGTTTTGTACAAAAGTATTATACCACCTTTGCATAAATTATAAGGTGCCGACGCTCTTTGGCGCAGACAGATTTTGGTGCAAAGACGTTTTTGCCGGCTTAAATTGATCGCTGCTGTCGTTTGCATCACTATGCTTTGAACTAAGTACATGCAAATTTACAGTAAATCCTTGTCTTAAATGTATAGGTAATAATTTTGAATCTGGTACAGCCAACAGAAGGGCAACTACATCTTCAGACTATGGCCAAGATTTATGAAACAACGCATTTATGAAGCAACGCAGTGCAGCCCCCAAATTAGCACTGTAGAAAGAAAGGCAAAACACAGCACAGAGGCTTGTCTGCTAAGAATGGGCAGCTGATGGTGCTGTTCCCTGCACCAGCGCAGAACCAGGCTACTTTGTGCCACACACAGTCTTGTAGCATGGCGCAGAAGCGATTGAGCGCTGTGAAGCATAGATCTTTAGTGGACAGGGCTGGACAGGCCTTTTATTCCAATCAGCATTTCACTGGTGGGCTGGAACCCTTACAGGCCAGTTTTGAAAGTCCAGGGCCGCTCCTGGTGCCTCTGTCACTTTCCCCAGTTCCCCATGATTAACCTGCAGTAGGCACTGGGAATCTTCAAGGGAACGAAAGAACTAGAGGGAGGAAGAGGGAAGGTAGAAAATGATCAGAGAGGAAGAAGAGAGGGAGGAGAGAAGGTAAGAGAATGGATGAAATGGAAACAGAGAGCGTGAGGAGACGAGGGAAGCGGGGGCTGGTTTGAACATTTTTGCCAGGGCTACTTTTGGTTCCCCAATCTGACCCTGTTGCTGAAAGAATACCCATCTAATACAAATTCCTAAACATAGACAACCGCAGACGGTCAGATGCTTTGAATGTGTGATCTGCACTGCAGTATACATTCAATGTGTTGTTTGATAAGGGCAATCAATACATTTGCTGTTGGTTGTGGCTGCCTTCATTGGGTGTTGGTTTTTGATGGACAGTCCAGTCAGACAACTTTAATAGATGTGACTTTCAAAACCTCTAGGTGTTTAGAGTGATCCACCCCCAGTAACGCCCTCTGCATGCAAACATTACAAAGTGGATTTGGTGCAGTGAAAAAGCAATTGACCAGCACAAAACACCATTTGCGCCAGATGCAATAATCTATTTTGCAGCCCTAAACAATCGGAGTGCTTGGGATAGCAAAATAGGCATTTCTTATGTATGAAACCCGTTTTAGGAGGCAGTAAACATTTACTGACTCCTAAAATAGTCTTCTAAATGATTACTGATTTGCAGTTGAAAGGGGCCTGTTGTGGTTGTTCTCTCCAAACTGTAAATCGGTACCATATGTATTGTTGGTTTACGTCAAGAATTCCGGTCGCAAACCATTGAAAAGTTACTGACTCCCAAGTAGGGGTGGTAAACTATTTACAAAGGGGAGGGGTCCCCTTTGGGTCCTTTCCCCTTTGTGAATTGGAGTCAGAGTTTCTGGGGAGGAGGCAGTGGTCCAGGAGACTGCTGCCAACCCTCTCTGAAATTTTTAAGAAACATTTGTTTTAAAGCAGCCCTGTTGCCTTTAAGGAAATCGGGCTGCTTTAAAAATGTTTAACTTTATTTCACGTCAGGCACAGACATGGTAGCCTGCTGACCTTATCTGAATCCTTATTTTGTGGACCAACCTATTAGTACATTGGTCAGGTCACAAAATAAATTTTGCAGTTTTGCTACCAGAAAATTATTACATCTGCCCATAATTCTTGCTGCCATTCTGCGCTGCTTTGCATCACACGTCATAGTAGCGCCAGTGCAAATTATTCTGGACCTATGTACTATTAATAGGTATGTCATGAAATCATTTATTAACAATGATGATGTGTTAGCAAGAATAATTTGTCATAGTTTGTCTGCTTTCAGATTGTATTATTTAATACAATAAATAAACACATTGAGATGAATATTATGGTGAGTATGTGGTTTAATTCAGAAATTACTGTAAATAGGTTTTTCAGACATTATCCACAGTGTCGTGGTTTTATCACAATTTTCACGCTTAAAGTGGTTGTTTTCAGCCATCATGGAAGTCAGACAGAATTTTATTTCTAACACATGGATCACACAGACTTCTTGTGGTGGCGCCGCAGAGGGGTGCATTTGTGAGCTGATGGGACTGCAGCACCTTATCAGAGGGAGGGAGCAAAGAGCCACTCTCTCCTCCCAGATGTGCTTCTGTGCAGAAGAGAGAAGATGTTCAGAGTTCCTTGATGCACGATACCACTGCTATAAGGCAGACTTTTAATGGGGGTGGCTTAGAAGTGGGTAAGGCTGGTGAGTCTAAATGTGCATGCTGAGTTGGGGTTGGGGGGGGGGTAATAATAGTCCCTCTCCACCAGCTCGATGCCATGTTAATCGTGCCCCAGCCATCGTGACTAGTTATGCGGGGCAACTATCCTCCCAATGGCCAAGAGAAATCTTCGATGTTCCCCTCTCTTCTGTAGTGCTCAGTGAGGGACCAGTTCTCCATAACCCAAAACCCAGAACTAGTATCCTCATCTGTGCCTCCTGAGAATACATTCAGCCCTCACACTTACATTCATACTAATTAACCAGTGAGTACAGGGCAAGGTTGACCCTTGTAGTACAGGCACAGGGGTTTTCATGCTGAATGCTATTATATACCTGAAGTAAATATCAAAGAACATTCCAAAATGTGTAAAGGGGCTCTTCCCAGTTAAAGATGGCCTCCGAGTATCTACGATTTACACAGGTAAATAGGAGCTCGCACCACTGTTCAGAGTTTTGTGGTCCTGCTGATCTGGTATTTGATATGTGTCTTCTTGTATTCAGTGCCTTCTGTCTCTTGGATTCAAAACCTTTATTGAAGACCTATAATCGCACCAGCAGTGTTTTGATCCTGGCTTCTATATGCCAGTTTTTCTTCTGCTAAAACTGGCCTCTCTTTGTTTTCTTTTGCCCGTCTCTCCGTCCTACACTGGCTCTGTAGAATTGCACAATTTCAGAAGGGAGCAGTCGCCCCTTATTCAGCCCATGAAGGACAAAACAGACAATACCTCCCTTTGCCAGTAACACAGTGATGTGACACACTTTCTAGTGTTTTATCCTTCCCTACAATCTGGGTATAATACTATAGCATCTTTTTATTTGGAAAATATATTCATACCAGATAGGAATCCCCTTATGTGCCTTTCCCACTTCTCCTTATTCAAACCCATTCCTACCTCTTACTCATCTCCCTCCTTTCCTTCTAACTCATCCTTGCCATTTCCACCTAATCTCCTTTCACTTTCCCTCCATTTCCAACTATAACATCTAATCCTCTGCTTACCAACTGCTAATTTCCACACAATCATATTTCATCCCGTGCTTACTCCAAGCACCTTCAGGCTCCTCTCTTTTCCTTATCCTTTATTTCCTCTCCTTCAACCCAACCTTCTGACGTTAATTTTTTTCTCACCTTTAAATTCTCCCTTAAGCTTTGTAACTTATTCCTACCTCCACAACTTACACCTCCGCAGCCTGTAGATCTCATATTGAACATATCATTGTTCAACATCTGACTTTGCATAGCTTCTCTTTCACACCCAAATCATCATTTATTTCTGCGCCCTTAGCTCATTGACCCTCACCTATTTTTCTTCCACATCGTAATCACTTCTCAGTCTGCTTGACATAGAGAAGGACACTGCTTCCTGTCAATCCCAACTACCCACCTCACCTAAATAAGTCGCCTATGTTACATCTAAGATTAATCACCGACTCTTCAGTGTCCTGGTTAGTGCATGACTTTTGAAGAAGAACCCCATTAACATCTACAAGTTTCGGTCAGATTTGTACATTGGCCTGCTTTTCATCTCTGCAACTGGCTAATCAATGACGCTTGACAAATCTTACATGGAGCCCTAGCTACATTCTAGAAAATGCTCATAAGAATTCAAAACACAAAGAACAATGGAGGAGGAATAGCCTTCATCCGCAAAACGTCACAACCAAAATAATCATTTTTTTCCCCGTAGTTTTATATAGCGCGAACTTGACCCTAAGGTATCAGAGTGCTTTACATGAGCACCAGTTGCGTTACACAAGGACACATTGTAAACTTCACTGCTGCAGGATGTAAATAGATGTTACAATGTTCATTTTAAGGATTTGTGGCACCAGAGCAAGACATATTTCAGCTGTTTTGTATTAAAGCGTAAGGATACTATTGTTTGGGGTCATGTTGCCTTGTTTTATGAGAAAATAGGTAATAAAATTCGAACTTGTTCTGAACAGGGGGACGTAAAATATGTCTTGCCCGTCGCCCCAAAAATCCTTAAGATAACATTGGTCGCAGTGTCCTATATAAAGCAAAACTTGACATTATAGCATGCAAGAAATCACTGTAATTATAGAGTGTTCTTTTTTATGGAAATAACTTACAGATGCAGCACACTTGATTTGGCCTGGCTACTACTATTTAAGTCAACACAATGTGTCTCCTTTATGAAGACTTTGACATCAGAGATGCTCTAAACTTGAGTAGGAACTACATCCAATTTGACTTCTGTACACAAATGGTTCTAGTTATGCTAATCATAGCTAAAGGTTTTACATAAACCATGAATGGATAAAAAATACACAACAATGTGTACTTTATAAACATTATAAAAGTCTCTAATCAGTGGTGGCTCCTCCGCTAAGGCGGAGGAGCATTGCCCCACTGCTCACGGAGCAGTGTAAAAGAAAAAAGAAAATGATAATAACTGAAATTACTATCATTTTATTTCTAGTATCGTCTCGGGCTGTGCTGGGCATGGCTTCCCTGACGTGGGGGAGGAGGAGTAGTTGCTGCACTCTAATGTGCTCATGATGCTTTGGCCGGCCGTCTCTGGCTGGCCAAAGCGTCATGCGTACTTTGCATGTTCTCCACCCAGGCTGCATTACAGCCTGGGTGGAGAACATGCCCAGGCCCCAACCCCTTTCTGAGCACTGAACCACGGCGCTCAGACCTACAGCGTTGTGATTGGCTCAGGGGAGCCTGGGTGCTTACCAATCACAACTCTGAATTGCAGCGTTGTTATTGGCTGTGGGGAGCCTGGGTGCTCCCTAGAAGAGACACGACGTGGGAGAGACGAAGAGAAGCGGCGAGATCAGGTAAGTGAGATTTTATTTTTTCAACTCACACCCTCCTCTCCCACCTCACCACCCCCATACCGTACCAGCCGCCACTGTCTATAATGCACTAGGAATCAGTGGCGGCTCCTCCGCTAAGGTGGAGGAGCATCGCCCCACTGCTCACGGAGCAGTGTAAATTAAAAAATAAAATGATAACTGAAGTTATCATTTTATTTTTAGTATCGTCTCGGGTGAGGTGGGGCTTGGCTCTCCTGAAGTTGGGAAAGAGGAGTGGTTGCTGCACTCTAAAGTGCTCACGATGCTTTGGAGGGCCGTCTCCGGCCAGCCAAAGCATCATAGGCATTTTGCATATTCTCCACTCAGGCTGCATTTCAGCCTGGGTGGAGAACATGCCCAGGCCCCCAGCCCCTGTCTGAGCGCCGAACCATGGCGCTCAGACCAATCACAATGCTGCTATGTAGCGTTGTGATTGACTCAGGGGAGCCTGGGTACTTCCTAGAAGAGACACGACGTGGGAGAGACGGAGAGACGCAGTGAGATCAGGTAAGTGATTTATTTTTCCAACTCACCAAAACCCCCTGCCCCCCACTCCCGTACCGTACCGGCCGCCACTGCCAGGAATGCACTTGAAATCGATGGCAGATCACGGCATTAGTTAAGTCTTGGCCACAAGACTATATCAACGACGTGACCAGCATAAGAGCAATAGAGTCAACAGCTAAGGAAAGAGAATGTTGCTCACAAGTACACAATTTATCTCAAGTGCACATTACCCGGACACATATTTGACGGATGAATACAACAACATACAGTATATTTACAAAGAAGTAAATGAAGCCGAGATTGCATTTCAGCACAAAAACTACACTACTTTGTGTGCCCACGAATCAATCGCTAAGAAAATCAAAAAAATCTATGTTAAAAAATGTTATAGGAATAAGATATAAACATGACGCAAGTAACTGAATGTGAAAAAATGTGTAATAATTGAGCTTATTTTTCTATTATCTTTATGATTTTCCACAAATCAATCATAGTGACAGCTTTATCATAACATTATCAACTTTGTGCACATGGATCTTTGCATTTCTTTATGACTGAGCTTAATTTTGAAATGTAAGACAGTCCTTACATTACAATAGAAGCACTGTAGGAAGAAGGATGAGTCCAATATATAAGATTTTGACAATGAGACTAAAATACTCTAATTAGCTGATTCAATCTGTCATTGACAAGGTCTCAAACAAATGGCAGACAGTTCTAGAGCCAAAGCTCCTTTCTGTATGTAGAGAGTATGTATTCAATACAATATATGTGCAATGAAAGGCACAAGTACTTTTGTTCTCTGTTGATACTAGTGTGGGCCCAAATACCATTACTGAAACTCTGGCGTTGGGAATACCCAATGAGGTGTGTGAACCAGAAGACAATTTAACTCTCTAATCTTAGTCTGTTAAGTACGGTCCTGGAAGCAAATCTGAACCATTTGAAAACAGCTCTAGTAACACTAAAGCATGAATCCAGAATGGGTAGAGGAATCTAGAAGTCCACTATATCAAATACTTTGCTCAGTATTTCTTTTTAGAGTTTTGAGAGACTTCATGCAAATTGCATTGCAGGGGGGTGGTGCTTGAGCACTATAATCAAGTTGGTATTACTGGAGGCAGAGCTGGCACATAAGATTTTACAGATTTTTGGCAGAAAATACATTTGGAAATGTGTGTTGAGCAATGATTGCATTTGGGGACAAAGGGCTGAAGGTCTCTCCTATCAACTAGAAAAGATTCTTTGGTGAGGTGATAAGTTGATTGTGTTCTTTGAGGTCTTGGAGGCTGCTTTGGCATCAATGATGGTTCCTTTGCATTTCTTCCATGCAGTTTAAAGGTTTGCCAGGTTGAATTTTATGGGATTTTGTTGGCATATTCTTCTGGACCCACATAGGCTTTTCCTCTTTGAGTATAAAGGAAGAGGTGAATTTTTATGCTTTCTCTGGTTTTATTGTCAAGGACATCATTGCGTCAAATATATCATCACACCATAGAAGGAAATGGTGAGCACATTTATGTCTTCAACGTGCTCTGCTGGAGCAAGGTACAAGAAATATAGGTGGTTGATCTTGGTCAAGTTCCTGTTTTTAGGCTCCAGGTTCATTGTGTTTCAATTTCTTAATGCTAGATGAGAAAATGATTAGGAGGTGATCTGACCACCCAACTCTTATCTGTTTTGTAGAGTGCCGCCCTTGGGGATGATGAAGTCAAGAGTATCAACCTTGTCAAAGGTCAGCATCTTGCAAGATCATTTTCAGCTAACAGGTGAGAAGTCAGTCAGTCATGTAGTTAACTCTATAGCAGCTGAAACCTCAGAGACAATTATTTTATGTGGATTTCATACATTGAACTGTTATAATCCAAGCTATAATTCCACAGGTCAGAGAATAAAAGTTTATAAACCAGATCACTGATCATTGACTTAATTTATGGCTTTCTATATGTCACAGGTGAAAACCACTAATGTTCTCTAGCAGGACATGTGCTCCATGTGTTCAACTTTCATCTGAGCATCTCTTGAGTTTCTAACACCCACACAGGCAGAGGATCATATCAACCCCATTATTATCAGTCCCTTCCTCAGAAACCACCAAAAAACTGATCACCAAGCCGTCACTGGCACAGGAACCGGCTGTGGGAGTTTTATTTAGGGGTCAACAAATGTTGTGACCGCAACATCTATGCTCCCCCTTGTGAGAAGTTGGCCTGGCATATGCTGTCCACTAATTATAGTGGGCACCTTGCACCAGTCCAAACAACCCCTTATTGGAGATAGGTTAAAGACAACCTTTATTGAAAGCTATCCTAGTGGTAGCTATGGAGAGCAGCCTTCAGGCTAAGTCTTGAAGGAATGTAAAGCAGCTTGTTTTACCAGTCTATAATCTCTTGAGTGACCAAATGAAAGAGCACCACACCAGGTATATATTCAAAATATATGTATTTATTGCTAAACACACCCCTCTAGTCTCTTTATGAGGCTAGAGTTCGAAGTACATAAGTTATAAGATATTAAATCACAGTAATAGCACAAATACACGTTTGGGCCCTAGGGGCGTACCAAACCATATACCAATAAAGTGGTATGCGAACCACGACTGAACTAGACACTAGGCCTAGAGCCTCTAGAAGTGCTTGGACCACAAGGAACCACCCAAGGTAGTGACACAGGGGACCCACGGGAGACGCGTGCAGTGTAAATACACAACCGCGATACGCCGTTAACTTCTATGGAGAAAGTCGGGATCGGGAAAATAGAGGAAAGGGACACTTAAAAGAGGACTAGGACAAAACCCTTTGAGATCTAGGACTTTGAAGAGTCTCTACCCATGGGAGCACCGGAGTACTCGTGTTTCCTCACCTAGGGAAGCCGGGTGCATAGGTGCCTTTCGGGGTCGGGTTTCGTCGTCGATTCGAATGGCGATCTGCTGCAAAGTGCTGCTGGCGGCCAAGAGAAAAGTGTCCGGGTGGATCCAAGAGTGGATCGGAGTTCTGGTGAACCTGAAAGCAGAGGGGACAGAGTCTGGGTCACTAGCCAGTGACCAGGAAGGCGATGGACAGATGCCCACCGATGTCGAGTGCTTCAGGTGCGTTGACAGTCGTCTTGACTCTTCAGCCACGAGGTCCGGGAGGCGTTGTCGGCGACCAGGAGCAGGATTCGGGCTGGTACACAATGTCTGTCGAGTGCTGAGGTGTCGGCGACCAGATTGGACCCAACAAGCCTTTGCAACGGCAAGTCTCGGTGAAGATGTAGATCGTCGATGGTGCAGACCAGCAAGGTCTGTGGAACTCACCCAGCGAGGGTAAGTGAGGGCAGGCCTGGAGCAACCAGGATGCCAAGTAAGAAAAGGATTGGCCTTCGTTAAGGGCTACTAGCCAACGGGCTAGCGACCGCGAAGGAGCCTCGTGACGCCGCACGTGGATCTGGCTTACAGGACACTCGTGGAGTGGGGGCCAGTGATCTTTGGTGCAGGTGGTGCTGGAGGCTAGGGCTACTCGGAGCCCAAAGCACGACTTCTTGGGAGACCCAGAAGAGGATGCACTTGCAAATGTGCTCGGTGTCCAGGGGTCACGGTCTCAAGTCACCCACGATAGCCACAGGCCTCAGCTTTGCTGGGGACTCAGGGTAGCCTCGGGGAAGTCTGAGAATCCACCTCTGGTGATGTGATGACTTCGGCGTCCGACGGGAGCTTCAGAAATGCGAACCGGACAGATGCTTCTTTGGTGCCTGCCAAGCAGGGGAGTCACTCCTTGACCCCAAGGGAGATTCTTCAGTCCTCTAATCTTGTCGTAGAGCGTCGAAGGTCCAGGATTCAGTTTCAGAGTTTCGTCCAGGTATAATCTAATCTTGCTGTGGCAAGCGTTCCCCATTTTAACTAGTAAAACAGGGAGGGACTAACTCTATGACCCCACCTATGGGTGGGTCAGGGCAGAGGGGTGGCTACACCCCTTTCCCTTTGTCCAGTTCGCGCCAAAGCAGGGGCTGCAAGCCCCTGATCCGGTTTGAACTGGGGTATGCACAGGGACACCAAATGTGCCCCCAGTGCAGGACTTCAAAGCACCCGAAAGTGCTCCCGCCCAGCCCCAATACACATTATCCTGTCTGGGGAGGTGGTCACACCTCCCTGGGACAGGAAACCTATTGTCCAGGCCTCCCCTGCCGGAGTTTCGTCCAGCAGCAGGAGGCCAGACTCGTGTCTGTGGCAGCAGCATCCATTTTGTGATGCCAGGGCTCTGGAAAGAAGTGACCGGACTCGTCAGAGTTAACATGTCTTTCCCTCTAGAAGGGTGGAATGCTACCCCCACCACCAGGATTGGCAGGGGGGTAGTATTCCAAGATGTTTGACACCAAACACGACATGTTTAGGTGCAGCCATTCCAAAGTTAGCATTTTACCGCGAGGATATAATGCGCTTAAGAGTATATGGTCAGGCTGCACTACAAACAGCATCAGAGATGGTCTCCGAACGCTGCAGAGGGGCCCTGCTCATGCAGGGGCACCCTCTCACATAGGAACCACGCACTCTGCCTTTAGGATTGATAAGGCCTGCCTTAGGAGTGACTTATAGGTTTATATGTGTGTATGTATTTCGTGATATAGGTAACCTATATCACAGTAAGGGGTGCATGCACCACCTTACCCAGGCTGCAGTAGCAGACCTGTGGTGTCAGTTTGGATGGCCTTCCAGGGGTGGCATAATATATGCTGCAGCCCCTGGCAGGCCTCTGAGGTACCTATGCCCTTGGTACATAGTATACCATATACTAGGGACTTATAAGGGCACTCCAGATCCCAATCAGTGATGTGCCTAAGGCACATGGAAACCTTTTACAGAGAAAGCAGATAGACTGGGGCCCTGAATAGCAGGATCCCAGTCCAACTAAGTCATAAACCAGTAAAACACCATAAAAAAGTGGGGACAACCATATAGTCAGATTCCACCTTCCTACATAACCCCCCCCCCAAACGAAAGGAGATAAGGCTAACCTTGGCCAGTTGAGCCTTCATTGACTAAGTGGTCATATAAGGAAGCACCTGCACTAGCATGGTTGCCCCCTGTCTTATGGTCCACTAAGCAATCCCTCACCCTAAGGGTAAGAGAGGGTCTCCACCATGGGGAATCACTACCTGTGGTGTGCTTAGGTAAAGTACAAGGCTGGTGAGGTGTCTGAGTAGAGAAGTGAGGCCCTAGGAATGTTGGCCTCAGCTTCCTCAGATCACTGGTCACCATGTATGCCTGTCTTTCCATGACTGAGTTGCACTTTGCTCTAAGGGTCAACCTTTGGCTGCCTACAGCTGGGGGTTGGGTCCCTTTGGATGGACTACTGGAGGGACATGGCAGGTTTGGAACCTTCTGGTCCCAGGTTTGCACTTGCCTACCAGAGTCATTCTGGGGGAGGTCCCTACATAAAGGTATGGGGGATCCCTCAGTGTGTAGAGGAATTTTCACCTAGCTAGGGCTACTAGACTGGGTGCCCCTAATCTGCTGATGGGGGGCTTCCTCTGGACAGGGGGCCCTGGGGGTCCACTGACCTCCCTGACCTCTGCAGCCCTGGGCTGACTGAGGCAGGGTAGAGAGGGGCAGGTTACCTGCTCCAGACTGGGTACCACCTTGGAAGGGTCCTCTGCCATCAGGGGTGTGGCCAGGCCAGGCCTGACTACCTCTGGGGCAGTTCCTTCACTAGGGGTAGGGTCAGTTCCCTGAGGAGGCTGACCCTTACCTACTGTCTGGAGGGAAGAAGACTTTTCTTCAACCCTTGTGCTCTCTTTTGGGGGAGAGTGGGCCATTCTTTCAGGCTCCATCTCTCCAAATTCTTGGGCTGGGGCTGTGGCCATCACAGCCCCACTAACCTTTACAGGGACGCCCAGCATCCTAAGATGGGTTTGGTGTTCAACTTCAGCCCAGGCTGAAATTTCCAGATCATTGCCCATCAGGCAATCTACAGGTAGGGTTGGGGACACTGCCACTCTCTTTGGGCCTGTGACCCCTCCCAGCTGAGATTGACTATGGCCATGGGGTGATCTGTTCTGACACCATCAATGTTGGTCACCTGGTATTTAAACTCAGGTAAAAGCTGGTGAGGGGGGACTAGTTTCCCTGCCACCATGGTGACACTAGCCCCTGTGTCCCTAAATGCCACAGCTTTCTGACCATTAATTATTGGCTCCAATCTGTACCTGCCCAATGCTATGGGACCCATGGTAAAGGTGGCAAATCCTATACCACCATCAGAGTCAGAGGAGTCTGTTGAGGGGTCCCTGTCTAAACTAGGGCCCACCTCTGTTCCTCTTGCAAAAGCACCTAACTTTTTGGGTGCACTACTCCCAACTGGAGGATTACTACTGGTAGTACCAGGAGGGGTGGTAGTAGTTGTGGGAGGAACATTTTCTTTATTGCCAATCCTGGGGCAACTGGGATCAGTTTTCCAGTGCCCAGGCTTTTTACAGACATGGCAATAGGGTTTCTTTTCAGGAGAGGAAGGAGTTTGGGACCCACCCCCAGAAGAGGAATTTTGGGGCCCTGTAGGGGACTTATCCTTAGATTTATCCCCACCTTTCTCTTGGGACTTAGTAGAATCTTTCTTCTGGTCACCACCCTGATTTCTAGTTTTTACTCTGGTTCTGACCCATTTGTCTGCCTTCTTTCCCAATTCTTGGGGAGAGGTCAGATCAGAGTCCACCAGATACTGGTGCAAAAGCTGGTTTTGACAATTATTAAGGATCTGCTCCCTCATAATCAAATTGTACAATCCTAAAAAGTCATGCACTTTGTTGCCATGTATCCAACCTTCCAGAGCCTTTGTAGCACAATCTACAAAATCAACCCAGTCTTGAGTCTGAGCTTTTGGGTGTCTCTGAACTTCAACCTATACTGTTCAGTGGTTAGGCCAAACCCATCTATCAGAGCACTCTTCAAGACTGTGTAATTGTCAGCATCCTCTTCTCTTACAGTGAGGAGCTTGTCTCTACCTTTGTCTGCAAAGGAGAGCCACAAGATTGCTGCCCACTGCCTCTGGGGGACCTTCTGAACTTTACAGGCCCTCTCCAGTGCAGTTATCCATTTGTGGATGTCATCCCCACTCTGGTAGGGAGGGACAATCTTGTTTAGGTTTCTATGGTCATAAGACCTTTCCCTACCTCTAGGGATATTGCTGCCACCATGGGACTCTAGTCCCAACTTTCTTCTCTCTCTAAGGAGATCTAGGGATTCCCTATCTAAAGCCAATTGCTTTTTTCTGATTTCCAGCTGAGTTTCCTCATACTGGACCAGTCTGGCTCTCCTCTCATGAGAGGATTCCCTCCTGTGAGAGGAGACAGAGCTCCCTATAGAGGTGCCAGAGTGGTTAGACTCCTGAGAAGGAGATCTAGACTTTCTGGGCACACTCTTAATCCTTCCTGGGGGGACAAAGAGGGTGTCATCTTGATCATCCTCATCATCGTCCACATGAGGGATTGGGTTATCCAGGTCAGGGTCATTGTCACCCTCCTGGCCAGTTTCAGAGGGGGGCTGAGGATATTGGTACCCCTGGCCTCCTCCTCTTCTCCTGCCCAACCCTCAGCTCCTACCCCTTCAGTCCCTACAGGCTTACTAAGGTCATAAGCCACCAACAACTCCTTGAGGTGTTGGGTGGTGGGGCTTTGGCCTGTCCTTATTTTTCTCAAGTTACATAAAGCTCTCAATTCCAAGAATGGGAGTGTATCATACTTGGAGGGTGGAAGCTCAATGGCTTCCTGCAAGGATTCTTTGGATCCTGCCCTTAAAGACATTACTAGTGTGGTGTGGTGTATGCACTACCTACTCTAGTGTGGCCTACTAAACTCTCTTGAGTTGTAGAAAGGGTTGTGCTATCCCTTAACACACAACTCTAAGTTCAGTAGAACTTACTGTATTCTAAGCTTAAATTATATGTACCTTAGGTACCTTTAGTGGTTTTCAGTTGATCAATTCAATTGAGATTATCTGGTAAAACAATAGCAAGCTGGAATCCCACACGCTGCACACCAATGTGAGAAGTTGGCCTGGCATATGCTGTCCACTAATTATAGTGGGCACCTTGCACCAGTCCAAACAACCCCTTATTGGAGATAGGTTAAAGACAACCTTTATTGAAAGCTATCCTAGTGGTAGCTATGGAGAGCAGCCTTCAGGCTAAGTCTTGAAGGAATGTAAAGCAGCTTGTTTTACCAGTCTATAATCTCTTGAGTGACCAAATGAAAGAGCACCACACCAGGTATATATTCAAAGTATATGTATTTATTGCTAAACACACCCCTCTAGTCTCTTTATGAGGCTAGAGTTCGAAGTACATAAGTTATAAGATATTAAATCACAGTAATAGCACAAATACACGTTTGGGCCCTAGGGGCGTACCAAACCATATACCAATAAAGTGGTATGCGAACCACGACTGAACTAGACACTAGGCCTAGAGCCTCTAGAAGTGCTTGGACCACAAGGAACCACCCAAGGTAGTGACACAGGGGACCCACGGGAGACGCGTGCAGTGTAAATACACAACCGCGATACGCCGTTAACTTCTATGGAGAAAGTCGGGATCGGGAAAATAGAGGAAAGGGACACTTAAAAGAGGACTAGGACAAAACCCTTTGAGATCTAGGACTTTGAAGAGTCTCTACCCACGGGAGCACCGGAGTACTCGTGTTACCGCACCCAGGGAAGCCGGGTGCATAGGTGCCTTTCGGGGTCGGGTTTCGTCGTCGATTCGAATGGCGATCTGCTGCAAAGTGCTGCTGGCGGCCAAGAGAAAAGTGTCCGGGTGGATCCAAGAGTGGATCGGAGTTCTGGTGAACCTGAAAGCAGAGGGGACAGAGTCTGGGTCACTAGCCAGTGACCAGGAAGGCGATGGACAGATGCCCACCGATGTCGAGTGCTTCAGGTGCGTTGACGGTCGTCTTGACTCTTCAGCCACGAGGTCCGGGAGGCGTTGTCGGCGACCAGGAGCAGGATTCGGGCTGGTACACGATGTCTGTCGAGTGCTGAGGTGTCGGCGACCGGATTGGACCCAACAAGCCTTGGCAACGGCAAGTCTCAGTGAAGATGTAGATCGTCGATGGTGCAGACCAGCAAGGTCTGTGGAATTCACCCAGAGAGGGTAAGTGAGGGCAGGCCTGGAGCAACCAGGATACCAAGTAAGAAAAGGATTGGCCTTCGTTAAGGGCTACTAGCCAACGGGCTAGCGACCGCGAAGGAGCCTCGTGACGCCGCACGTGGATCTGGCTTACAGGACACTCGTGGAGTGGGGGCCAGTGATCTTCAGTGCAGGTGGTGCTGGAGGCTAGGGCTACTCAGAGCCCAAAGCACGACTTCTTGGGAGACCCAGAAGAGGATGCACTTGCAAATGTGCTCGGTGTCCAGGGGTCACGGTCTCAAGTCACCCACGATAGCCACGGGCCTCAGCTTTGCTGGGGACTCAGGGTAGCCTCGGGGAAGTCTGAGAATCCACCTTTGGTGATGCGATGACTTCGGCGTCCGACGGGAGCTTCAGAAATGCGAACCGGACAGATGCTTCTTTGGTGCCTGCCAAGCAGGGGAGTCACTCCTTGACCCCAAGGGAGATTCTTCAGTCCTCTAATCTTGTCGTAGAGCGTCGAAGGTCCAGGATTCAGTTTCAGAGTTTCGTCCAGGTATAATCTAATCTTGCTGTGGCAAGGGTTCCCCATTTTAACTAGTAAAACAGGGAGGGACTAACTCTATGACCCCACCTATGGGTGGGTCAGGGCAGAGGGGTGGCTACACCCCTTTCCCTTTGTCCAGTTCGCGCCAAAGCAGGGGCTGCAAGCCCCTGATCCGGTTTGAACTGGGGTATGCACAGGGACACCAAATGTGCCCCCAGTGCAGGACTTCAAAGCACCCGAAAGTGCTCCCGCCCAGCCCCAATACACATTATCCTGTCTGGGGAGGTGGTCACACCTCCCTGGGACAGGAAACCTATTGTCCAGGCCTCCCCTGCCGGAGTTTCGTCCAGCAGCAAGAGGCCAGACTCGTGTCTGTGGCAGCAGCATTCATTTTGTGATGCCAGGGCTCTGGAAAGAAGTGACCGGACTCGTCAGAGTTAATATGTCTTTCCCTCTAGAAGGGTGGAATGCTACCCCCGCCGCCAGGATTGGCGGGGGGGGGGGTAGTATTCCAAGATGTTTGACACCAAACACGACATGTTTAGGTGCAGCCATTCCAAAGTTAGCATTTTACCGCGAGGATATAATGCGCTTAAGAGTATATGGTCAGGCTGCACTACAAACAGCATCAGAGATGGTCTCCGAACGCTGCAGAGGGGCCCTGCTCATGCAGGGGCACCCTCTCACATAGGAACCACGCACTCTGCCTTTAGGATTGATAAGGCCTGCCTTAGGAGTGACTTATAGGTTTATATGTGTGTATGTATTTCGTGATATAGGTAACCTATATCACAGTAAGGGGTGCATGCACCACCTTACCCATGCTGCAGTATCAGACCTGTGGTGTCAGTTTGGGTGGCCTTCCAGGGGTGGCATAATATATGCTGCAGCCCCTGGCAGGCCTCTGAGGTACCTATGCCCTTGGTACATAGTATACCATATACTAGGGACTTATAAGGGCACTCCAGATCCCAATCAGTGATGTGCCTAAGGCACATGGAAACCTTTTTACAGAGAAAGCAGATAGACTGGGGCCCTGAATAGCAGGATCCCAGTCCAACTAAGTCATAAACCAGCAAAACACCATAAAAAAAGTGGGGGCAACCATATAGTCAGATTCCACCTTCCTACACCCCTTCCATTTCACCAGCCTGCATTTTATTGATTTCCATGTGAATTTTAACTTATTTCTTAGCTTTACACATTTGTACGTTTTTTCCCAACTTCCTCTGATTTCATCAGGATAAAGGGCTATGTAAATTGGCATGTAATGTCACTTCTTGCTATGCCGTCAGAGGGTCAAAAAGCATGTGATATAACTTACAGTACCCATATAATTTTGGTAAAATTACATCATTGCCATTCAAGTGCAATTCATTAAAGAAAGTTAAGCATTCCTAGCAACATCATACTACTGAAGTACTGTATTCAACAAAGACAAAAATAATCATTGTGTGTGTGAAGATGACCATTATTTACACACCATGTAGCAATGGTACAGGTATGCAAAGTTTCTCTGTGACAGCAAATAATATTTTCATTGTTTATCCATTTCTGCGATGACTAAACGCTTTTAGATAAAGCAATTGCTCTTTATGGATGATGTTACATACACAATATAGCTACAAAAGGCAATTCATTACGTTTTCTTAGCAAGGAACTCAAAATAGAAATATACCTTAACTCTTTCATTTCCAAGAAAAGATGCAGTAGCATGTAATACATCAGCAGCATGGGTGGAGTTGTGGTACGAATTGGTTGCATGGTAGTTGACCTCAATAATATGCAACCAGGCGCGTACTGTAGCTTCTGTACAGTTTAAAAATTCACACACACCAAATCGGCCAAAAATCTTTAAACCAAGGTATACGAGTGGCCTGAAAAAAATAAGTAAAAGAAAATGGTTTCACGAACTGCAGTACATACATATTGGTCATATAAAGTCAACTGAGAGTGTTTTACCTTTAAGCGTAATATTGCATACAGAGGTGGCCATGTTGTATAGCAAAACAAATGGACTGATATTTATTATTTTTCTGTGACATTCTTAGATCTGTGAAAATGCTACTACTACACCTACTGCTATGAAACATTACAATAGTAATAATAATGATCATCATCATCACCTAGTAAATTGAAGGTATGCACAAATAAGTTGTAACTTATTATTTTGAATTTTCTACTGAGAGATAGCATCAGTTCATCTTTAACAATAATTGCAGCACTTCAAAGTGAAGTGTTTTTAATAAAAAATATTTAAGTGTAGTGTTATTGTGAATAGCTACACTTCCATTTTTGGATATAAGTAGGATAAAAATAACTCTAATGCTCATCAACAAATGTTAATTGAAACACATTTTCAACTGTGACACTAAGCAAATGCAATCATGATAGATAGATAGATAGATACATTTTTATTCCACATTTACTTAAAATCATTGCAATTAATTGCATTTAAAAGACACTCTGGGCCTCATTTATGAGACTCCTTGCGCCTCCGGAACGTCACTTTTTTTTTTACGTTCCGTGGCGCAGAAGCCTGCGTGATATTTATCAGGTAGCACTAAGCCCCTTTTTTTGGCTTAATGCTGCCTGATAAATATCAGTCCCTTTAACGCAGTGTTCTGCGTTAAAGGGGCGTGCAATGGGTGTTGCTGGGGGAGTTCCCAGCAACATCCATGGCTCTTTGACACTGCCCCAGATTTATGAGAAATCATAAATCTGAGGCAGCGCCAAAGCTTACGCCTCCCCAGGGGAGGCGTAAGGGAGGCACAACGAGGAGAAATATCTTTATTTCTCCTCGTTTTTCCTCTTTCTATGCGTGCTGCATTCTGCAGCACACATAGAAAGAGGAAGAAGCTTCTTGTGATTATTTTTGTACAGAAAGGTTTCCCTTCTTGTACAAAAATAATCATCCCCACAACGCAGGCACCCTTGCACCATGGTGCAAAGGTGCCCGAGTTGGCGCACGGCAGCCCAATGTGCCGCCGGCGCAGGGGAAAAGGACAGGAATGCGCCGAATTCGGGCACATTCCTGCCCTTTTCTTTTGCCGTAGGGAAGCGCGCTGCCCTATGGCAAAACCTCATAAATGAGGCCCTGTGTATATATAAAAAAACTGATATCGCCTTCCAGACACTTTATAGTCCTATTTTGCACAGGGAACATAAGTTCAAAATCTCAATAATTTAGAAGAAAGTGTTTGGAATTAGTATACAGACAGCATTAAAATTGAGGGATGTGTTCTGTCTTCATCAAGGTTATTGCCGCTGTCATACATTTAAAAAAAACATGCAGCCAATTGGTCCTAACATTTATGATGCGTCAAATGGGGCAGAGCCAAAGTTTTCCTAAAGCGGTCAATTTCTTGCAGATGCACAAAACTTGAATTAATGATTCTTCCCCATTTCCACAGAGGCGGCACTGTTTAACCTTCACCTCCCGGTAGCTCTGTCAAAACCTGTATGAGAGCAAAGGAAGTAGGCCAAAGCGTAAACTCATTAGTTGGAGCTTCAATATTGGCTTGAGGGGAGTAGAGAGATAATACGGCAGTGCCCCACAGTTGTAGAGTTTTGACGCTCAGCGGCCATGACTTAGATTTTATACTACCAATGCGTCACGTTCCGCCAACAATAATTTTGCTTGTTTTATTAATAGTTTTGCCCCAATAGCTGTAGGTAGTGAACTTTTCCAGATTTCTTGTGCCTTCAATATCTCAACACAATGCGTTAGGAATTTATTACATTTTGTTGCCGGGTTTTTTATTAGTGACAAAGTGAGGCTCTTTAAAGTATTCCCCTGGGCCTGCTTGACTTTTAAGGAATAGGCTACAAACGTAGCTTTTAGCAGCCACTGCTGCGATGTCAGCTTGAATTTCATAGGGATTTGTGCGTGCGATGTGGTGTTTGGTAGCAAGAACACTCTACGGTAGCAAGACGACTGTGCCTTGTCCAGCCAGGCTGCCAACTTATCTCTAAAGAGCATTGCCCCATAGGCCACTGTTGGTAAGAATTTTGGATCTATTATCTTAAGCAGGGGGGCCAAGTCTGGTGTCCCCATCGATTTTCTTACTTTGCAGAATGCTCCTTCGAGGGCATTCGCTGCCCCCTGCAGTGCGGTAATATGCGCTGCTAATCGTCCTCTATCTTCCAGCCAGTCACCAAGGTACTTGTAAGTGGTCACTACTTCGATGGATTTCCCCTCTGTATACCAGAAACCTTTCCTAGCCCTTTGTCTTGTTATTATCATCACCTGTGATTTTGCTGTATTTATTTTTAGCACGTTTTCTTTGCAGTACGATGTCAAGGCCTTCAGGAGCCTCTGGAGCCCCACTATGGTTTGGTCTAGGAGTATTGTGTCATCCGCATACTGTATGGATTGAATTGGAGTTCCCAAGAGTTTTTGGTGGAAATGCTCTCTTGTGATAGGTATTTTGGGGGGTCTGCCAGATACAAGTTAAAAAGTTTTGGAGCCGGTATGCAGCCTTGTTTTATGCCCTTGTTGGTTTTGATTTTGTTGGTAGTAGCCCAGCCTGAGGTGACTCTTATTTTCACCCACGTGTCTGAGGATAGGGTGATAATTGCAATTAGTAAAGTCCTTGGGATGCCCCAGTTGTTTAATTTTTCCCACAGTCTTGCGCGCAACACGCTATCAAATGCCATTTTGAAGTCAATGTGCCCAAGGTATAGAGCTTCCCTTTTTTTGTTAATGTGTCCTCTGTCAGGTGGGATATACAGATCAGGTTATCATTGATGTGGCAGGCCTTCTGAAAACCCGTTTGAGAGTAGGGAATCAGTTTTTGCTCTAATGCCCAATGCTTCAGTTCTTGGTATAAAATACTGGCGTAGCACTTCCCCTCTACTTCAAAGAGGGCAATCAGTCAGTAATTTTCCGGGCTTGACCGGGAGCCTTTTATGAATCGGGACTAACAGCGAGCCACGCCATGTCCCCGGGGTACCTCGGCCTTCATGAAGCAGGGGGGTCATTATTGAGGCCCATTTTAGTGCTGCCCCTTTATACACCTTTGCTGTCCAGGCGCGCCACCTGCTCGCATCTGTTTGATGGCATATGCTACTTGGGCTCTTGTATTTTATCCCCTTCAGGTGGTTCTAGTGGTTCGACGTCTCCCTTGTGTTGCTTTAGATTCTTTGAACCGCTGTTTCTATTCCTGATATTATCTCTCACACCTTCAGTGCCAGGGGGTTCCATATAGAGTGCTTTGATGTAGGTTTCCCAAACCGGTGGTGCAAAGTTTGTTACAGTTGGCTGTTGGTTCGGCTTGAAGTATTTATTGATCCATGTCCAAAATTTTCTTTGATCCTTGGATTATAGGATTTCATATGCGTCTTCCCAGCTCTGATCTTCCAGCTTCTTCTTGTAGATATATCTAATTTTTCTATATTCCTGGCGGGCTGCCATGGCATAAGCACGTAGTGTTTTATTTTCGGAATTATCTTTAGTATTCCTGCGCATACTCTGATTTAGTGTTTGCTTTAGATTTGCTGATGCAGGTTTAAATTCTGTGAGTTGATGGACCTTCGCTATTGGTTTATCTATGCCAGGCTTTGCCACGGTAGTTACATTTTCCTTCAGTTCTTCCAGAATTTACCCCCATGCTGCTGTGGTGATTTAATTGTTTTGCACTTGATGTAATTTGTCCAGAAACTCCTCCACTCTTCCCTCAAGTTCCTCTTGATTTTCCAGTGACCAGCATACTTTTTTTACTGGCTCTAATCTATCTTTGCTGGCAATCAGACTGACCTTTGGCCGCGGGTACTGTAGAGGTGGAATTTCACAAGTTAGGATTGTATGATCACTGGCCCTGGATGGTGTTATTGCAAACTTTTGGATGGCATGAAAGTGTGCAATCGACACACAGATGTAATCTAAGGTGGCCATTCTAAAGGATGAGGTGTGGGTGTAGGCTGCAATCGAGAGGTTAACCCTAACTCCTTGGGGGGCGTGGATTAGCAAGGTGGCCAAGTGAACATAAACCCTGAGAGCTCCGTCAACCCAGATTGAAATCTTGCAACATCATGTCGAGAAACTGGCCCTACTGGACTGAGAGGGCTGCATCCTACCTACACTGCACAGAGTCAGGCAGTTGGTGAAGAAGGTGCTGTGGCCGTAGATCGGGGTCTGTTTTTGCACAGGATGCAGACGTGGAGAACTGGTGGCCATTTTCTGCTGGGTGCTGGTCACGCACTGGGGCCTCTACTCAGGGGAAGGTGTGGCCACTTGAGAAACGGGTGAAGCTGGAGAGTGGGAAGAAGGTGACGGAGTAGCCCGTGGGTGAAGAGAACAGGGTGGACTGCAGCAGGCAAGTGCTGAAACCACAGCATGGGGAGTGCATCTGTTGCCTGAGGACACCTGGTGAGAGCTTGAGGTCACGCTATGAATTAAGCTGGCCTCAAGATTGTGTGGAGACTTTTTCCCTTCAAGTGATAGCGCTCTGAATGGTGTGAGCTCGGCCTGGAGCTTCAAGCGGGAAGCGGACTCCAAGTGCGGGTGAAGGCCTCAACTAGAGAACTGTGCTGAGCCGGGGACGCCCTGTGGGAGCTTGGATCTGCGGCGAGTGAACGCTGACCTTGAGACTGTGTGCGGCCTTTCCACCATCGTTAGATGCCCCTGGACCTTTGGGCTCTGGGCAATGGGCCCCTGAGGCAGTTGAGGGACCCCACTGGACAGCTGGGATGAGCTGAATGGATGTTTTTGTCCAGGTGAATTAGGGCCTGTGCGAGACCCCTCTTGGGTCGATCACTGGACCTGACTTATTGTCTGGCTTGCCACCTGTAAACCCTGTTTAAACATGTGCCTTCAAGCTGAGTCGATCACCATAAAGCCAATCTCTAGCATTGCCAGTGGAATACCCGTGGATACTCTGGGGAACCCCTGAGCTGCCTGTCGACCAGACTTACAGCGCTGGTGGTGAGACCTCCTGGCTCACCAACATGGTAAAGGATAAGGAGTCTAGGTGCACCAGGGGAACATTATCACACTGTATACTACGCCTCAAGCCTTGCCCAAAGAACCACGAGGCAGGCAAAATCCCCAAAAAAGCAGTAGCTGGAGAGAGCAAAATAGTGATAGTGTTGTTGGACATTAACTTATTGCGAGCAGATCTGTGCAAGGTATCCAAGAGGGTGCAGACTGTAGAGGGAACAGTGGCAGAGCTGCAGGTCAAGGTGAAGACTTTGAAAGGGCAGGTAGCGGCCTTCACAACTGCAGCAAATATCCTGGGAGAAAGGGCTGAGGATGCCAGTCCTGTAGGAATAACCTCGGCTTCCTTGGGTTTCCAGAGCAGGCTGAAGGAGCCAACGCGGAGTGTTGTGTGGAGGACTGAATTTGCCAGGAGCTGAAACACTCTGGACTGTTGGGAACATTTGCCATAGAGATGGGACATCTTGCCCTGGTGGCACTGCCCCATCCCGGGGCGCCTCCATGAGCCTTGATTGCACACATCTTGAATTATAGAGTGCATCCTCATACACTATGCAGCAAGTGGTTGAAAACCACCAAAGCACATTGTATCCGGGTTATACTAAAAAAGTTCAGGCGCAGCAGGAATCCTATATAGAGGTTAACCAAAAACTCAGATCACTGAATCTGCAATACATGCTGTTCTTTCCTGCCCACCTGAAAGTATTTGCAAAGGGTGAGAGCCACTTCTTCGACAGTCCGGAGGAAGTATGGACTTGGTTAGAAGTGTGGGACAAGGCGGGGGCTCACACAGTGGTGGCCTTCAGAGCCCAGATCAAGGACTCTCCATGGAGTGCAACGGCTGAGGATACAGCCCGGAAAAGACCACAGTGGTCGACCCCAACGGACCAGGCGGATAACAATTAGGATCAATGGCACAATAATAACAGCTGACAAGTCCTCTTCTGTGGGGTATGGAACCCCTACTGATGGTCCATAATTAAAGCAGGGGGATAGTACAGAACCGATGGAGGAGGAGGACATCCATGGTGCACTCTGAGGACTGGTTACACTGGAGTTTGTATGTTGTAACCTGGACACGATACTGGTGGAGTGCTGACTCATTCAGCTGGGTATGAGATACCTCTCTTCCAGGCTACTGGGAGGCGGCAATTGAGGGTGCTGACTGGAAGATTGGCCCTAGTTTGGTTTCTCTTTGCACCCCACAGTGGGGGAAGGCTGAAGGTTCTACACGGCCCCTTGGGGGTTGGCGGCATAATGTGCAGATTGCATTGTAGCAGGAAGCCCTGCTTCTGGATGCTGAGTTAGCTAAGGTGAAAACAATAGAGGGGCTCTGTGTATGCTGCCACACACTCTAACTATGCCAGGGGAGTATTGACGTGGATTGCTGCTGGGACCCCTTTATAGGGAAGGCGCTATACTCGGACCCAGGAGGTAGATATTTGATAGTCATTGGGGTACTGGATGACTTTGACACTTGCTTGGTTAACACTTATACCCCTAATTTTGACAACAAAACATTTTACCCGGACATAATGAGGGTAATATTTCTGTACATGCACACAAGGCTCATATGGGTGGGAGACTGTGTGTTGGACTAGCGACTTGAGAAGCACCCCTGTAACCGAGCCTTAAGATAATTATTGAAATATAATTGAAGAATGGGAAGAAGGACTTATATTTATTTGACTTTTTGCGCCACCACCGCCCGGCAGATCACACACATTCATACTATTCACATGTACAAGGAGGTAAACAGTGGGCTAGATTATGTTCTATTGCGTAGGTAGGACATAGAGGTATTTAAACACTCAGCATACCTTTCAGATCACTCATCATTCCTTGTCACAGTGCTTTCAAGGGGGTTGGATGGTTAGGTCCAATATCTCGTTGTGGTAGCTACAGGTGGTGGATGTGTTGATAGATGGGGTGTTCTGTAAACATAGAAGGGCAGTGGAATAGGAGGCCTATGAGGTGACATTGACAGAAGAGTGCACAGCCCATGTTTTTGGGATATGGAAACAGAACAAGAATTGACTGACCTAGAACATATGCATGCACAGCTGGATGCCCACATTGATCTAGGACCTAATGATCGCAAATTGACTACTGTTCAACAATGGGTGGGAGAGGTTTAAAACAGATTGGATCAATATACCTGTCTGCAATACAGACAAAGGCTGTTTTGCAAGAGGGATAAGTCTGGGAGGCTGTTGGCATGGCTGCTTAAGAGGGACCGCCTGCAGGACCACATCCTGCACCTGAGAGGGAATGATGGAGTGGATATTGTAGCCAGAGGTCAGGTTAACCTGGCTTTCAAAGAGTATTTACAGCCCACACATTCTCGGAGGAGGATCTGGGTCGATACCTATTGGGAGCTATACTGCTGAGTTTGACAGCAGAACAGAGCCAAATCTTGGAGGGAGCGCTGGAGATGGTGGAATTAAAAGAGGAGCTGGAGCGCTTGAAGCGGGGAAAAACCCCGGAAGCTGATGGCTTCTGGTGGAGCTATATCAAATGATGACATCCCACATTTTAGATTGCCTATAAGGGATCAACCTAGAGGCACAGGAAAACGGAGTCCTTCCTCAGAGCATGAGGGAAGCGGTGATGGTACTGATCCCAAAGGCAGGATGAGACTTTACTTGCTTAACTTTTCACAGACCACTGTCCATGCTAAACACAGACTTGAAACTGATCTGTAAAGTTCTAGCCTACTGACTACTTGGAGCGATTGGCTCGGTCATGCACCCGGACTAACCGAGTTCATCACCGAGAGGAGACAAGGTATAATATTATGTGACCCAACCATGTTATGCCCTCACTAGAAGACTGCTGCTCACTTTGGATTGGCAGCATTTGATTTAGAAAGGGCATTTGATACGGTGGGATGGCAGTATATGTGGGTAGTTCTGCAGGGTATGGGGTTCGGCCCTAACTATGTTGGGTGCAACTATTAAACACATACCCTGTAGCCAACGTGTGTGCTGGGGGCATTGTATCTGATTCTTGGAATCTGGTTAGGGGGTCCAGGCAGCGATGCCCGCTGTCCACTGTGCTGTTTGCAATGGTGGTGGAACTGCTGGCATGTAGCCTGGGGTATTGAACTAAATGGCAAGATACATGTAGTGTCCCTATATGCGGATGAGACTCTAGTTTATCTTAATGACCTGGAGAGGGCTGTGAACTCAGTCCTAGAGGAACTGGAAGAGTTTGTGACAGTTTCAGGCATACAAATGAATAAGACGAAGACCCGCTTCTTCCCTCTGGAGAGGATGTCCTATGGGGGGAAAGGACTGCAATGGGAAAAGGAAAAGTACTGCTATCTCTGTACATGGGTGATGTGCTGGACTGCAGCACATTATCATCTCGATGTGGGTGCATTGCTGAGAGGACTGGTCCTCTACATTGAGTTTTGGATAAACTTACTGCTTTCTTTTATGGACAGTATATAGGAGGGCAAACTGGTATATCTTCCCTACTCTTTATATGTCCTGCAGACTGTTATGTCCAACTGCTACATTTCTCCAACTTGATCACATGCTTAACTTATTTGTGTAGGGAGGTAAGAGTAGTCGGGAGAAACGGGACACCCTGAAACTCCCCTTGTTGGAGGGAGGACTGGGAGTCCCTGGTTTGTTTCTATATTATATGGCAACGCAGCTACAGCCCTCGATCAGCTGGTTTGATGAGGGGCCTATTGGGAGTCATCCCTGCTTGTGGACAAGTACAGGCCTCACTCCTGCCAAGAGCTCTTTATGATGGGTAGGGGAGTCCCTCAGGACTGTCCGGACTTAATGAAGATGGCAGCGGATTTGGGGCACAGAGTGGTTAGCTGAATTCATTCATATGACTTGGACTTGCCCCTTTAAGGTGGGATTATTAGAGGAAATGATGAAGGAATTGTTGCGTACTACATTACTTTCGTTAAAGGAGTCCATACAAATATGCCTGTTTGACCTATTGAGGAAAAGGAAGTCATAAAATGCCAAACCTGCATGGCATTGCTTGGCTGTATACTGCTCAGCAACGCAGGTCCTGGTTTGGAAAAAAGACCTGTTTGAATGGGCGATCGTAGATGAGCAGCACATGCAACTAACTCAAAGGGATGATAGAGTTGGGGAGGATCTGGCTGACTCAGGCAAGATGATTGCAGAAATAATGGACTCTCCTAGAGATGGATCTCCTTAATCAAATGGTGAAGGGAGGCTACGGTATAGATAAAAGGAAAGGAGTGGAGGGTGTTTCCTATACAACTGCTGTAATAGATACCATTGCACTTTGGAGCTGAGAAAGGAATATATCTACAGCATGCTGGAAGCTAGTTACAATCAATATGTTTATTGTTGTTGCTTACTGTATTGTAAATGTTAATAAATAGGAATAAAAAAAATAAATAAACCCTAACTCTTTACCCTCTAACCTGTATACCCTAAAACCTTTACCCTTTACCCCAAACCCTTCAGCCTATTCCCCAAACCTTTTGCCCTGTACTCTTAACCCTTCAATCTTTACCTCTAACCACTAATCCCACAGGCTTACCCCCTATTCCTTTACCAAATATCCTTAAACCATAAACCCTTAAATCCTAACTCCTACACCCTAAACCTGTATCTCTTAACTGTATACATCAAATCTTTAACTCTGTACACCAAATCCTTTGACTTTTACCCTTTATCCTACACTTGAAACCCCAAACCTTATGCACCAAACCCTTCAACACCATAACTCTATATCCATTACCCCAATCCATAACTCCATACCCCTGTATTGTTGACTGATGATAACTGAACATTGTGCTACTTTAATTGGAGGAAAGAGTGGTCTGAAATCCGCTCTAGCTATAGTGCTTTGGGAGACATTATAATATACTTCAAATAAGCTTCAAATTCTACATAAAAATCCTCCTATAGCCCTCATTTAAAACATATCAGAGATTTTTACTGTCAAAACCATCTTGATTTCATAAACCCTTAAAACTTTTGCCTGGATGATCATAAACTATTACAATACATATGGCCTTTCATCTGATTTATCACCTGCTAACCATATTAAATAAAGCACTGAGCATCTGCAAGGCAGACCTCCTACTCAAATTAGGGATGAAAAAACTAAGGTCACTTTGGTAAGTGAAACAGACTTGTAAAATATTTTGAGCGGGTCCCAGTTATGTTGCACACTAAATATCACTTAGTAGAAACTCAAATGATTGTAATACTCATAATGATTTACTCGTAGGCGGATTACAAAGAATGTTTACTTTAAGGATGGTTATTTTATGAAGCTTACTCTCTCCTCCTATAATGAGGATGAAGTGTCGCTAAAAAATAAAGTCACACATTGGATCCGCCACAAGCGCGACTGTTTATCCGTAATACATTCAGACTTACGGGAGGTTGAGCGTCTATCCAGCAGGAATCCATCCCATGATACCATACTCATCACATTAAGAACTAAAGACATAGCTGACGGGCTAGTTGCTCTTGATTTGAGAACAGGACCATACCATCGTAGCCCAGTGAGATTCAGACTACAAAACCCGAGTGACCTGCCGAAGGGGGGCCATCTTAATTTTGCCAATCAAAGACCATCTCCCAACCCCAATGCTCCGGATAACAACCTGGAGGCAGTTGATTGACAGCCAAAGTTGCCATTCTCGCTTAGCCAAGATGAGGGACCGTCCACCATCGGTAAAGCCATCACTTTAAAATCTCTACCCAACAACAGGTATATTGATAAAGAAGGAGGCAAAAGGATGGATTTAGACCAAGATAGCCCCCATTGTAGGAGAGAATTAATTGAACCTTTCCAAAGGAGATTGATATCATGGAATATAGCAGGTCTGAAACAAAAACTAAAAGACTTAGGGGTCGATTCCGATTCGGGCCGGAAATTTCTCCGACCGAGCCGGACCCGGAGAGATTTCCGACCGAATCGGACCCGTGCAGTCCGACCGAACGAGTACGATGCGGCCGTATGTTATCGGACACGAGTCGGTCGGACTCCCATTGAACTCAATGGGAGCCGGTCGTACAACGCGTACGCGGGCTCCCATTGCCTCCAATGGGTGCGAGGCGGACAAGGGCGCCCCCTACAGCGAGTACGCCGCGAGCGCTCGCGGCGTACACGCACAGGTAGGGGGACCCATGGGTCCCCCCTGTGTGCGCCTCGCACGGGTACGCGTACAGGGGGGTCCGACACGGACCCCCAAAGTACGGCTCCGACAGCGAGTTCGAGTCGGACGGCGCGAGTCGGTCGGAGCGGTCGAGGTGCGCATCGTACCTACCCGGCCGGAAAACGTCTCCATTGCGCGGTGCGAATCGGGTCCGAGCGAGTCGGTCGGAGCGGTTCGAGTCCGAGCGAGTCGGTCGGAGCTGTCGGGACGCCCCGGACGAGTCGGTCGGCGAATTCGCATCGTACTCGCTCGGACGGACCCGCGTACGGTTCGGTCGGGAAACAGGCTTTCGCATGGCTTTTTCCCCGACCGAATGGTATTGGGTGCGCCTCCGACCGAGATCGGAATCGGCCCCTTAGAATGGCAAGAGTATATCAACCTGAATGAAATCTGTCTGTTGCAAGAAACTTGGCTACTTGAAACCCCATATAAACTGGGATATAAAATATTCAGTATCAGTGCTACCCCCTCAACAAGAGGTAGACCATCGGGTGGCTTAGTAACATGGATAAAAATTACTTTAAATGCAGAATCGTCAATGCTGGATATCCCCTCAAAAGACATACATGGGGTAAAGGTATTAACTCATAACAGGAGGAAAATATATATTAAATATTTATAATAGACCTAGTCCCACTAGCAAAGAATCGCCAGTGATTGAGCAGATTGATAATTTTTTAAATACAATCAATCCAAAGGCAATGGTAATTGTACTAAATTAATTGCTGGGCATGGACTAAGGACATCTGATACACCGAGTGCCCCAACCTTTAACAGGGGGCCCACTAAGAGCAACATCGGTTATATATTGGTATCCGCTAACTGCTGGCTAAATATTTGCGATCTAGAAATCAAAATCAGAGATGACAGGGATCACCTCCCATTGTGCGTATCAATAGTCTGCACTCTCTTTGAAACTAAGAATAAGAGAATCACCAATAATGAGGCAATCCCAATTCAACCGATAGTCAGCAACAATCGTAGATCCCTGAAATGGCCATCAATAGTGGGGAAAGTTGAGGTGATGACACTAATTTATAACACCTTTTCTGAAGTTATGTATCCTTATGCTGATTTGCCCACTGCTGAGATCCCTTTAGTGCATATCCACCAAACCATTGCAAATAAACTAAAATTGATTGTGACCAAAGCCCCCAGAGACAATGAGGCGGGGAATCTTGAGACCACTATTCCAACCAACGAGTGGTATAATAACGAGTGTCGTAGAGCAAAGAGGGAGCTGCTCTACGCAGCAAAATCTAACAACATAGAGGCAGTAAGAGCTAAAAGGAAAAGGTATAAAAGATTACTCACCCAAACCAAGAGAGATTGGGATGACAGCATCTGGTCCGAACTGATCCTGGCAGCCAAAACTAAGGACCACGCAGGCTTTTGGAGACTAGTTGCTAAGGGTAACAAAACGGGGAGAAGTAACCTTGACCTTTATTTGGATCCAGGCTCTTGGGTAAACCGCTTTACAAAGCTTTATACAGAGGTTACTATTGAACCAACAAACAGTCAACAAGTAAACACGTCAATTCCACCCATCTTTCTGAATATGGGGCAAAATCTTACCCCATATTTTAATTTAGAGGAGACATTGGCAGCCATAGAAGCAGTCAAACATGGGAAAGCACCGGGACCTGACAAAATACCGGGTGACCTGTTGAAACATGACAAAGCGGTGTGGGGGCCGTACATTAATCTTCTATGTAACGCCGTGGTGGCAGGTGCCCCTTTAAGCAAATCCTGGAAAGGTGCCGAAATCATTCCTATTTTCAAAAAGGGGGATCGTCTAAACCCGGCAAACTATCGCCCCATAAGTCTTATTGATACCCTACAAAACATTTTTGCTAGGCAAATTTTATCAAAACTTAACGAGTGCTAAGAATGAAGGTTTTGCATCCTCTGTACTGTAAAAATGTTTGTCGATGACTGTTAAATAAAAATAATTATTTAAAAAAAACTTAACCAGTGGATAGAGGGGAATTTTTTTTTATCAGAATACCAGGCTGGGTTTAGAGCTACAACAAACACAATTGATCAGGTTTTCAGGCTTCTCTGCATGGGTTGGAAATACATTATTTTAAGAAAAGGCCATTTGTACATAGCATTCATTGATTTGAAGGCTGCTTTCGACCTTATCCCTAGAGATTTCCTCTCGAGCAATTTAAAAAGGCAAGGTGTCCCTGAGGAACTTCTTATGCAAGTAAAAAGATTACATGAGGACAATTACGCAAGGGTAAGATGGGGACCAAGGGGAGAACTCACTGCCGCAATCCCCATAAAGAGGGGTGTAAGACAGGGCTGCGTACTGGCACCCACCCTCTTCTCATTATATGTAAATGATGCTCAAAAATATCTTTTGGGATGTAGGCATGATTCTCCCTAGTTAGGTGGGGTCTCAGTACCGGCCCTTTTATTTGCGGACGATACCATTTTAATATGACAAACACCAAAGGGCCTTCAAAATTTATTAGTTTCATTTAGTAACTATTGTGCCACGAAAGTGCTGGAAATCAATTCTAATAAAACGAAATACATGGCAGTCAAATCGCATAAAACTTTTAAGAAGAACATTACTATCCTAGACCAGAGGCTAGAATATGTGCCAAATTTTAATTACCTGGGCATCACAATAGACACGAAATTGACTTGGCACCCGCGTCTACAAAAAAGCAGGTCCACTCTGACTCAAAATTCTGCACCCATATTAAAAAAACATCAGAATAGCATAAGTAAGGCAGTATCGCCCGCACTTGAAGTATACAAATATAGGGCGCAAGCTGCAGCCCTGTATGGTGCAGAACTTTGGGGGGCCACTTGCAGGAACATGCTTGCGGGGGAAGAAAACAAGTTTATTAGGAGGCTCTTGTGCCTTCCCGTAAGAACACCCATGATTCTAATCATTATTGATTTGAATCTAAAGCGTATTGACCACCAAGCTATTTTAAGACCATTGCTATTCTGGGTGCGGCTATGGAGTTCTCCAGAGCTCTCCAAATACAAAGAAGGCCTAGAAGAAATTTTAAGGTTTGACCAATCCATTAGCCTTTTATGGGTAAAGCATGTGCGTACATTGTTCTGTACATTAGGGCTTAACCATTTTTGGGAAGCACCAGCCCTAATGTTACCCTGCTCGAAAAAAATACTAAAAACTACATTTTGGGCTTACATCCGAAACAGTATTTCCCATAGTTCTGCAACTGGTAGGTTGACACAACAATTTCTTCTGTTCAAACCCTTCCCACTGTTTGCGTCATATTTAGACGAAGTCCAACCCCAACTTGCAAAATCACTATATATGAAGTTCCGTTATGGTGTTTTGTGAGTGCAGTCTAACACATCAAAATGGGGTTCCAATAACGGGGAGCCTAATGACGATTATTGTCGTCTATGTCAACCTAACACATCAGTAAATGACCCCCATATAATGTTTTTCTGCCCAGCATATGCTTCACCAAGGAGTAAATGGATTAAACCTATATGTCGGAACCTGGGAATTAGATCGTGCGCTGATGCGACAAGAATTTTAAAGATTGACACCACTCAGAAAATTGTCTTTAGAGTCAGTAGATTTTTATTTGCTCTGAATATAGTAAGAACAAAAAATGGTATGAAATTTTAATTAAGTACTTTGTTCTGAGGCTCATCTAGCCATTACACGCACATTAGTAGTATTTATATGCTACTACCTTGCAAAAGAGCTTATCTTGAATCTTCTAGGAATTTAATGCACTCTGCACTTTATAGAATTTGCAATGTACGCTGCCTGGAATCCATGCAGGAGTGTCTACCATCCAATATACTCTATTCCCAGCCTGGAATTTTTATTACCCTCTGTTCAAATGAAAAGATTTGAAAATCGAATATTTTTATTGTATTTTAATTGTTTTTATTGAGCTAATGGTTTTAGTCCTAATGGAAATTTATATTAATTGTCCAAGGACCGACTGTGAAGATGATCAATGTAACCATGGGCATTTTATAACCGATTTGCTATTAACTTGTATCTTTTATGTTTTTATTTTTAAACTGAATAAAGATTTCGAATGATAGCTATTTTTTACAGTTATTTTTATTTACTGGCTACTGAACAGTTGCATGAAAGTTTTTTTTTACCAGCCAATCGAATCCTTACTTAAAAAAATGCATTCCACATAGGTTACCAGTGACATGCTGATCATGTTCTTTGCTTTTACTTGAAGTTCTGATATATGCTGGAAATTGTAGTCTTAGATTCCCTGATCTGCAATGCAGTATGGCAGTAAGACTTGTGTCCGAATAGTGCCATGCAATGCAATCTTCATCATAAAAGCCCACAGATAGTGTGATTGTCATGTCAACATTACCCTGAGAGTGCAATCTGTCTCTCAACAATGAAAGAAGGCTTTCCATCTCAATAGCACAGTCTCAGTGTGGGTCCTCTTCCCACAGCAGTCTTTCCTTCATCTCGTCTGTGCTATACATTGTGAGCTCCTTCTGAGTTGTATACTGTCACTATCACTCTCTCACAGGTGGACTCTATATTGGAATCTCCTAACTATCAGTGTCTTCTAAGTGTGAGCGAATGTTTACCTGGGCTAAACAGTACACACCCTCCCTCACAGCAGTAATTTCTCACTCTGAATACCTTCTCTGCACCGCCTTACAATGTAATTTCCCTTGTAGCAGTAATGCCTCAGGACAGTCCCCAATTTGCGGGGCCCTAGAGTGTTATTTCCCTAACATCCATAAGTTGCCTTTGAGAACCCCCAATATGTGAAGCCATACAGTGCGATCACCTTCATAGAAGTAACTTGTCACTCACACTTAACATCGTCGTGCAGTTAGTTCCCCCTCCCAGCAATACTATGTGTTTGCTCTCACTTCCTACAGACTGCAAGTAGCTCACTAACGTTGGCAGTGTGTGTCCAGTGTGATCACTTGGCTACAGTGTATTCCTCCTGTTAATATTGATGTCAGTTTACGAAGCAATACGTGTATATTCAAAAACGTGATCAAGTCACTGTTCTCAAAATCCCCCGGAGATGACCTCTCCATCAACCCCGAGTAAGAAATACGTGGTCAGACAGGCCTGTGGCCTAGGCCTGAGGCTACTGATTGACAGATCACAGGTGGGGTGGCACGTAACCAGCAGGACAAACATGCGAACAGGAAAAACCCATATTAGAGCCCACAGATACGCAGCAAACCACAATGGATCCAGGAAATTGGCCCCAATAAAGCACATATTGCCGGAGGGGTGCTTGCATTCCCAAAACACCATAAATTTAGATGCCACATGAAGTTAGGAACACTCAGCAAGTCAGAGCACAGCACACACAGTACATGCAGCGATCACGTGCTCCCCATACTGGACATCTGGACACTCCACCCACTGGCCCTCATTGTGTCCACGCAAGGTTGAAACCCACCTGCATTTCTCTATCAGGTGGCCTGATTTACAACACCATGACTAGGCCTGCATTCCTTTCTCTAAAATAAGATCTAAATTGTGTTTATGTGGTTGTTTCCTGGCCGAAGCGTTTAATTAAATCAACTGTTTGTGTCTTGCCAATCTCCTCTGTCTTTTGTTTTTTCAAGGTAGATTCATATTCCAGCAACATTCCTCTAACAGTGCCACATTATCATATCACTGAAAAATACAAAAAAGTGATGTATAGAATGCATGGTGGGAAGGTGTGTAAAATAACAATGAATTTGTATGCGACCCAGAGTAATTACCAATGACTGAGATGAAGTCATCCTCCTATAGACCTTAGAAACATGTCTTTTTTGGTACTATATCCATGTGTTATAAAGAACTCGTGGAAATAAGCTCAGGAAAACAAGAACACTGGAGACTAAAAAAAGCACTGGGCAGGTAGCTATAAAGGTTAAAGGTAAAGGTTAAAAAGTGAGGAGGGTATAACATAATTGAAGAGTAAGGGTTAAAGAAAAATAAGAAAAGGTAAAGCTAAGGGATTTTTAAATAATTAAAAAACAAATAGAAAATAAAATAAAATTCGATTATTTGAACTGCAAAACAATAGACAAAAGACAAGCATTCATCAAATGAATACACAAATGATGAAATAATGTATTTAATTTGCAAACAAATATTTAAAAAATCAAAATTTTCATTTTAATGGGAAAGTTGGGGCTTTTCTAAATTCAACTGGGGCTACTCATCATCTACACTATATCTTGCACTTGCACTGCTCTCACAACTCAATTTGATTCTGAGGATAGTAACTGCATTTGTAGCCTCCAATTTCACATTTTGCTTCTTTATTTACATACAATTTATTAATCTGTTAATATTACTTAATTTTCAAAGCAGTAGACCCCTCCAATTGGGCTTAGCAGAACCCAGGGTTCCCCGGGCCACAGCTAAAGAACCGCTGATGTAGGGTTTCTGACGCAGAGTCAGCGTTAGAATCATGACAGTCCACCGACTCTCAACAGAGTAAGAGGACTGTCAGTTTTGGTAGCCAGGGTGCTCAGTCACATTTGTGTTGGAATATCCTGTCTGCCAAACACTAACTCGGCCACAAAGGGCCTGATTTGGATCTCGGCGGATGGGTTACTCCGTCACAACGGTGACGGATATCCCGTCCGCCGAAATATAATTCCCATAGGTTATAATGGGATTCATATTTCAGCGGACCGGATATCTGTCACTGTTGTGACGGAGTAACCCTTCCGCCGAGACCTAAATCAGGCCCAAAGTCTTTAGAGCTTGAGGTCTACTCATAATACAGAATTGCAGTCACTTGTCTGGTTTGTATATGACTGACCCGGAGAGCAAAGACAAGCTCAGAGGAGTTCTCTCAGCTTAATCTATCCTTATACAACAGACTTTGATTAATTGTTCAACTCTTCACCAGAGTAGACACAATAACGACTGTTTTGCAAAATTGACAAGTAAATACCCCTTGTATAAGATGTTAGCAATAGCCCTAATGAGGTTTCAAATATGCATATATGATTTTGGGCCCATCACATCCAAGTGATGTCTTTGAAATTGTGCTGGCTAATTTCTTTGCATGGGAATAGTAGAGCTGCATGGAGTGTAGACTCCCATAAAGGGTGATATATCTCATTGAGTGACCCACTGTCAATGTATTGCCCTGCTCCTCTCCATAGTTAAAAAGATGACCTCTTTTACCTCTGCCTCAGGGATTACTGAGGGTCTCATGGTGAGAAATAAAATGTGTTGCGGCCTCTTGAGGACCGCCTCCCAATCTTATAGCTTTAAATACAGACCATCGTTCTTGCTGAAGCAAAATCTAAACAAGAATTTGCAATGCAATCGGTCTCGCATTTGTGAAAGTTAGACCTAATGGCGCTGTAAATGGCAAGTTTTTTTACGTGTGTTCTTTATTTTGCAGGGAAGTGATCATATTTGCATAGCGCTTTTGCCATTCGTATGACTTCATTGGGCTGGAGAATCAGAAAATGGGAAATAGGTTCCGAGGTAGGGGAGGTGGAAAATAAATTACACCAATGGAAAAAGGAATTAAAAAAATTGGGAAGGAGTTGCTGTAAAGGGTCGGGGATAATGTATGACAGGAGAGAGCACGATACCGGAGCAGGATGTGTGTGTGAGAAACATAGAGTGAAAGACAGTTTAGAGAGATGTCTGCGTAATGGGACATAGCTATCTTTTAGACTCTATATTACGAGAATAGACTAGCACCCGGATTGGCGACGACTTGCGTTAAAAGTGAAAATTAGACACAGTAACAGTGAATCTGGTGATGGCTCTGTCCTTGTGTTAAAATTGTTCTTTAAATGCTTAGGGAATTATTATTACTTTGATGGTTCAACTGCTCAACTGGTGTTGTGATGGGGCTTCCACAGTGTCATCTATAGCAGGGCCACCAAATTTAAACGGCAGCCATTGTGGTTAACATTTTCTTCCATGTGGCTTCAAATGAATAGCGGGAGCAGCTTCCAACAGGAAAAAACACTGGCGGCAAGTTTGCTATGTTGCAACCATAACCTAAAATAAATAAAAAAGCCCAACCCAATCAGCCCACCAGGACCTGGGTGTATCAATAATAATATCTCAATGGTCCAGTGGGACTCCTTCAAATAGTGGCAACATTCCTACATCAGTCGGGGGTACCCTGAATTAAACAGTCTATTTTTGATTGTGATGAATACAATGTGTGGGCCTTCATTATGCAACATGAATCATTTATATACATTTCAAACATGAAGTAGGTGCAGAACATACAACTGTCATATAAAGTCAGAGAATGCAGACGACACAGTGAAAGAGAGGTGCATAAAGTGATAATGAACAAATTTAAAAAAAAACAGCTTTAAGTGATAATCTCAGGCCTCTCTATACTAACAAGTAACATTCTGTTCAAAATCACAGTTCCATTTTTCAACAATGTAAAGACTCGGCCAGAGGATCCTAATGTTATCATTTCAACCATTATTGCCTACAAGAGAAAGCACAAGACCCATTCAGAAACAGAATGCTTGTGTGCCTAGCGTGGTGTTGAATAAAATGAATATGGAATTAACTCATAATGTCAAGATAATTGTAAATACTGGGAGTATTATTCCAGAGTACAACCATATTAAATTACATAAAGAGTAACATATAGTCAAATACCGCCCATTACCGACATTATTTGGTCTAAAACATTAGCAAATATCCCTGTGCATGTGGGCAAGCATGGCGGACGTGAGCTGAGCGGCTCCGTCCAGCCTCACCTTAATCCTCTACTTATCCTGCCTCTCCGGCGTTGTACATGGTCCCTGGGCTGCCCCGCCACCATTGATTGCTGAGGACTACCCCCGGAGCCGGTTTTGGGAGCCGCGGAAGGTTCTCAGGCGGAGGTGCGGCGATCGGCGGCAGCTGCGGCCTACCTGCGACGCGGCCCCATCCTGAGCCGCGGTGTCGCTTAAGCTTCCTGCCGCATTGCCTGGCCGCCGCGGCGGCAACAGAGGGAGCGCGCCCTGCTCAGGCAGCGGTGTGGACCTCGGCTGGGACAAGCTGAGCAAAATATTGGTGGCCCTGTGGTCCCCAGCGGGGGTGCAGATACTGTCGGCGGCCTGATTGGGCGGAGGAGTCGGGAGTGCGAGGAGCGGCCGGCTGGCCGCCATCTTGGTGCCGCAGTTTCATCCCGGCAGCGGCCCGTGCGGTTCCTCAAGGAAGGGGGGCCCCGGGACCGCCAGAGTTTCTCCTACCTAGGCACCCAGCACGTGAGTACGGCCGCGCTGCCTGGGAGGGTGGCCCGACGGCGGCCTGCGCCACTCTCTGCATCGTCTCTCCCCCCCCCTCCTCAGAGTGTTCGTGTCCACTGGGGGTCCAGTGGTCTTGTCGGGCCGCACGGGAGGGGGAGCCTGCACCCCTACAGCAGTACGGGGATCCGGTGTGGGTGGCATAAAGAGGGGGAAGACCCGGAGTAGTGGCCCACAGGCTTGTCCACGAGGCTGGGGCGATCCACTGGGCTCCCTCTCCTGGCCCCCACAGACTGTTCAGTCATTTCGGCCGGCTGTCGGCCAGACAGTACGAGGGATCTTGTGGGGGGCAATCATCCGGATATTGGCACGGCCGGCGAGGAGTATTGGGGACTTCGGCGACCGAGTCGGGTCGCGGTGGGGAGCGTCGCTGGGGTTAGCGCCCCTAAGTTCATCGTTGGGGCCCCGGCGTTCCTCTTCCTTCCCCCCCCACCATTTTTGACCTTTTTGGGGGTGGTTCCAGCAGGGGTTCGGCGGTCGTGTCGGGCCGCTGGGGGGGGACCACATATCGAGGGTGCCTCCGGGGGGCTCCACTGGGCCGGCCAGACGAGGGGAAGCTTGTGGGGCGGCCTGCCTCCATCTAGACGCCATCGGGAGTGGGACCCCGACCTCTGTCGGTGCGACCGCATCTCCACCCCCTGGAGGTTTTTGCGGCCGGGGTTGTTGGCAGCGACTGGGCCACTATGACCAGAGACAAGCCTGGCGGCGGCTCGACTAAACAGAGCACTATGGACAAATTCACGGGCCAGGGGGCTCCAGCGGCGCTGCCCGGGGGGTCTCAAAATGCTGTACCAAACAATGCGGCCCTCATGGTCGCCATTACCCAATCCAGAGACGCCCTAGAAGCCAAGATCGGGGCGGTCGGCTCAGACGTAATGCTCCTGTGCCAGGACCTGAGGAATGCGGTCGCCCGCATTACAGAGACGGAGACGAGGATCTCGGGCGTGGAGGACGTGGTCGCTACGCTGCAACAGAA
This sequence comes from Calotriton arnoldi, assembly GCA_963921515.1. Taxonomy (NCBI): domain Eukaryota; kingdom Metazoa; phylum Chordata; class Amphibia; order Caudata; family Salamandridae; genus Calotriton; species Calotriton arnoldi. The sequence goes on from CAWUFW010006707.1 coordinate 1,024,421, forward strand.
GGTATCGTCCCTCGAGACTACACAACGGGGCCTGGCATTGAGAGTGGAGGACGCGGAGGGGAGGGCGCGACGCAACAACCTGCGTTTTGTTGGTTTCCCAGAGGACTGTGAAAAGGGGAATATGGAGCGGTTTCTTACGGACTGGCTTGAGGGCTGGCTCCCCCCTGGGGAACTATCGTCTTGCTTTGTGGTGGAGCGTGCACATAGGGCCCTGATGCAGAAGCCCCCCCCGGGGGCCGGTCCGAAGCCGGTCATCGCCAAGCTCCTCAACTACCACGACAGGGACACTATCCTGAAACAGGCCCGAGCTAGGGAAGCGCTGCTGTTCAACAACTCCTGCATCTTAATCTTTCCGGACTACACTAAGCTAGTACAGCAGCAGCGGCAGTCGTTCCTAGCCGCCAAGGCCCGCCTCCGTGAACTCAAGCTCCCCTACACCTTGCTTTTTCCGGCCAGGCTGCGTGTGGTGTACCGGTCCCGTACCCACTTCTTCGACACATCGGAGGAGGTGTTCCATTGGACAGATGAAACTGTGCGGCTGCGTCCTCACTCTCACCCGGGAAGGGAATCCGACTCCTCTTCGGGTGGGCCCGCCCGGAGTCAGCGGGGGCCGAGGGGGCGAGGGGGAAGGCGCTCCAAGTTCGGGCGTCGCTCACAATCTGCAGGTGCAGCGGCTCGGGAGAGGTCCGTTTCTCTGTCACGTGGTTCGGCGGACTGAAACCAGGATGACCATGCCATTTTTCGAACTTGAACATTCTTTCTCGACCGGGGAAGCGGGTATGATGGCCGGTCTCTCCGTGGGGCTCCACAGAAGGAGAGGAGGCCAATAGACAATGGGCTGTGAATTGGGGATCCATTGGCGGATGAGGGATGGGACCTCCTGGTGGGGTCAGCCTGCTCTGCCTGCCGCAACAGGTACTTCACCGTTCTGGAGGTACAGGGTGGGGGGGTTTGTTGGGTTGTGTTTTTGGGGGGGGTTTGTGGGGTTGCTGCGCTGTCTACCGGTGTTCTGGACTCTGTTGCATTATGCTGAAGATTATTGATGCTGCCATTGTACTGTATAGGACCTGCACGGAGTAGGAATGTCTGTTAGCACACGGGAGGCCTCTGGTCTTATTAGAGTCCTTAGCTGGAATGTTAGAGGGGCACTTGACAAGATCAAACGTGGGGCTATCCTGAAGTCGGCCAGCGCGCCCGCGCAGATGTATTGTTGTTGCAGGAGACCCACCTCATGGGGACTAAGGCGTTATGCTTCCAGCGCTTTGGATTTACACAGGTCTTTCATTCCGGGTTTGTGAGGGGTTCCAGAGGGGTTGCTATTTTAATACACCGTAGAGTTGCATACACACATGTTAAGACCTGGGGGGACCTTCAGGGCAGGTACATGTTTGTGCAGGGCATGGTAGGTGGTGGGATTTTGGTTCTGGGGAGTGTCTATGCCCCCGCCTCTTTCCTGGGGGCTGGCGGAGAAAATTATGACCCTGTGGGCGGATATACCTGAGGGCCTGGCAGTTGTTGGAGGGGATTGGAACGATGTTATGGATGTGGCAAGGGACAGACGGAGGTCGGGGGGGTCTATCCGAGGCCCGCCACCCTACTAAATTATACTCCTTAGTGATGAGTCTCGATTGGGTCGACCCCTGGCGCAGGATGCATGGTAGTACACAGGGTTACACGTATCTCTCGGCAGTCCATGGTTCCTTTTCCCGCCTAGATTATCTGTTTATTCCATGGGTCTTTGACAGCAGGGTGGTGGCGGCGGACATTCTCCCGCGGGGACTTTCCGACCACTCGCCAGTGTCACTTACTATAAGAGCCGGGGGGCCTGTGGGCCATTCCGATGGCGCTTATCCGTCTGGAACCTCCAGAAAGAGGATTACAGGGAACGACTGGAGGATGCTATTGATCAATACCTGGCCATTAATTTGGGTTCGGTCTCGGGGGCTGGGACTCTTTGGGAGGCCTTGAAGCCCACCATTCGGGGGGTGGACATTTCATTCTGCGCTGCTGCCCGCAGACTGCGTAGAGAGGCCCTGGTTCGTGCGGAAGCTGCTATCCTCGAGTTGGAGGCGCGCGGCAGGGACGAGGGGGGGCGGCTGGCTCGACATCAGTTACTGCTAGCGCAGCAGGAATATTCTCATATCCTCTTAGATGAGGCTCGCCAGGCTTGGCTGGCTACTCGTAGAAGGATCTACCAGTGGGGCGACAAATCTGGTAAAATGTTGCATCGATTGTGTCAGGGTTCTCTTCGTCCCCAGGCCCTCCCGGGTGTTGTGGGATCGGATGGGCTCCCTTTATCTGGCGCGTCGGCTATTGCACGTAGTTTTGCAGAATATTATTCCCAATTATATGCCCCCACGGAATGCCTCCCAGCGGAAGTCATTGATCGTTTCTTGGATGATCTCCCGCCGAAGGCGCTTTCAGATGCAGTTCGGAAAGAACTGGAAGGCCCACTTACTGAAGAAGAATTGGGGGCGGCCCTGGGAGATCTAAACACTGGCAAGGCTCCAGGCCCTAATGGCTTCCTGTGCGAATTTAAAAAAAAATATTTTCTGCAGCTGGGGCCCCACTATCGTAGAGTGGTGGAGGAAGCCAGGGACCGGGGGTGTTTGCCCAGCGACTGGAGACATGCGGAGATAGTGGTTTTTCACAAGCCCGGTAGGCCGCCGCAACACCACGCATCGTATCGCCCTATCTCCCTCCTGAACGTGGAGGCCAAGATTTTAGCTAAGGCATTGGCGAACCGCCTTCGCCCCCAATTAGCCCTACTTGTACATCCGGACCAGGCTGGGTTCATGCCCCAGCGTGCAACCCGTCATAATATTAGGCGGGCCCATGTGGCTGTCGCGACGGTTCAGGGACTGGGGGAACGGGCGGCGCTTTTGCTGGCGGATATGGACAGGGCGTTCGATTCCTTGAGTTGGGTCTATTTATTTGCGCTCCTGCGGCGGCTGAACTTCGGACCGCGTTTTTTGTCCTACCTGACCCTGTTATACACTGACTTGACGGCATCGGTGCGAGTTGAGGGCTGCGTTTCTTCCGCATTCTCTATTGGGCGGGGCACCAGGCAGGGGTGTCCACTATCCCCATATCTTTTCGCTCTAGCAATGGAACCCTTGGCTGCTTGGGTGCGGATGGATGCTCAGGTGTCCGGTTTTGAATGGGCGCACGGACTCTCCGATCGCATCGCCCTCTATGCAGATGATGTACTGTTTTTCCTTACCAACCTGGAACGAACGGGCCCCCGGTTGTTGCGTATCATGCAGATCTTTGGGGAAACGTCGGGTCTATATAAGAACCCTAGGAAGTCCACCCTGTGGGTATTGGGAGGTCGGGGCGTGCTCGGTTCTTGGGCAACGTCGGTACAGGTGGTATATGGGGGCATGAAATATTTGGGGGTGTATTTGTCCGATTCTCCCACTACGGCTTGGGAGCGAAATCTTGCACCTGTATGGGAGCGCGTGCGGGAGGATGTTAAGACCTGGGCCCATATGCCCCTGTCCATCTATGGCCAGGCAGCCATTTTTAAGATGGTGGCGCTCCCGCGACTATTGTATCAATTACAAAATCATCCCTACCCGATTCCCCCACGGTGGTTCCGGCAGGTGAATTCTGTCCTTGGACAGTTCCTTTGGAATGGTGGAGCGGTGAGGGTGGCGGTCCGGACGTGCTTCCTATCCACGTATTGCGGGGGGCTGGCTACCTCCGATATTTGGTCTTATTATGTAGCATCACATCTACTTGTCTTAAACGAGTGGTGGTATGGAGACAGAGCGGACCCGGCATACGCCGTGGAGCGGCGCTGCATGGGTGACCAGTCCCTACACACTCTTCTTTATTCTGCTCCGTTGAGGTGTCTCCTTCCGTCTGCCACGCAGATTGTTTTTCAGCTTTGGAGGCAGGCATTGCGGAGGATGGACTGGTGGAACAGATTGACTTGGGAGACCCCGTTATGGCACAACGGCCGCTTTCCGCAATTGCGGAGTCTCTCCGGGTTTCGCGATTGGGACAACATTGGGATATCTACTCTGGGGGACGTCATGCGGGGCATGATCTTAAAGTCCTTTCAAGACATCCAGAAGGATTACCAGATGCCAAAGACTCAATTCTTTAAATATTTGCAATTTAGGCATGCTATCTCCCCCAGCTTGGAGGGTCTGGACTCGCTGCCGGAGTTCAGCCCAGTAGAGGCTAAGGTTTTTATGGGGTACCTCCTAGACCATCAGATTTCTAAAATTTATCAGTCCCTGGTTACACACTGTTCCCCCTCACTGCAGCGTCTGAGGGAGGCCTGGGAGGGAGATGTGGGCCAGATGGAGGAAGAGGACTGGATGAAAGCTTTGGCTTCCCCCGAGGGGCGGCTATTGCGGTGAGCCTGCGGCTTATTCAATTTAAATACCTCCACTGGGTCTATTTTACCAGGGTTAGGCTCTGGAGGGCGGGCTTGGTGGCTTCCCCGGTGTGTCTCCATTGTGGGCACGAGGAGGGGACCCTGCTACACACTATATGGCACTGCACAGCACTAGCACGATTCTGGAGGGGGGTTCTGGCTTGTCTTTCTGAAGTACTGGGGTGGGAGCTCCCTAATTCACCAAAGCTTGTCCTCCTTCATGTGATGGAAGGGATCGGGGGCAACATCTACAAGCGACATCTCATGCTTCTAGGCTTTATCTTAGCGAAGAGGGATATAGCTAGAGCCTGGAAGGCGGTGGTTGCCCCTTCGGTCTCGAATTGGAAAAATGGTCTGGACTTCTGTATGGGCCTTGAAGTCCCCATCTTTGAAGCTAGAGGGTGCCCCCGGAAGCACTATAAGATCTGGAAGCGCCGGGCGGATTATCGAGGTCTGGAGCTGGAGCCGCCGCAGGGGGGTCAGGGCCGAGACCCAGAGTAACCTGTTGGTCTCTCCTGTTCCCTACACTTCCTTATGTGTTGCTCGCAACTCCTCAGCAGGAAATGGTATTGTGGACGTTGAGCTCTTGTGTAGATCAATGGCAGTCTGGGTCAGTGATATGTTGTTCCGGAATAAGGAGACGGTGCGCTGGGGGGTGGGGAGGGAGGGGGAGATGTTGGTTGTTTGCAGGGATTGATTTTATTTGTATTGCCCTTCATATTCTCCTGTTCACAAATGTGCAAAACGGTCAAAGTCAATTTTTGTATCTTACATGCGGCAGTTGTCTCTGGGATTCAGAGGTCTGCATTATATGTGCTATTTTGACAAATAAAATCTGTTTAAAAAAAAAAAATATCCCTGTGAATATAGAGTGTGGCTAACCGGAGCATCCCAAAAACCACAACCTTTACCAATCAATATAGTCAAGTTAATGTCAGTCAGAGGAATAATCAAACACAAATGCCTGTCTTTTCGACACTGGAAGGATGAAAAACTGAAGGGATCAGCAGAGACTGACTATGCATGATAGAGAGGGATTTCTGCAGTGGGAGCATTAATAATTCATCTACTTTACAGTACCCCCCTTGATTACCCTTAGTGCACTGACAGGAGTCAAGTTCCACTTCGCATTGGGGCCGCCCTGAGCTGGGCAGAGTGGAGACAGAAATAAACGGAAATAGGCTGACGAACACTTTCAGTACAGTATGCATAATTGTTCCCATAAAAGAGGAAATAAAACATGAAGCACAGGTGCACACACTCATAGTGATCTGCAGGTGTGAGTCCTGGTGAAGTTGGAAACGGGCAGATTCAGACAGCAGACACCTCAGCCATACAGTGGCAGCAAAATGAAATTACCGCAGGCTAAGAAATCACAATTTGTGAACTGTCCTGTGTTGTGCAAGCCTGCCATAAATGATATTGCCACATACACAGCGAAAACACACATCCTGAATTTGACACATATAAAATGACATTGATTTAGAACTATGGGCAGTCTTGCATTACAAACCGAGCTTTCCCTTCTCATCTCAGTTTTAAAGATTTTGTCTGGACAAATGCCAAAATATCGTGAAATGCTTGTGTCCGATCAGAACATTAGCAGCTTTAAGAAGCAAGGCTTTCAATTCAATCAGTGTTCTTCAAACAATTCCAAAACAGAGGTAATGACAGATGCCATTTCTGGGTAATCATTCTTGGAAAAGGGCTCAGGTAGTTTTAGAGTTTCCGAAAAAGGAGATTCGCAGGCAATTATATGGCATGGTCTCCAACTACCTCATTCAATTAAGTAATTTTAATCTAAATGGAACACTGATACAGCGATTTAAAGGAAAGCTCTTATATTTTTTTTAAATAAACCGTAGTTAGTATGCTAAGAAATAAACTTCTTGAGTGCGCAGATACAATCAGTTCAGAGCCCGAAGACCGCTAAGTGCCTGGGTTGCTATAGGCAGTGTTGGGGTTACAAGGGTTTGGATAGAGCATGGGTACTCACAAACTTTCTCTCGGGGGCCAAATTTACAGTGTGGTTTGTGGCCGAGGGCCGCACCGGTGGGGGCGGGGTCAGTGGGGAAGGGGGGCGGGGCTAGAGCAAAAAAAAAAAACTATGACCATGAGGTTGAACACAGGCCCCTGCAGCGGACACCTTCGTCCACTGAGCCACACACACATATATATATATATATATCTCCCTATCTCTCCCTCCCTCTCTCTCTCTTTCCCCCTCTCTCTCTCTCTCTTTCCCTCTCTCTGTCTCCCTCTCTCTGTCTCCCTCCCTCTCCCTCCCTCTGTCTGTCTCCCTCTGTCTGTCTCCCTCCCTCTGTCGCCCTCCTCCCTCTGTCTGTCGCCCTCCTCCCTCTGTCACCCTCCTCCCTCTGTCTCCCTCTGTCTGTCGCCCTCCTCCCTCTGTCTGTCTCCCTCTGTCTCCCTCTCTCTGTCTCCCTGTTTCCCTCCCTCTGTTTCCCTCTCTCTGTCTCCCTCTGTCTCCCTCTCCCTCTGTCTCCCTCTCCCTCTGTCTCCCTCCCTCTGTCTCCCTCCCTCTCTGTCTCCCTCCCTCTCTGTCTCCCTCCCTCTCTGTCTCCCTCTCTCTGTCTCCCTCTCTCTGTCTCGCTCCCTCTGTCTCCCCTCCCTCTGTCTCCCTCCCTCTGTCTCCCTCCCTCTGTCTCCCTGTCTCCCTCCCTCTCCCTCTGTCTGTCTCCCTCTCCCTCCCTCTGTCCCCCCCTGACTCCCTCCCTCTGTCTCCCTCTGCCTCCCTCTGTCTCCCTCTCTCTCTGTCTCCCTCTGTCTCCCTCCCTCCCTCTATCTCCCTCTGTCTCCCTCTGTCTGTCTCCCTCTGTCTGTTTCCCTCTGTCTCCCTCTCTCTCTGTCTCCCTCTCTCTCTGTCTCCCTCTATCTGTCTCCCTCTGTCTGTCCCCCTCTGTCTGTTTCCCTCTGTCTGTTTCCCTCTGTCTGTTTCCCTCCCTCTGTCTCCCTCTGTCTCCCTCCCTCTGTCTGTTGCCCTCCTCCCTCTGTCGGTCTCCCTCTGTCTGTCTGTCTCCCTCTGTCTGTCTGTCTCCCTCTGTCTGTCTGTCTCCCTCTGTCTCCCTCTGTCTGTCGCCCTCCTCCCTCTGTCTCCCTCCCTCTGTCTGTCTCCCTCTGTCTGTTGCCCTCTGTCTCCCTCTGTTTCCCTCTCTCTGTCTCCCTCTCTCTGTCTCCCGCTCTCTGTCTACCTCCCTCTGTCTGTCTCCCTCTGTCTGTCGCCCTCTGTCTGTTGCCCTCTGTCTGTTGCCCTCTGTTTCCCTCTCTCTGTCTCCCTCTCTCTGTCTCCCGCTCTCTGTCTCCCTCCCTCTCTCTGACTCCCTCTTTCTCTCTGTCTCCCTCTCTCCCTCTGTCTGTCTCCCTCTCTCTGTCTCCCTCTGTCTCTCTCCCTCTCTCTCTGTCTCCCTCCCTCTATCTCCCTCCGTCTGTCTCCCTCTGTCTGTTGCCCTCTGTCTGTTGCCCTCTGTCTCCCTCTCTCTGTCTCCCTCTGTTTCCCTCCCTCTGTATCCCTCTCTCTGTCTCCCTCTGTCTCCCTCCCTCCGTCTGTCTCCCTCCCTCCGTCTGTCTCCCTCTGTCTCCCTCCGTCTGTCTCCCTCTGTCTCCCTCCCTCTGTCTCCCCCTCTGTCTCCCCCTCTGTCTCCCTCCCTCTGTCTCCCTCCCTCTGTCTCCCTCTCCCTCTGTCTGTCTCCCTCTGTCTGTCTCCCTCTGTCTGTCTCCCTCTCCCTCCCTCTGTCTCCCCCTCCCTCCCTCTGTCTGTTTCCCTCTGTCTCCCTCCCTCTGTCTCCCTCCCTCTGTCTCCCTCCCTCTGTCTCCCTCCCTCCGTCTGTCTCCCTCCGTCTGTCTCCCTCCCTCTGTCTCCCTCCCTCTGTCTCCCTGTCTCCCTCCCTCTCCCTCCCTCTGTCTCCCTCTGTCTGTCTCCCTCCCTCTGTCTCCCTCCCTCTGTCTCCCTCCCTCTGTCTCCCTCTATCTGCCTCCCTCTATCTGTCTCCCTCCCTCTGTCTGTCGCCCTCCTCCCTCTGTCTGTCGCCCTCTGTCTGTCGCCCTCCTCCCTCTGTCTGTCTCCCTCTGTCTGTCTCCCTCTGTCTGTCTCCCTCTGTCTGTCTCCCTCTGTCTGTCTCCCTCCGTCTGTCTCCCTCCCTCTGTCTCCCCCTCTGTCTCCCTCCCTCTGTCTCCCTCCCTCTGTCTCCCTCTCCCTCTGTCTGTCTCCCTCTGTCTGTCTCCCTCTCCCTCCCTCTCCCTCCCCCTGACTCCCTCCCTCTGTCTCCCCCTCCCTCCCTCTGTCTCCCTCTGTCTGTTTCCCTCTGTCTCCCTCCCTCTGTCTCCCTCCCTCTGTCTCCCTCCCTCCGTCTGTCTCCCTCCCTCTGTCTCCCTCCCTCTGTCTCCCTCTATCTGTCTCCCTCTATCTGTCTCCCTCCCTCTGTCTGTCGCCCTCCGCCCTCTGTCTGTCGCCCTCCTCCCTCTGCCTGTCTCCCTCTGTCTGTCTCCCTCTGTCTGTCACCCTCCTCCCTCTGTCTCCCTCCCTCTGTCTGTCTCCCCCTGACTCCCTCTGTCTCCCTCTCCCTCCCTCTCCCTCTGTCTCCCTCCCTCTATCTGTCTCCCTCTGTCTGTCTCCCTCTGTCTGTTTCCCTCTGTCTGTTTCCCCTCTGTCTGTTTCCCTCCCTCTGTCTCCCTCCCTCTGTCTCCCTCTATCTGTCTCCCTCTATCTGTCTCCCTCTATCTGTCTCCCTCTATCTGTCTCCCTCCCTCTGTCTGTCGCCCTCCTCCCTCTGTCTGTCTCCCTCTGTCTGTCGCCCTCCTCCCTTGGTCTGTCTCCCTCTGTCTGTCTCCCTCTGTCTGTCTCCCTCTGTCTGTCTCCCTCCTCCCTCTGTCTCCCTCCCTCTGTCTGTTGCCCTCTGTCTCCCTCTGTTTCCCTCTCTCTGTCTCCCGCTCTCTGTCTCCCTCTTTCTCTCTGTCTCCCTCTTTCTCTCTGTCTCCCTCTGTCTGTCTCCCTCTGTCTGTCTCCCTCTGTCTGTCTCCCTCTGTCTCTCTCCCTCTCTCTCTGTCTCCCTCTGTCTCTCTCCCTCTCTCTCTGTCTCCCTCCCTCTATCTCCCTCTGTCTGTCTCCCTCTCCCTCCCTCTGTCTCCGCCTGCCTCCCTCCCTCTGTCTCCCCCTCTCTGTCTCCCTCCCTCTGTCTGTCTTCCTCTCTTGTCACCCTCTGTCACCTCACCCTGCGTGTGTCAGCCCGGGCTGAGACAGCTTCCCGGGACCGCACACAGCCGCACCCGAGTACTTCACAGGTCTTTAAAAGACCATTCACTTGTTAATGAGGCTTTGTTGTATTTCACCTCAGCCTCATTAACAAGTGAATGGTCTTTTAAAGAATCGCCTGGCCCCCGTAGAGCAGAGTCTCTGAGTTCGCGCTGCTGCAACCGGCAGCGTTTGCTGACACTTTAAAAAAAAACAAAAAAACACAGGTACGATGTGTGCAAGGTCCGCGGGCCGCCAAGGTAGGCTTGCCGGGCCGCTAATGGCCCGCGGGCCGTACTATGAGTACCCGTGGGATAGAGTCTGGGTTAGTTAGAGAGAAGGGGGGTCAGAAATAGATGGGCAGCTCTGTGTAGAGCCAAGGCGATGACATTATCGTTCAGTGAGACACGCTGCAGCAGAACGTACCGAGCTGGGTGGAAGGGACCTCCACTTTCAGGACACTCATCCCTTCCTTTTTTCTGCGGCTCTTCTTATTGAGTGTGCGTAGAAGCACAGCACGCCCAGGGCCGGACTGGCCGTAGCGGGCACTGGGCGTTTCCCCGGTGGGCCGCTAGGGTGGGGGCCGGTTTTGGGCCTCTGGGGGGCCGTTTTTGTTACCGGGGGTCGGCAATATCGGCCCCCTTTAACAAAATCGGCCGAAATGGCCCTCGCAAACAGCTCGGCTGCACCTCCCCTACCCCCAGGGGGGGCTGGCCGAGCAGTTTGCCAGGGCCGGTTTCGGTTCCCAGTCCGGCCCTGTGCACGCCACGTTCAGGTCCTCGGTGACGTGAATCGTGACGGTGCACAAGTGGGGCTATATTGTAAACGGTAACTGGCGACAAATGTCTTTACCAGTAATACAGTTCCCTTCTCACACGATGCACGTTTTAATTAGGGCAACACTAATGTCTGTTTTACATATTTAATTAAAATGTTTGAAGTAGTTAAAAATTATGATAGCACTTTTGCATAGCGGCCTGGTGCCATGAGTAACAAACGTGAAATAAATACAAAGGGGCGCAGCCTCCTGAAGTGGCACCATGCCAAAAGATTAAGCACGGCGGCCACGCTGATCATCAGCTAAATGTAACATGGGTGCAACAAAGAGAAAGGTGCTTGACCAAAGCGGTCAGTTTGAGAGAGAGCAGAGACAGTTACAGGATGGCCGCCTTAAGTAAACAACGAGCGCGGCCTCCATGAGGAAAGAGTCTGCAAAACAAAATACAAATGCTTTTCACTGCAAGGCCACCTTCAAACAAATAAAAAGCTGTGTTAACGAGGAGCACTTACAAACCGTGGAAGACCCGTGCAGCTGGGAACAGGCAAGGTCGGAGGGAACCAAGCTGTGTATAGGGCTGCAATGCCCATACAGGAGGAGGGAGGAGGGCCATTACACGCTGTACTGTGTGGTGGCCAACCAAAATGTTCTCAGAGGGAAATCGCCAGAAGAAGAGCTAAACACACAAAGGAGGGACTTTTACAGAAATCCACCAATAACAAGCCAGCATTTCTGAATGCCACAGATAACAACCATTGGCAATCAGTGGGTGTGCCAGAGCCAATAGAAGAGGATACAGCAGGTTTTCCAGACAGCACAAGTGCTGTCGAGGCTCGACCTAAAAAGGGCGATGGAATACCCAATAGTTCAGAAATGTATCTCTTGTCCCTGCTCAACTCAAGTAGAAGCGTTGGAGTAACTGAAGCTGGCCTAATATCATGACGTGCAGCTGTCTTGAGCATCAAGTGCCAATATCCAATGGTAATTAGGAATGCATCATCAAATATATGCAACAATGAGGACTTTCCCTGTTAAAATAGACATTATATATAGGTTACACCAGCAAGTACAGATTTCATCTCTGGCATTCCATATTTGTAGATGGTTGGCAGCAAACAAGACACAGAATTAAAGCATTCAATACGACAGCATTAGTATGCAGACAGGTACATACCTTTTATGTGTAACAGATTCTAATTCAAAAATATTAAAATCCCAGCTCTCTTCATTATCAAGCAACAGTGCAATACGTGGAGGAATGTCATTGACAGTGACCGGCGCTGGTAGATGACTATGGCTGTGATTCATGTCTGTTAAGAGAAAATTAGAGAAGACATTCACATGTACAATCATTATTATTCATGTCTTTTGGTTTGTGATTTTGACATGCATTAATAGTATTCTGTCCTATCATGAGGGTGGTTTGGACACGTAGAACTTGTTTTCAGTGGATAATTTGGGAAAAAATAAGTGCTGGTGCTCTCGTCAGGAGGCAACTTGCACCAGCACATTTATCTGGTTAATGCCGCCTAAAACAGAACCAACTACTAAATATTAAATGGGTGAGAGGATGTGGCGTAATGCCGACTTCGGAGCCCAGTTTTAGTTTCGGCGTCGGCTCAACATCCTGTGATTCTGGGCAAGTCACTTAATCTCCCTGTGCCTACCATAAATGAATGTGTCCTTAAATGGTGCTCATGAAAAGCACCAGTGTTGATGATTAAGTGCCGGTGCTAAGCACTGGAAACCACCCGTTCAAATTAAGCACTGCCTGTTTTACCATCAATGAAAATTTCTTTAATCGATGCTGATGTCCAGGCACCTGAGACGCAGCAACAAACATTTGCACCATGCCCTGAATAGAACTGTCTGCTGCCCCGTCAATGAACTACTGAAATGGTGCAACAGATAAACGCAACTACTTACTTTTAGAAAAGACATACTCGTTTCCTGAAAGTCTTCTCAAGCCATCCTGAAACAGAGACATGCACAGTTAATTGAAATGAATGCAGTGCCACAATATTATGCATGCTTCTTCCTAAAGCTTAATGAGAGCTCACTGGTCTTTACATCATGAACATTTCACCCCAAGCTTATATAATCATCCCTTCCATGTGTTCTCGTGGACTTTGTAGTTTACCCCCAAACAGCTCATATCACCATGGGTTAGTGAAGTGTTTATTATTATTTTTTTTGCAGATTTATATAGCACAAACTGGACCCGAAGGTATTGGAGCACTTTACATGAGCACCGGTTACGTTACACAAGGACACATTCATTTTTTTGGTAGGCACGGGGAGATTAAGTGATTTGCCCAGAATCACAGGATGTGGACGCGACCCCGAGGCTCGAACCTTGGTTTCCCAGCTCCAAAGTCGGCAATCTAGCCGTCAGACCACATCCTCTCCCCAAACCATTATTAACCATGGAACTTTTACCTACTGCAAGCAAGTAGTGTGAGATCATTCAACAGAGGAGTCCCTATTTTACCTGTTGTCAGTGCCTTGAATGGGCTGGTCCTCATGGTACTAAGTGGCGGGACGTCTAAAATGTCCCTGTTTGCGTACCAGAACTTCTAAATGGCCAAGGAGAGTACTGGGGGCAGCAGCCACACTCATGTTATGTCTGTATAGAAGACTGGGACAAGTGCTGCTCTGCTGCTGTCGAGGCTACCACCAGAGCGTATACCATTGACAGTCAATCCAAGATGGCGTCCAGTATCTATTAACTAATCCTACTGCGATTTTCTGTGTTCATAACTTCTTTTCTCACTCTTCTGCTGTGCCACCAGCTAGAGAAGAGTGGAAATGCTCTGCAATAGCGTGAATATAAGGCCAGATGCAGCCCTGTAGTCGTTTCTTAACATGGATAGGAGCACTAAATACTAGTCAGGAGGAGCTTCAAAACTCTTGTAGTGAAAAACACGTCTCGTGGAAGTCTCAGGGTCAGCATTTGTTTTCTTTAGTTTTGTGCAGCCAGCAGGTAACTCTACCCACCTGTTTCAAAATCGCAAATTAGTGGAATTTGAGAGAAGGATGGGTGTTGTTCAATCTTAAAAGTACTGTGATGGGAGCGGAGCGAAAGGAGTCCGTCAACTACTCTTTCATTTTGAAAGCGGCAAAGATGGATTGCACTACCAGCACTGATGAGTTCATGGACACACACAATCTCAGGAACTCCAGCTGGTGGTGCCAGTGGCGCTGAAACCAGGGGTGTGGCAGATGCTGCAGCACCCCATAAAACCCGAAAGAGTTTTAGATGGAGAATGAACAATAAAAGGGTCCTTAAAGTGTTTTTTTTTCTGGCACTATTTTTTGTGTTGTTAAAGCCAGACTAACACATGTAACTAGTGCTAATTATTTTAAAACGGATACCATATTTTATTTTCCTTTGTGTTACTGCAAAGTTAGGGAATTTTCTAATTCGCCAAGTCACTTGGATTCATCTTGGACAAACACCTCACCCGCAAAGCAAGGAACACATTTTCAAGCAGTGGCCGCTCCTCCACTAAGGAGGAGGAGCGTTATCCTACTGCTCGTTGAGCAGTGGAAAATAAAGAGATAATAACAAGAAGTTATTATCATTTTATTTTTCTTTGCAACTCCAGCCAGGTCGGGTGAGGCAGGGCTGGGCTCCCTGCCGTCAGAGGGAGCAAGAGTGGTTTGCACTCCCTCCCTAAGTGCAAATGACGGCTTGGCCGGCCCTCTTGGGCCGGCCAAACCGTCATGCGCATTTGGCATGTTCGTGGAGAACATGCCCGGGCTCCCAGGTACTGGCTGAGCGGCCAAACAGGCCCCTCAGACCAATCACGACGCTGCTCATACAGTGGCGGGATTGGCCGAGAGAGTCCGGGAGCCTGGGTGCTTCCGGTGTAGCAGAGAAGACGACGGAGGAGAGATGTGCAGCGGCGGCTGCGAAGAAGAAGGTAAGTTTATTTTTTTAGCCCTCCCACCCCCCCCGCCCTGGTTCTGAGGCAGCCGCCACTGTTTTCACGATAAGAGAAAGGGCCTAGCATTAGCTCTCTCTGCTAAAGTAAGTGAAATTATTTCTCCCAGAATGTGACTTCTGTACTGTTGCTCAAGCCCTACTACTCAATCAATCAGGGAAATTGTAAGCACGCTACTCACCCGTGAGGGTCTCAAGGCGCTGGGCGGGGGGGGGGTTTCGCAGATCTGTTTAGCCGAAGAGCCAGGTCTTGAGAGTCTTCCTGAAGGTGTTCAGGGAGGGGGCGCGTCTGATGTCTGCCGGTAGCTCGTTCCAGGTCTTGGCTGCGATGTGAGAGATGGATCTTCCGCCTGCTCTGGCTCTGTGGATGCGCGGGGTTTCGGCCAATGCGAGGTTGGAAGATCGGAGGTTTCTTTTGGGTACGTGGAAGTTGATCGTGTCGTTAAGGTATTTGGGTCTGCTGTTGTGTAGGCATTTGTAGGCGTGAGTGAGGATTTTGAAGGTGACTCTTTTCTCCACGGGGAGCCAGTGGAGTCTTCGTAGGTGTTGGCTGATGTGTTTGTGCCGGGGGATGCCGAGGACGAGTCTGGCGGCGGTGTTGTGTATTGTCTGGAGTTTGCTGAGTAGGGACTTGTTGATGCCGGAGTAGAGTGCGTTTCCATAGTCCAGTCTGCTGGTGATGAGTGCTTGGGTGACTGTCTTTCTTGACTCAGGGGGATCAATTTGAAGGTCTTGCGAAGGATGCGGAGGGTGTTGAAGCAGCTGGAGGTGACGGCGTTGACCTGTCGGTGCATGGTGAGTGATGAGTCGAGTATGATGCCAAGGTTTTTGGCGTGGTCTGAGGGGGTAGGTGGGCTTCCGAGGGCGGTCGGCCACCAGGTGTTGTCCCATACTGAAGGGGTGGTTCCAAGGACGAGGACTTCTGTCTTCTCGGCGTTGAGCTTCAGGCAGCTGTTGGTCATCCAGACTGTGACGTCTTGCATTCCTTTCTGGAAGCTGAGTTTGGCGGTGTTGGGGTCTCTGGTGAGGGAGAGGATGAGCTGGGTGTCGTCGGCGTATGATACGATGTTGAGGCCATGTTGTCGGACGATGGCTGCAAGGGGGGCCATGTAGAAGTTGAAGAGGGTCGGGCTCAGTGATGATCCCTGTGGGACTCCGCAGGTGATTTTCGTGGGATCGGAGAGGAAGGGTGGTAGTCTGATTCTTTGGCTTCTTCCGGTGAGGAACGATCGGATCCAGTCCGGGGCTGTTCCTTGTATGCCGGCGTCGTGCAGGCTGGTGACTAGTGTGCGGTGAGAGACGGTGTCGAAGGCCCCTAACAGGTCGAGTAGGATGAGGGCTGTGGAGTGGCCTTGGTCCAGGAGGTTGCGGATGTCGTCTGTGGCGGCAAGTAGGGCGGTCTCGGTGCTGTGGTTGCTTCGGAATCTGGATTGGGACGGGCCGAGGATGGCGTTCTCTTTGATGAATCGTGTCAGTTCCCTGTTGACCGTTTTCTCTGCAACTTTGGCTGCGAAGGGGAGGAGCGCGATGGGCCGGTAGTTCTTGAGGTCGGTGGGGTCAGCTGTGGGCTTCTTGAGCAGGGGCCTGACTTCTGCGCGCTTCCAGTCGTCTGGGAAGGTGCCTGTTTTGAAGGTGGTGTTGATGGTGCGTTGCAGTTCGGGTGCGATGGCGGCCGCGGCTCTGTGGTAGATGTGAGGAGGGCAGGGATCGGTGGGGGCCACCGAGTGGATGCCTTTCATGGTCGAGGCAGTGTCTTCAGTCGTGATCGGTGTGCAGTTGGAGATGGTGGCTTGGCTGGTGTCCTTGAGGGGCGGGGGGCCGGCCGTGGCGTCTGGTGGATGGTCGAAGAAGTTGTCGTAGAGGGTTTTTATCTTGAGGTGGAAGTAGGTTCTAAGCTTGTCGCAGAGGTCTTGGGACGGGGCGATGTCTGTGGCTTCGCTGCGTGGGTTGGTGAATTCCTGAAGGACACTGAAGAGTTCCTTGGAGTTGGCGAGGATTTTGTTGTGGATGAAGTTCCTCTTGGTGGTTCTGATTTGGTTGTGGTAATCAGTCATGGCGTCCTTGTAGGTGGAGTAGTTTTCGGTTGTCTTGGTGTTTCTCCAGTTCTTCTCCAGGCATCTGCAGGTGCGCCTGGCTTCTTGGAGATTGGTGGCGAACCAGGTGGCTTTCCTGGGGTGCTGTTTGTCGGGGTTGCGTAGCGGGGCGAGCTCGTCTGCGCAGTTGGAGATCCAAGTGTGGAGTCCTCTGGCTGCGATGTTTGCGTCGGATGCCCAGGTGTGGTTGTCTCAGGTGAGGGTGGAGTTAAGTTGCTCGTCGGTAACCTTGCTCCAGTTCCTTCGTGATGGGCGTGGGGCTGGTTTGGGTGCCTTGGGTTTGTCGACGGTGAAGTGTACGCAGTGGTGGTCGGTCCATGGTGGTTGCGTTGTGTGGCTGAAGTGAACGCTGTTTCCTGCAGCGAAGATGGGGTCGAGGGTGTGTCCTGCTCTGTGGGTCGGTGTGGTGACGAGTTGTTTAAGTCCGATGTTGGCGAGGTTGTCACGAAGGATGGTGGAGTTGGGGTCGCTGGGGTTGTCGAGGTGGAAGTGCAGGTCTCCAATGAGTATGTAGTTCATTGATGCAATGGCATGGGGTGCGATGAAGTCGGTGATGGTGGTGGCGAAGCGTGTCCAGGGGCCGGGGGGGTCTGTAGACGAGGGTTCCTTGGAGTGTGGCGTTGGGGCTGGTCTGGATCTGGAAGTGCAGGTGTTCGGCGGAGGGAAGGTTTCGCTGGAGGTGGTGAGGTGGAGGCTGCTCTTGTGGGCGATGCCGAGGCCCCCTCCCGGGTGGTTAGGGCGGTCCTTCCTCTGGATCTTGTATTCGTCCGGGATGGCGTTGTTGATGTCGAGGGCAGAGGAGGCATTGGTCCAGGTCTCGGTGAAGAAGGCGATGTCAGGCGAGAGAGAGTCGAGTAGGTTCCAGATTTCCATGGCGTATTTGTGAACGGAGCATACGTTGAGGAGGATGCATCTTAGGGTGTCGTCGGTGGTGTTGAAGGCTGGGCTGGTGGTGAGGGTCTGGTGGCAGTGGAGGCAGTGGAGGCAGGAGAACTGGCCGTGGGTCGTGTTCGGCGAGGCCTGTTGGCAGTCTCTGAGTCTTCCGGGGTTGAGTGCGAGGAGGGCGGCGGAGTCGTAGCAATGGAGGGTCGTAGATCCAGGGTTCCTGGCGCTGGCTGCGGTCGGGACGCGGACGGGCTTGCCTTAGGCGCGCCAGCAGCGCGACCGCGCAGCGGCCGCCATTAAGTAGGGGAGGGGGGCGGGACTTGCAGCTGGGAGGCGGGGGCGGGAACGGCTGGAAAACAAAAACGAGTGGGCACAAGTAAGGAGGGCTGAATACAAGAAATGGGCACAAGTGGCAGCGAAAATAAAAAACACAAGATACAGGGTACAATGTGGGAAATGAAAGAAAAAAACAGAGCAGAGACACGAGATACAAGTCACAGGCACAGAGCGATCTCGAATCCTACCAGGGTGGGGCTCACGGTCTGAACGCGGCGCAGCAGAGCACAGCGGAGCTGCTGGGGAGAGAGCAGGCCTCAGACCGTGGGTCAGAGGTCTTGCTCGTGCTCCCCCGCAGCGGCCGCCATTAAGTAGGGGAGGGGGAGGGACGTGCAGCTGGGAGGCGGGAGCAGGGGCGGGAACGTCGGGAAAACAAAAACGGATGGGCACAAGTAAGGGGGGCTGAATACAAGAAATGGGCACAAGTGGCAGCGGAAATAAAAAACACAAGATACAGGGTACAATGTGGGCAATGAAAGAAAAAAACAGAGCAGAGACACGAGATACAAGTCACAGGCACAGAGCGGTCTCGAACCCTACCAGGGTGGGGCTCACGGTCTGAACGCGGTGCAGCAGAGCACAGCGGAGCTGCTGGGGAGAGAACAGGCCTCAGACCGTGGGTCAGAGGTCTTACTACTATTGCACATGAATGATGACAATGCCTTGCTTCCTGGCCTCCAAGACCTTATACAGAAGGACATTGACCACTTAAGGGCATCTGAAATGCCACAGCATGACTCATCCAGGGCCAAAACAAATATCACCAAATAAAACTTCTGTGACTCCCCTTGACAGCCGGCATTAACTACAAAACCAACTGCATCCTTTACAAAGCTGTCATGACCAGCGCTGCCACCTATGTCTGGCAAGCCCACCACCTCTGGACAGTGGCGGTGCGTCCATTAGGGCGCTGGGGCGTTGACCTACTAGTAATTTCTGGCCCTGCCGCCCCTATTAATATTACCTTCTTTCAATCAGTAGTTTTTAACTGGCTTCAATCAGTGGCTTTTAAATAATCTCAGGCCGCCCGACTTCAGCTCAGCGGCTCTGTCTGAAGGGGGTGGGGCGGGGCAGCCAGCAGGTTGACTCCTGCGTCATCATGCGTCGTCATGCTGGTCCTGGTCCGTCGAGCCGAGCGCACAGCAGCACAAGTGCGCATGTTGGTTTTGGGTCGGAGAATTTCTCCGACCCAAACCCCACATGCGCACTAGTAATCTTTGCTGGCTGGCGGCTGCGCATTAGGAGAGCGAGGGTTGATCAACGCAGCAGCCCTCGGTCTCCTAATGAGCGGCGAGTATCCCTGCTAAGCCAATCACAATGCTGCCATTGCAGCGTTGTGATTGGCGAAGGGGAGGGAGGCTGCCTGTGGGTGGCTTCCGCTTTCCTGAAGAGAGAGAGGGAGTGAAGCAGGAAAACGCGGGACTGGCCAGGAGCTGAGGCGGCGCGCCGGGCGCGGTGAGTTTTCTTTTCTTTTAAGGCCCAAGAATGATGCCTTTAGTCAGGCGGCAACAGCTGCACCACAATTAGTGATGATTGAGCTGGATTTTACCTCCTGATGAATCGTGTACAATGAAAAATGAAGCTTCACGGATTCCACCTTTGAACATCTCTAAATGCATTTAACAACAGCCTTTAGTTTCTTGTTATTCTATACGTTTTAGTATTGCATGTCGTAATTTTACTGTATCACAGGTGCGGTAACATAGGGGTATACAAGGTCCTCAATTGTGGCAGTCAAAAAATTTTCTGTGAGTCGGCCCTTGTTCCTAATAAGTATCTGGAGGAGTCTGCAGCAAAGGCACACACATCACACTTTCCAAAAACTCTGCCCTGTCTCTGTCCTGTGCCTGCTCAGCGCTGATGTTTTGTTTTTACATTTGACACGCTGCTTCGCTTGCCTCCTTGAACCGTACATCCTGATGCGCAGTGTATTTTGTGTTTGTAATTAAGGAGTCACTTGGCACTCTCGACGCAGCGGTTTCTAACCCCAGTAAAGATGCCACGGGTTCAAGCTGAGAACACGTTTCCGCATTATTGCTTCCTCGAACAGACTGGTTATGTGACGCGCGCAGGTAATTTCGCAGCCCAGACTGTTGAATTGCATTTGCTTTGCTTATTTACGGTTAAATGAAAGGCAGCACATCGGCGCCTTATTTTCATAATATTTAGCATTTTGATGTAATATAACTGCCTGAATTCATATTGCCTTGCCCGGGCTCCCCCACCCGCTCAGAGATGGAACCCAGACTGCATCTGTGTAATGAAGGTAATATAATTATCTAAGCAGCTTTGGAAGGGAAACTGTATTTACTGATTCCAGGTTTAATATTGCAGAACTTCGCCAACTGCTCCTTTGCTATTGTTTTATTTGTCTCGGTACGGCTGTTTCCTTCCTTCTTTATTAGAACACGAAGAGCAGAGATCTATTAGGGTGCCTGCTCCTTCTTATTAGATTGTGTGAAACTCTATTTTCCTGTGCTTAACAAAAGTAGGCCCGAACTAGGCCTAAAGGCACCTTTAATCCTAATTACTTTATTCCAACTTGACTTCATGTGTTAGGTCATTTAAATGTATTATTATTATTTTAATTTCTCAAATTTGCTTGAAAATGCACCATTTGTCCACTCTTTTTTCAAAATTTTCTCGGGGGGAGAACCCCCCCAAACCCCCCGTAAGTTGTTCGGGCGAGCACAGCTGCCACAGTGCAGTGTGACAATTGTTTTACGGCTCACCACTTTAAAATGTCACCAGCCGCCACTGCCTCTGGATGCTCTCAGCTCACCAGCAGCCAGGATACATTAGATGAGAAACAAAGACGTGTAATTATGAAAAAAAACAAGCAAATAGGGCTTCTCCATCTGAGCACCCAGGATCTGGAATAACATTCCAGTATCCATCAGGACGGCCCTCACCTTTCTCCATCCCATCACCAGATTTTTACGTGCCAATTAAGCATCTTAATACTGCATCCGTCAGGGTTCACTTTTATCTTCATACCTGTGTTTGTCAGAACCAACCACTCAGACTCCAAACTCTCTATAAATGCAGTATTAACTATGGACGTTTGCATTGTGTCGCCCACTGTGGGGGACACAAATCAATTAGTCACATGTCCTTTCGGGCTCCCTCTTTGCCTTCAACTTGCTTTTCATCATGGCCAGGCGTACGCTGGCAGGAGCTGTGATGAAGCTGACCTTTGAGTGTCGTGTTTGATGAGCACCCTCCTGTTGTTTTTAAATAATTTTTCCAATTTT
Source organism: Calotriton arnoldi (assembly GCA_963921515.1). Lineage (NCBI taxonomy): Eukaryota > Metazoa > Chordata > Amphibia > Caudata > Salamandridae > Calotriton > Calotriton arnoldi. The sequence continues at coordinate 1,045,348 of CAWUFW010006707.1, forward strand.
TAAATTGATAGCCATACAGTGTCAACACATCTATGTGGGGAAAGTGCCGTGCCGGAGGATTTACAGAAACTCGATTAGTGTCCAGATTAATAGGACCAGTCGTGGCTACTGCAGTATCAAATGAGTTACTACAAACCTGGACGGTAATCAATACCAAAGCATAAACTAAACCACATAGGAAAATACTTAGACTTACATAACACAATGGCGAGGCAATAATCTTCTTTATATATTGGTACCTAAGGGTTACTGGCGTAGTTCTACGCCAGGATTGCACTCCCTTGGTTTCCAAAGAGAACATTTGACAGTACCACAATATACATAACTTGTGGTACACCCTGGCACGAGACTGAACTTCATCAATACTTCTCTTAAAGAGTGAGGGGCAGATTTACAAGCCCCTTGCGCCACTTTTGCGTCACTTTTCCCATGTTAAAAATGACGCAAAAGTGGCGCAAGGGCCTTGTAAATAAGCCCCTGAATTACTCCACTAGAAGGAAGGAAAGCTGCAGTGACGCAATGTTTAAGAAACCATCTTTGGACCCAGCAGAACTGAGCAACTATTGCCCTACCCCCAATCTCCATTTCCCATCTAGGCTACTTGTGCGGACGGTATCACAATGCATTTCACGCCTCTTATTTTAGGTAACAGTGACAAAAAAGGGCCTGCAGCATACCACAATGTTCGTTCACACCGTCTAGTCATTTTAATCCTTATTTGCGACCTTTAGCTACACAAACCGCATTGTTTGGCTTTGCAATTATGAACCTAAACAATGGCAGTCAAATGATTCTGGAGTTTGGCAGTGAAACATCTGTGGGGTTATTTCCATACTGCTAAATGGCTCCTTAACAACTATAAGGGCTGGAATGTCTTTATGTTGGCCTCAGCAAAAAGAAACCCTGGTCCTTGGCACTACTTTTGCTTATACTCAGCTCCCCATGCCCCGGGGCTCACTACTACTGTTAGAGCAGTGGCTAATAATGTAGGAGTTTTTGTATCAGCTCTTTCCCTCGCCTTAGTGCCTCATTAAAAGCAGGAGTGGGCATTTTTTCTTTAAAAATGACCATACACTTGGGCAAAATCAGGACATTTTGGCAGAAGATTGCAGATTCTGTCTGTGGAAGAGACATCCCGGAACTGAACACTTTTATTGGAAAAAGCCTTAAGGCCTCCGAGCCCTCTGTGGTCACTCTGGAAATATAGAGCTTCTGCCGTGGCCATGGGGATAGTGGGCAGGTGGCAGCATAAGGTTAGCTGAGTGTACTTGAGCATCCTTGTAGGGGTGGTTTCAGGGGAGTGAAGAGATTTGTTCCCTGCTGTGGTGGGATAAGAGGGTTTAGTGCAGTGTACTGGGGTCAGCTGCTAAGCAGAATCAGCTCCCTGCCTCCACTCCTCTTTCTTACCACGATGGTGTTGACTACTTCTGTGACAGGTCACAGAAACAGTCTTCATTTAGCATTTTTTATTTTAAAAAAACTTCCTGAACGACGCAGTTCTATATCTCATGGAGGTCGATGAGTTTCTTAGAAAACAATTTGTGAAGCTGCGAGTCACAATTCTTTGCCACTTGACTCACACAAATGTTTTCATCTAAAATGTCTTAAAAAACTGTTTGTATATCTTCACCAACCGCATAACAATTTAGGTGACTAATACCCTTATAATGTCAAGACTCTATCACGCCAGTGGCATTTGTGTGAGAACAGTGGTCCCAGTTTACTTTTTGGAAAGATATTAATGTGTTGGGGCTCAGTGGTCAATCTCCTCACTTGTGCGTATTCATACTAAAACTTGCTGAAGTATCTACAGCGGGGGCAGGCTGTCCCTATGTGATATTATGCTCTTTACATGTGTTAGGCAATGTTCATTGTTCAATGTGTCCTTCATGGCCAAGGTGAATCCACTGAATGTGAAAATCCACGAACATTTCACAGGGCCTCTTCACTGCACCACTAAAGCCTGTTCAGCAAGTGCAGAACCGAGGACGAGTCAGGAGAATGAATGAATGATGATCGTTTACCCTCAGATGTAAAACAGCCTTCCACTAATTGGCATGACACGGATGAAAACAGACAATCTACATCATGCTGTCTCCAAGGAATGTAGTATAAAGATTGCAAACCCGACGACCTTCAACCACCCCTGAGAAACCTCTGATATAACTTGAGAATAAATAGTACAAGGACAGAGAAAGATCCACCAAAACGTTAAGAAGAAAACCAGCTGAGTGTTTAGTTTGTGATGTCTAAGGTAGTTAGTATTTATAAATAGCTATTAGGGTTGATCGTACCAAAGGCAGAGGAGAGTTTAGGGAATAGCCATATAGAAGATATTTTATTGTGGTGAGCAGATATGATAAATCTGGTAAATGACTAAGCCCGGAATTAGTACAGCATAGTGTTAAAAAAAACAGCTTTAAAGGGGTTACTTAAATTACTGATAGTGAGAAATGATTTAAGGTGGTGCAGCATGACATTCCAAGAATTTAGAAAAGATTACAATACAATACAGTACAATACAATACAATACAGGTTGTAAAGCGCACAGCTGCTTCCAAAGAAGCTCATGGCACGTACCCTGTCCGGTAAAGTTAAGTAAGAAAGCAGATCCCATAAAAACAAAAAAGAAAATCAACACAGAGCAAGTATCAAAAAAGAAAGGATTAAATATTCTTTTCAAAAATACCTTCCGAAGGGGCTAAGCTAAGACTAGGTGGGAGAGAATTTCAAAGCTTCGATGTAAGATGGACAAATGAACGTACCCCTCTCCTAGCTTTACGGGCCCGAGAAACTTGAAGTACTTTGGACTTATTCAATCTATTAGATCTGAACTGGCATTAAGGTTTAAATCTCTTCCTTAAATGCTTGTTAGAAATGGGATTTCTGGTTGGCTAGGGCAAGCGCCTAAGCCAGGCAGAAACCACCACTCTAGTCAGGGCAAGGGAGTTACACGCTGAACCCCTGCTCACCCCCTTGGTAGCTTTGCATGAGCAGTCAGGCTTATCCCAGAGGCAATGTGTAAAGCGTTTGCGCAACACACACATACAGCAGCAACACACTAGGCACACCACAAAAGAAACTCCACACAAGGTTATATAAAAAATAGCCTTTGTATTATCCAAAACACATTAGAATCACAATCACACATATACACTGTGCCAACTGGCACTAGGCAATATTCACAGGGGATTATATACATGACAGGGCCAATCGGGCCACTGTCAGAACCATCACAAGCAGTAAAAATATCACAACCAGTAACTACTTGCAAAATACTGTACTCAGCATTATCACATCAGCATTAGGCACAATCATCAGCATACCCACATTATGCAATCTCTGTACGCATAAACACCTTATGCATAAACATCCTAAGCATAAACACATTATATCATAGGCATCACAGTAGGCATAAACACTTTAAGCCATCATCAAAAAAATGACCCAGGCCAACTGGCCTTTCTAGGGGGCCCAATGCCCTTTGTCCCAGATGTTAGGGCGCGATTCCAGAGCCTTCTAAGTGGCCCTCTGGCTGCCAATGCAGCAAAAGCAAAGTGCGCAATGCACTGGGGGCGTGGGGTGTAACTCACCCCCTCCTCTTTATGGAAACAAAATGCCCCCGTGTTGTACAGCTGCCCGTAATCTGACGGTGTCGCTGTGGGACCCAAAAACCAGCACCAACAGTGCCTGGGGAGCCCCTCCGTCCCGGGGCTCCTCTGGGTGCAATTGAAGCCTCAAGTAGGTACTTTCGATGCCCTGCACAGGCCCCACTCACCGGGGCCCTTCCAGACTCTTTTTCGGCCTCCCTCGATCTCCAGTGGTGCGGCCGGACCGGACGTCTCCCGGTGCAGCGCGGTCCTTCAGTCATGTCTGCCTCTCTCTGGATCTAATGAGCCCACGAGGCGCCGGCTCTCCCCAGCTGCCACCAGACTTCCTCCTGATTCCTCTGCTGGCCTCTAAACCACACGCAGGGCTTCCCTTTCCTCCCGGGAGCCCCTCCCATAGACAGGCACAGCCTTGCCTGCCTTCCTGGCCGCAGGGAGCAAAGTCTCCCGAGGTTCCACACTCCTCCTCTTGTCCCACGGGACACAGCAACGCGGGGTGGGCTCCCGCCAGCAGCCAGGCAAGGGGACGGAGCGCAGCCTCCGAGGTCTCCCCTTTCTTTGCTGGGCACCCTGCGGGATCCCACACGGCATACACGGGAACCCCGCCCACTTCCAGGCACGATCCGCCTGACTTCCGGTTCACTGCCGATCACGGCGGCGATCTCTCGGCGGCTCACGCTTAGAGGCTACACGGGACACAACTGCGGGGTGGGCTCCCGCTCTCGAATAGCTGGCAATTGCGGGGTTGGCTCCCGCTCCCAAAGTGCAGCAATGCGGGGTAGGCTCCCGCTGTCTTCTGGCAGCACAGGGAACCAACGCGGGATCCCCAGCACATCGCAGCCTTGTGCTGCAGGCCACCAGCACTCCTCTTGGAGTAAACATACAGCGCGCTCGAGGCGCTAGGCCCCAAGTTTCAGGGGCACAAGGCTGGGCCCAGGCAGGCCAGCTCACAGGGCCCTCCAGCAGGGAGGCAGTCCCTCGTGGCGGTTCCTCCTGGGGCCCAGCAGCAGCAAGTCCCCAAGCACCAAGAAAAGCACTACCTTTTGATGGGGTCACAGCCCCAATATTTATACACCACTTTTGCTTTGTCTGCCCTGGCACAGGGCTTGGGGAAATCCAGCCTCAACTGGTTCTGGGGTGTGTGGAGCACTTTGTTTACAGGGCTCCCATCCTCCTATTGTCAGGTTGGGGCTCTGTCATCAGACACACCACAGGGGGGCGGAGCCAGCATTCACCTAGGCAGGCACAGACCTATTCAGGGTTAGGGGACTACTCCTCCTACTACTCCAAATGCAGTTCCTCTATTCAGCCTAGCGCTGGCTCAGCCTGCCCTCCCTGGAGCTACACACACCTCACCAGCCCCTGTCACTCCAAAGCCAGACATGCAATCCACATCAGGCAGGCAAACACATAGCACACAGAAATGCCAACTTCTAAAAGTTTCATTTCTAAAATAGTGATAATAAATCTGCGCACACCATTGCGTAGCATTTATTATCACTATTCCAAACATACCAAACTTGACCACACTGCTCCTCTCATATCAGGAATTACCACTGAAACACTTATCAGGGAATCCCCAATGCATTCCTATGGGAGGGCAGCCTCACAGCAGTGAGAAACCAAAATGGCTGTTTGTCACCACCAGGACATGTCACACACTTAAGGTACATGTCCTACCTTCTACCTACAATGCACCCTGCCCATAGGGCTAGCTAGGGCCTACCTTAGGGGTGACTGACATGCAGTAAAAGGGGGGTCACAGACATGGCACACACTTTAGGTGCCACGTCACAGCGGCAGTAACACTGCGTGCTCAGGCCCTGCAATGGCAGAGGCCTGAGACAGGTTTGCAAGGCTACTTTGGTGGGTGGCGCAATCAGCGCTGCAAGCCCACCAGTAGCATTTAATTTACTGGCCCCGGGTATCTGAGATACCACTTAACAAGGGACTGACAGGTAAATTAAATATGCCAAACAGGGGTAGACCAATCTTACCATGTTTACCACAGAGAGCACACGCACTTTACACTGAACAGCAGTGCTAAAGTGCCCAGAGTCCTAAAACCACCAACACCGTGTCAGAAAAAAGGCTAGGAGGAAGGCAAAAAGTTCAGGGATGACCCTGCAAAAAGGACCAAGTCCAACACAACCCCCTTCCAGCCAAAACGCAGGGTAGACCGATCACCACCTTGATGGGCTTCCCTGCCTTGGGCGATAGAACACGGACGCGGGCCGGCAACTGCAGGGGCACACTCCAGTTCTACGCCATTCTGAACCCATGTGGTTCCCTCTGTCAAAGCTCCCAGGACCAACTAAGCTACCCCACTCGTACTCCCTAGTTGTCCGCGGCCAGGACCAGGCCCTAGGCCATCCAGATGTCTCTGGTCCTTGCCATCTCACAGAGTGGGGGGTAGTAACTCCTGGTACATAGTAACCATTCTCCACTCTTCCTCTCATCAGTGCAGTTCTAAACTGCCACTGATTCTCCAACCTAGGGCCCGCACCCTCAGGCTGACCAGAAGTCACGGGCGAGGCTCTCCTCCCCCTACCTCTCCTTCTAGGGTTCTGCACTCTCCTCCTTGGAGAGGCACCCTCAGAACACAACTCTCCCACCAGTTCAGGACCTATCTCTAGCAACTGGTCTCCCAAACTAGGGTCTAAACCCTCAGGTTGCACCGGGGTCAGAGGCGAGGGATCCCTCCCTCTGCACCCCCTTCCAGAGTTCTGCACCCTCCCACCTGGAGTGGTACCCCTGGAAGACAAGCCGGTCAGGACACTGCTTACAGATGTCCTTCCGCCCAGGTCAGGCAGAACCTGAACCTGGCCTCCCAACCTAGGGGCTAAACCCCGTGGCTGAGCACTTGCCTGGCACGCCAGGACTTCTGGGGACGCACACAGTATCCCCCGAGGGTAACACATGACTCACGTGTTGTGTGACAGTCTGCCTGGCGCAGATCTCCTGACCTGTCCATCTGACAGTGCATGAAGATCCCCCAGGACAGAAGTGGTGTCACCATAGTCACTCCTAGGAGGCTCAGCCCTTCTGGCTGGCCCCTGACCCACTGGTTCTCCCACTGGGGAACACATCCCCCTCTCACCCCTCAATCTGGACTTCTGCACCCTCCACTTAGGAGCGGCACTGCCAGACACCAGAACCACTGGAGCTCCGTTTACAGACGCTCCACGTTCTCCTGACACTAGGAGATCCCCCTCAAATGGCCTACTAGTACAGCCTAGGCCCCCAACCTGGCGTTCCCTTAGGGAACCCTCCAGGCCCTGAGACTGGGTTTCGGGCACCTTGGGACACAGCCCACATTCACTCCTTCTCCACTGAGACAGGACGTGAGCCCCTACAACCCTCCCACTACACAGGGACCTAGCTGGGCTACTCTGAACCTCTCCCACCACACAGGTCTGGAAGATACCTGAGCCACTTCTTTTAGGATCACTCCCAAATGCCTCTTCAGACCCTCCGTCACACAGCCAGAGGTCTGCCTCCCGTGCAAGCTCCCTGGGATCAGAGAACTCACACTCCAACAGGTTTTGGCGTAACCCCGGAAAACAATTACTGAACATGTGCTCTCCGACAACCAGATTAAACAGCCCTTCAAAATCATTTGCCGTGCTACTCATCACCCAACCTTTCAGTGCATCACAACATTCATCCACAAACTCCCCCCAAGACTGGTGAGACAGTTTCCTACTGCCCCTGAACCTCAACCTATACCCTTCAGGTGTGACACCCTCTTCCTGGGAACTAGGTACCACGCTCTGGGATCTGGGAGTGGGACTTCCTGCACTGGACTCCATATTGCTGCCACCACTGGACCCCACCCTCACTGGTGAATCCAGACAACTAAAACTACTCTCAGGGGACAATCTACCCTCCAGAGCTAGTTTCTCTCTGGTGAAGGCCCTCTCTGCCTCCGCCATCCTCTCCTGAGCTAAGACCCTCTAGCTTTTTCTCTTCAAGGCCCAACGCCTTGAGACTCAACAAGGCCTTTTTCTCCTCCACACCCAGCTGCGCTATCTCCTTGGCATGCTCTAATCTGAGCCTCTCCAAAGCCAGCTGATGCTCTCTTTCTTCCCTCCTATCCACCCACTCCTCTGGGGACAGGGAAGGGGATGGGTCACTGCCCCCGGCACTGGACCCAGCAAGGGACTCCCTATCTACTGGTGTCCCTGCCCTGTCATTTTCTCTCTCTACTTCAGACTCTTCAGGGCCACCCTCAGACCAACCACCCTCTTGGTGTGCGGCCTGGGCCTTCTCCCACTCAGAGTGCTCAAGTCTCCATTCATCCTCTTGCCATTGGATCAGCATTTTCTGAATGCTTAGCTGGGTGTCTGACCCACTCACTGCTATGCCTCTCTCCTCACAGAACCCCCTCAACTCCAACATACTGTATTCGAACAGATCTCGTGCAATAAAGGCAGATTCCATTTTTGGCAAGAGACACAACCCACAGTGCAACAGGAGAACACAATTTTAAAAAAATGACACTTTTAGGAGAAAAATAAATCCCCAAACATGTGATTCTCTAAATGCAGAGTTTGTAGTGCAACCAGTTGTCGCTGTGGTACTGCGCAAACGCAAGTCCTATCCTCACCGCTGACAACCAATGTTAGAAATGGGATTTCTGGTTGGCTAGGGCAAGCGCCTAAGCCAGGCAGAAACCACCACTCTAGTCAGGGCAAGGGAGTTACACGCTGAAGATAACCCCTGCTCACCCCCTTGGTAGCTTGGCACGAGCAGTCAGGCTTATCCCAGAGGCAATGTGTAAAGCGTTTGCGCAACACACACATACAGCAGCAACACACTAGGCACACCACAAAAGAAACTCCACACAAGGTTATATAAAAAATAGCATGTGTATTATCCAAAACACATTAGAATCATAATCACACATATACACTATGCCAACTGGCACTAGGCAATATTCACAGGGGATTATATACATGACAGGGCCAATCGAGCCACTGTCAGAACCATCACAAGCACAAGTAGTAAAAATATCACAACCAGTAACTACTGGCAAAATACTGTACTCAGCATTATCACATCAGCATTAGGCATAATCATCAGCATACCCACATTATGCAATCTCTGTAGGCATAAACACCTTATGCATAAATATCCTAAGCATAAACACATTATGTCATAGGCATCACAGTAGGTATAAACACATTATGCCATCATCATAAAAAATGACCCAGGCCAACTGGCCTTTCTAGCGGGCCCAATGCCCTTTGTCCCAAATGTCAGGGCGCGATTCCAGAGCTTTCTAAGTGGCCCTCTGGCTGCCAATGCAGCAAAAGCAAAGTGCGCAATGCACTGGGGGCGTGGGGTGCAACTCAACCCCTCCTCTTTATGGAAACAAAATGCCCCCGTGTTGCACTGCTGCCCGTAATCTGACGGTGCCGCTGTGGGACCCCAAAACCAGCACCAACACTGCCTGGGGAGCCCCTCCATCCCAGGGCTCCTCTGGGTGCAATTGAAGCCTCAAGTAGGTACTTTCGATGCCCTGCACAGGCCCCTCTCACCGGGGCCCTTCCAGACTCTTTTCCGGCCTCCCTCGATCTCCTGTGGTGCGGCCGGACCGGACGTCTTCCGGTGCAGCGTGGTCCTTCAGTCGCGTCTGCCTCTCTCTGGATCTAATGAGCCCGCGAGGCACCGGCTCTCCCCAGCTGCCAGGCCCCGCCTGCCACCAGACTTCCTCTTGATTCCTCTGCCACCCTCTAAACCACACGCGGGGCTTCCCTTTCCTCCCGGGAGCCCCGCCCATAGACAGGCACAGCCTTGCCTGCCTTCCTGGCCGCAGGGAGCGAAGTCTCCCGAGGTTCCACACTCCTCCTCTGGTCCCACGGGACACAGCAACGCAAGGTGGGCTCCCGCCAGCAGCTAGGCAAGGGTACGGAGCGCAGCCTCCGAGGTCTCCGCTTTCTTTGCTGGGCACCACGCGGGGTTCCCACCAGCAACACGGGAACCCCGCCCACTGTCCAGGCACGATGCACCTGACTTCCGGTTCCGCCGATCGCGGCAGCGCGAGTCTTCGCTAGCGGCTCACTTGAGGTACACACAAATGTGGGGTGGGATCCCGCTCTCAAAAGCTGGCAATTGCGGGGTGGGCTCCTGCTCCCAAAGGCAGCAATGCGGGGTAGGCTCCTGCTGTCTTCTGGAAAGGGGGGGGATCCCCACACGTCGCAGCCTCGCGCTGCAGGCCACCAGTACTCCTCTTGGAGTAAAAATACAGCTCGCTCGAGGCGCTAAGCCCCAAGTTTCAGGGGCACAAGGCTGGGCCCAGGCAGGCCAGCTCACAGGGCCCTCCAGCAGGGAGGCAGTCCCTCGTGGCGGTTCCTCCTGGGGCCCAGCAGCAGCAAGTCCCCAAGCACCAAGAAAAGCACTACCTTTTCATGGGTCACAGCCCCAATATTTATACACCACTTTTGCTTTGTCTGCCCTGGCACAGGGCTTGGGGAAATCCAGCCTCAACTGGTTCTGGGGGGTGTGGAGCACTTTGTTTACAGGGCTCCCACCCTCCTTTGTCAGGTTGGGGCTCTGTCATCAGACACACCACAGGGGGGCGGAGCCAGCATTCACCTAGGCAGGCATAGACCTATTCAGGGTCAGGGGACTACTCCTACCACTACTCCAAATGAAGATCCCCTTTTCAGCCTAGCACTGACTCACCCTGCCCTCCCTGGAGCCACACACACCTCACCAGCCCCTGTCACTCCAAAGCCAGACATGCAATCCACATCAGGCAGGCAGACACATAGCACACAGAAATGCCAACTTCTAAAAGTGGCATTTCTAAAATAGTGATAATAAATCTGCGCACACCATTGCGTAGCATTTATTATCACTATTCCAAACATACCAAACTTGACCACGCTGCTCCTCTCATATCAGGAATTACCACTGAAACACTTATCAGGGAATCCCCAATGCATTCCTATGAGAGGGCAGCCTCACAGCAGTGAGAAACCAAAATGGCTGTTTCTCACCACCAGGACATGTCACACACTTAAGGTACATGTCCTACCTTCTACCTACAATGCACCATGCCCATAGGGCTAGCTAGGGCCTACCTTAGGGGTGACTGACATGCAATAAAAGGGGGGTCACAGACATGGCACACACTTTAGGTGTCACGTCACAGCGGCAGTAACACTGCGCGCACAGGCCCTGCAATGGCAGAGGCCTGAGACAGGTTTGCAAGGCTACTTTGGTGGGTGGCGCAATCAGCGCTGCAAGCCCACCAGTAGCATTTAATTTACTGGCCCTGGGTATCTGAGATACCACTTTACAATGGACTGACAGGTAAATTAAATATGCCAAACAGGTGCAGACCAATCTTACCATGTTTACCACAGAGAGCACACGCACTTTACACTGAACAGCAGTGCTAAAGTGCCCAGAGTCCTAAAACCACCAACACCATGTCAGAAAAAAGGCTAGGAGGAAGGCAAAAAGTTCAGGGATGACCCTGCAAAAAGGGCCAAGTCCAACACTGCTCAAGTGCTCTATAGGCAAAGGTTGAAGCGTTAATTGAATGTGTTTAGTTACAGACATCCAGTGTAATTGTCTCAAGTAAGGTGTCACTGATATTTGAAGAGGAATTTTAAAAACATAGCGATCAGCTGCATTTTAACAATCTGAAGTCGCTGAATCAGATAAACGGGCAGGCCCAAATACAGACTGTTCGCATAATCGATTAGAGGTCACTGTAGTGTGAACAATGGTCTTGCAAGTATATTCTGGAACCAGATGCAGCATCCTTGTTAGAGATTTGAGCGTTATAAAACAGCAGGAGCAAGTTGCTTTTATTTGGGGTTCAAAGCAAAGATTGGTCTCAAATTTCACACTTACATTTCTTACTGTTGAAGTTAGTATGGGAGGAGACCCAGCTCAGACGGCCACCAATTACAAGAATCAAGGAATCATTTAGTTCTAAAAAAGAGAATCTCTGTTTTGTCAGATTTAGCTTGAGACTATAACTGCTTAACCACTCTACTATAGACTTGAGGCACTGTTTAAATGAACTCAAAGCTCCCACATCATTCTCCTGAAAAGACAGGAATAGTTGAGTGCCGTCAGTATATGAAATCACAGGCAAGCCCCATTCTTCAACAAGGCTTGCCAGTGGCTCCAGATATATATTAAAAATAGTATGGCTCAGAGCTGAACCCTGCATCCAAGAGGTTTTGTTGTAGATGTATAGGGTGGAAGAAAAACAGCCCGTGTCCTGTCTTCAAGAAAAGATTTAAGCCAAGCCAAGCCACTCCCAATAATTTCAGTTTTCCTGAGCCTATTTAATAGGATTGTGTGGGAAACTGTGTCAAATGCCGAAGATAGATCTATTAGGACCACCATCGCCGAAGAATTCTTATCGAGATTATCCTTGATAAACTCTGTGACTTCAAGAACGGTGGATTCGGTACTAGAACCTGAGCAGAATCCGGATTGTGAGTCATGCATAAGGTGATCAGATTCCAAGTAATAGTTACGTTGTCTATTAACTAGTTTCTCCGGCATTTTCGACAGGTTGGCAAGAGTGAAATAGGTCTGAAATTACTTAAAATATTTGGGTCAGCATTTGGTTTCTTTAATAATGGGAGCAAAAGACCCTGTTTCCAGCTCTTAGGAACTAATGAGGCTTCCAATGAAGCGTTCATGATGTTATTTAAAATAGGATTGACACTGTGTGGAGGTTAGTTTTAAAATGTCAGGGGGACATTGATCAAAAGGGGACCCCGATGTGCATTTAGCTAGTTCTGCGGCTGAGGCCTAAGGAGGTATGAGATTGAAACCTGAAAATAGAGGTCCAGGAGACAGACTAGAATCATCGAAATGAGCAATCAGACTTTGATTGGGAACTGAGCATATATTGTTTGGATTTTCTTGAAAAAAGTCAGAGAGATCGTCACATAATTTGGCAGAAGGAGTAGGTTTATTCTCTAAAGCAGTATGAGAGAGAAAAGAACATTACAATTTTTAAAAGTTCCCTGGGCGTATTAGATGCAGATGCAATTGTGGAGGAGATGTAGTCCCTGTGGGCCTTACAAATGAATGTACAAAACTTTGTTAAAGCCTTTTTATAAACAATTTTGGCCTCCTCATTGTATGATTTCCTCCATTTTCTTTCCCGAAGTTTGCATTGAAATTTTTGATCTCTTAAAACAGACGAAAGCCATGGAGCAGAAGACTTGGATCTTCTAGAAACAGATACTGTTTTTGGGACAAAGAGATCTAAAGCCACCGATAGCCAGCCATTAAAGCTTTCAACATCAGTATCTAAAGAGCCCAACAGACCAATTGGGATGGATTGCAGAGCCTCAACTGAGAGAGGTTCTGAGAGTTTGTGCCATGCTCTTGAGACCTTTTGAATTGCATCCTGCCACCTATAAATCAGAGGAATAGTGACCATAAAAGGTACCAAGAAATGGTGAGACCAGGTTAACTTGAGGACATGTTTGACACAAACATTGGGAAGACTGGAGAAAATGAGATCCAAAGTGGGACCTGCCTTATGTGTAGGGCCAATCACTAATTGTTCTAAATTGAAACCATCTAAAGCAGCCACAAACTGTTTGTATCGCTTTGTTCGCCCTAAGTTGGCGGGGGTATGCCCAGACGTGGGTCCCTTGCTCACTTTGCCACTGGATTCAAGCAAGCCTGGCTGATGACGGCTGGAATGCCAGAAACCGGTCCTAGGATGCTTGTTTCCGGTCCATTGAAGACACGGCTTGGCAGTTCGGGCTGGACTGTTCCCATGAGGCACAGGGTCAGACTGATTTGCATATGGCCATGTCTGAACTGGGGTGGTGGAGTGAGCTAAAGAATGATGATGGATTAAACCCAGATCAGTTGACTGGGGGTGAGTGTTTGATTGGCTCAAACGTTCCGTCCATCATCCCCTTTTGTATCACAAACTGTTTAGCAACATTACTATTTGAATCATTTACATGTAGATTAAATTCCATAATACTATGAAATTAGAGTAAAGAAGCAACAGTTGTCCTATCATGGCTGCAAGTAAAGGGAATCAGAAGGGAAATCTGGCGGTTTATAAATATGGACCCCAGATGAAGAATAAGAGGGTGCCACAGTAATAGAAAAAGACAATCCTTCAATATTTGCTATATCAGACAGGTTTCAGATTGAACATGAAAAGAAAGATTGATACACTTCTGCTATACCACCACCATTTATACCCACCCAGTCTAAATGCTGAAGTAGAAACCCAGAGGCGATAGCTAATGGGAGTTGTGAGACTGAGGAACACTTTGCTAGGCAAGATGGATCAGCTGTGGGTTTCTTGATTAAAGGCAGAACTATGGCAAGTTTAAAGCATTGGGGTAAATAGTAGATCTGAGAGAATGAAGTTGAAGTGTGATGTCAGGCAAGGACATGAGATCAGAGGGCAAGAGGTTTGATGATTTGCAGGCTGAAAGGATCTGCTTGTTCCCAGGAGAAGTTAATATTCATAAGTGTAAGGACAAATTCTGCAGGGCATGTCAAGGAATGCGCAGATAGCTTGGTAGCACTAGTGAGGATAGCAGGAGAGGAATATGAAGATGGGACTGGAGCGTACATAAAAGATTTAAGGGTGGTATTAATTTTAGTGGTTTGGGACAAACAATATACAGAGAAATCAGAGGTAATGAGAAGGAGACTGAGTGAGTAAAAGGTGAGGTTGGGAGAGAAAATTGTTGATAGTATGAGCAATTCATTGTGGTGTGAGCCGATACATGACTAATTTATACGTTTTCAGGTGTTAAATAACGCTTGATTTGTACCATATGTGGAGACGTGCACACATATTCACCTTCGTGCATTGGACCGACAGAAAAACCAACGGTTAAGGAAAGAGCATAATTGTGGTGAAAGTAGGTAGAGAATAGTGCCAGATGAAAAGACTCCTGACTGTGTCATTAAATGCATTGAGAAATGTTGAGTGAAGCAGAGTATTATGGTTGCTATGAAGTAATGAGGCGAAGGCTGTTGGAGAGTCCTTTCTTTTTATGATGCTGTGTTTTTTGGTAGGGAAGGAGAGGGTGGGGTAAATGTTATCATAAGCAGGACAGCAAGGTGAGAGACAGACATATCCAAGGTGGTGTGCAAGTGAGACATTTGTAGGGGAGGATAAGATCTAGTTGTTTTTCACGAGTGTGGGTGGAGAGTGAGTTGGTGTTTAGAAGGGAATGGTCAAAAAGAGTTTAAGTATAAATGACTGAGTCTAATATAGTCTTGGTGCTGAGACAGATTTGTGAGGTTGCTGGCATCATCAGGGACTTTACAGAAAAACAGAAGGATAGATGGATATTATATGTACATTAAAGTGGCTAATAGCAGTGATGGAATTGAATTCTGGAGTGGATGGTGAGGAGTCTATTATAGGGTGAGGATGGCCATTATGGACTTGCTGATTTTGCAAATATGAAAGCCTCCCACTCTAGATAGGTCATCTTCTGATGAAACCTTCAGGCAGACATCTGGACTACCATACACCTGCAGCAAACTCTACTCATTGAACACAAGTTCCCTGACACGTGCACTGTGAATGAGTATTCCTTACAAATATGTTATCCTGAGGCACACAAATTATTCCAACCTTTATCCTTCTCCTAAGGCCTGCTTTGTAACATTCACATATTTTGGGAATGTACTCAGGAGTATAAATAAGGTATACTTGCTATACCCATATGTTCCAAAGGTTCCTCCATTCCTGATAAACCACATTATCGTTCCCCTACTTCTAACCCACTTAAGACAACATCCTGCTGGTCCATTGTTATAAAAGATTTCTGTTACCAGACATTATAAGCAAGGTTTGAGAGCAAGAGCTGTGGGCGCCTGCAAGGGTCAGGGCATAAGTATGCATTTAGGCCCACTGCTAATAAATATGGCAAAAGATTATAATATTGTCTATAAGACATCACTGTTCCCAGATACCCTAAATGAAGAGGCAAAAACTAACTGGTTCCTCCTAGTCACGACCTGATCTGACTAGACAGAAACCTGAAACCCGGTGGTGGGTTAGCTTGCATTTATCGTAACACAATCTCAGTCAAGCAAGCAGACTCCATCGTTCTATCCTCCTGCGAATATCTCTGCATCAATATCTCCGATGATAAGCACCTCGCCAGCAACCTTCACTTATTCTATCACCCCCGGGTGACAACCTGACTTTCATAGACGAGCTAATGGAAGTCATTTCATCCAACGGCAACTCACAAGTACCACAAATTTACCTGGGTGACTTTAATCTCCACTGGAACAACACAAACGATCATGGTGTAGGCGGTCTTAAAGCGTTCCTTTCAGACAATGATCTATCCCAATTCTGTGACAGTCCAACTCACAACAAGGGAGAGACACTGGACCTCATCATAGCAAAAACGAACACCGTCTCGTTAGAATCCATCACCCCATGTGACTGGACTGACCATCACAGCATCCTAATCTCCATCAATATCGAGGTAATCCCAAAAAGGGGCCAACCCTCAAAAACAAAGCAATGGAAAAGGAACTTACAAAATATCAACCCCATCACCCTGGTAAACCAATGCAACTCTGCCCTGACACCCACAACTGACATGGCTGATGTCAATGATCTCACAGCCTTTTACAATTCCACTATGCTCGAAATCCTAGACTCTACAGCGCCCCTCCAGGAAAAAAACGTTTCCTCAAAAATTTCCAAACCTTGGTTCAATGAGACACTGAACTCGGAGCGACGCAAGCTAAGAGTTGCTGAGCGACTATGGAAATCAGCACCCACCACTGATCACCTAGATCACCTTAGAATGTTAAGGAACTCCTACAACAGGAAGATTATAAAGGCCAAGGCAGACTTTTTCAGAACCCAGCTGAACCAAGCAATCAACCGCCCCAAAAAACTTTTCGAAATCGTAAAGCAACAAGCACGCAACACGACTAACTCCGAGGAACTTAATGACCCGGCGACACCTACCTGCGATGAGCTTGCCAATTTCTTCTGTGATAAGACAAAGGCCATCGAGCTCGACATCCAATCTAAGAAGGCCCTCCCACAACATGTGGCCCAGGATACTAACTGTTACTCACAGCTCAAGGTCCATTTTAGCACTTCAGGGGAAGTCACAAAAAACAATGCCTCCTGGCATACCTTCTCGCCAATCCCTGAACAAACAATCTATAACACTCTTCTAGCAATCAACCCCTCCAATCACTTCTCTGACCCCCTTCCTCCTGCCTTATTCAAAATGATAAAAACTTCTATCCTACCACTATGGGCAAAAATTGTAAATGCCTCTTTGAGACAAGGCTCCATACCGGACTGTCTTAAAATAGGGCAGGTCACACCTATACTAAAGAAATCCGACGCCACCCCATCTGATCTCAACAACTACCGCCCTATATCCAACATCCCCACCTTGGCGAAATTGTTGGAGAAATGTGTACAAATACAATTATGCAATCATATTGAGAATTTCAACCTCCTAGACAATCACCAATCTGGCTTCCGTCAAGGTCACAGCACAGAATCCGCACTCACCCACATAATGGATGATATACTAAAAATGCTTGACCACAACGAATCATGCCTAATGATACTGCTTGACTTGTCCTCCGCCTTCGATACGGTGAAGCACGACAACCTTTTGTCCCTATTGGAAGGAAGGATGGGCCTCTCGGGCACGGTATTACAATGGTTTTCATCCTTCCTAAATAATAGAACACAAAGATTCAAGATGAAGAACTCACTCTCTCAACCCTCCGTGGTCACCCTAGGCGTTCCACAGGTCTCCGCCCTATCACCCATCCTTTTCAACATACTAATGGAACCCCTGGCGAATGCATTGAAATCAGCAAATATTCTATATCACCTGTATGCGGACGACACCCAACTGTATCTGAAAATCTCCACTCCAGAAGACTTCATTTCCCTCAACACTATTCTACAGAACACGCAAAACTGGCTCACTAACAACCACCTCATGCTTAACACCAAAAAAACAGAATTCATTCTCATCTCCCCACCCAATCACACACCTAAGATAGACCTATGGCTGAAACACCTAACCTCCTTTGACTGTGCTCCCCTCATCATTGACTCCGCAAAATCCCTGGGAGTCACCTTAGACAAACATTTGAATATGAAGACGCACATCACTAATGCCACCAAGGGAGCTAATCACCAAATGAGTATATTAAGGAAACTCAAACCCTTCCTCCCTCAGGCCGACCTAAAAATGGCAGTGCAAGCCCTAGTGCTACCAAGATTAGACTATGGAAGCACCACCCTCTGCGGTCTCCCCAAATACAAGCTAGCTCCGCTGAGGGCATCACTTAATGCTGCGGCTAGATTGGTATCAGGAACTAAAAGAAATAGCCACATTTCTCCGACCTTGAAAGCGCTGAACTGGCTGCCCTATGAGGCAAGAATACAACTAAAGATTGCCTGCATGACCCATAAAGCACTACATAACAATACACCCAGTTACTTAGCTCTAAAGCTAGAACGATCAGGAGGATGCAGACAATTACGAAGCGCGAGTTCTTTACTTCTGAAACCACAATCCTTTCATAAAAAGAGAACTGGTTGCAGAGCGTTCTCAGGGATTGCTCCAAAGATCTGGAACTCCCTACCTCCAGTGGTACGTGGAATCTCGTCATTTACCGCCTTCAAAAAAGAAGTAAAAATACTCCTAATGAACAAATTCACGTCCTAAGACTTGATTCTAGGCAGACATCGAGTCACCTATACGAACCTCTTTTTTTTTTTCCACAAAATTTTTATTGAGTACTGCGGGTGAGATATATACTTATACATAGCCAAGATTAGACATTTGGTTACAATTTTCTATTACAAGATAACATTAGTCATATATATATACTGAGTGACAATATGTAACATACTGATCTATTCAATACTAAGTGTGTTATCATCATATACTAAAAATGAGCATACATTCTATGTTCACATATTGTAGAATCCTGTATATGGACTAAAAGTGCAGCACTCATTAATCTCTACCTAAGGAACCCACCCCCAACAATACCCAAAACTAAACAATAAACAAATGTTGCCGCTACATAGACAATACCCTGTAACAGTTGTTTCTATACCTGGTGACTGTCTGGTCTGTAACTATAGGGGAAGAGAAGGGGGGGGGCCGGCGGAAGAGGGGGAAGGGAAGGGGGAGAGGGAGGGGGAGGGGGGGAAAGGGGGAGGGAAGGGAGGTGCAGGGGAAAGGTAAGGAGTAAGAAACATTAGCATCTCACCAACAGTAATCAGGTGTCTGCACTGTTTTCCAATACTGTGACCTGCGATTCTTCTAATTCGTCCCCCATGCCTGCTTTAAAAAGTTCTATCAGGTGTGCCCATTCTAAGGATATGGGACGTTTTCGTAATCCCCTATATTCTTCACGCTGTAATGCTTCCCTCTCTGCAACCGCCCACCTGATAACCTCTTCGTGCCATCTGCCCTCACGGGGCGCCGTGTTGGATTTCCAGCGCTGTGTAATCAGCCTTTTGGCCAGCATCAGGGCCAATCCGGTAAATCGACGCAACAATTTTGCCTTCTTAGGAAGGGGGGGGAGCCCCAGGAGACAGGCCTCGATCGTGTCCCATGATGTGTGGTCCATCAGAGCCACCATACTTTGGATAACGTCTGACCAAAACCCCTTTAGCACTGGGCATGACCATAGCATATGAATAAAATTGGCCTCTTGTGTCTGACATCTCGGGCAAGCCGAGGACGCATTCGGGTACATCTTGCGTATTGTTGTCGGGGCTAGGTATGCTTTGTGTAATATGAATAATTGTATCGTTTTTAACCGGCAATTACGGGATACTCGCCGAGGGTGTTCCAACATTAGGGCCCATTCTCTGTCTTCTAACTCACGGAGAAGTAGCACGTCCCATTTCTGTCTGAGATACTGTAATGGGGTATGTAAATGCTCCCTCAAACCCCGATAGAGCCAACGAATCAAGTGACGGCCATGTCCCATTATGTGAATAGATTTCAATAAGTGGAAAGTTGGAGGTTCCCCCTGGTCTATAAACCAATATTTCCGAATAAAGTGGACTATTGCTGCGTGAGTGAGAAACAATGTACCAGGCACAGAATGATTACGTACAAACTCCTCGTGGGGCATCAGGTGTCCATCCAGGAAAAACTCTCCAACTGTCCCCACCCCCATCTGTGTCCACCCTCTTATCCGACTCATTGATATTACCCCGCGCCTGGTAGGTAATCCACAGAGCGGGATGTTCGGGGCGTACGGAAAGGGCTGCTTTGCTAATTTATGGGCTTGTTTCCAATAGTGTAATGCAACTTGCAGAAGATAAGGAGGATCCCGCAGTTTCGTCGCACCCGGGCATTGCAGTGATTGAAGGGTTTCACGTTGTAGAAAGTCTGGGGATTGCCCAATTTCAAATAAATTCTTGCCCGCCAACCAATATGCCAGCCACTGCAATTGTCCGACTATACAATATGTTTTAAAATCAGGTGCTCCCAGTCCCCCCGCATTACTAGGTAACTGCAACTTAGCCAACGCTAACCTGTGTCTACCCACCCCCAAATTAAAGAGGACAACAAGGTATCGAGTGTTTTAAATATCCAGGCCGGGAGGATAACCGGTAGATTCACAAAATGATAAAGTAGTCTGGGCAACATAACCATTTTAGACACCGCCAAGCGGCCCGCCACTGTCAATGGTAACGTATTCCAGAAGGTAATCTGGGAACGTAGTGAATTGATTGTTCGCACCACATTACCATCTATGGTATCTGCATTGGATCTATATATGTAGATACCCAGATATCTAAAAGTAACAGGCTCCACTCTAAATTGCATCTGACCAAATTGCAAATAAGGAGAGGTATAAGTATCATAAAAGGAGTAGGCAACTGATTTAGAGGCGTTAAGACATAAGCCAGATATTTCCCCAAAGCTAGAAAAAACAGTAGCTACCGTGCGTTTGTCTCCAGTTAGATCTCGAAAATATAATAACATATCATCGGCGTAGAGTGATACCGAATGAATCACACCCCGGAGGGGGATGCCATAAGGAACCATAACTTGACGCAGATAGTGTGCAAGAGGCTCGAGGGCCAACACAAAAAGCAAGGGGGATAGGGGGCAGCCCTGGCGCGTTCCCCGATAAACAGTATAGGAGGGAGAGATGCTCGAGCCTGTCTTAGCACGAGCTGTGGGGTTAGTATAAAGCAATCTGACCCAAGTACAGTATGACTGAGGCAGTCCGAATTTGGATAATACAGCCAGCATATAAGGCCAGCTTAGGGTGTCAAATGCTTGACGGACGTCCAATGACAGGCAGCCGGCAAGAGGTGAAGTTTCCGACGCTGTATGCAACAAGGCATGAAGCCGACGAATATTCAGTGAGGTACTGCGTTGGGGTATGAACCCACACTGATCCGTATGGATCAATCGGGAAGTAGCGGAAGGAGCCGCGATGCCAAAACCTTACTAAGTATCTTGTATTCTGTATTAAGAATCGAGAGTGGTCTATAAGACAGAAGTTCAGTCGGGTCCTTATCAGGTTTTAATAGAGACGTAACTAATGCCTCCCTGGTGGTGGGAGGTAGGGCACCTTCGTCGAAAGAGGAGGTATAAAGTTGCAGTAATCTAGGAATCAGTGTATCTGCAAAAGTGGAATAAAACTCCACAGGGAGGCCGTCTGAGCCCGGCATTTTATTACGAGCTAATGCAGTAACCGCCCTACGAATCTCTGCTGTAGTAATCGGAGCTGCCAAGTCTTCGGCGGTTGAAGCTGATATAGTAGGAAGTTGGATCTGTGCCAGGAAATCAGTTGTTGTAGCGGCCATATCCAAGAGGGGGGCAGTATATAAGCGAGCATAGTGTTCCTGAAATGCAGCATTAATTGCAGCTTGAGAAGTAACCAAAGTGTTATGGACTGTATGTATCGCCAAGATAGGAGTGGGGGTCATTGAAGGTTTAATCAGTCGTGCTAATAATGTGCCTGCTCTATCCGCCTCGGAATGTGTACGCAGTGTGTAGGCATGAAAATCTATCAGTCGCAAGCGTTCCAGTAATTCCGCGTACTTAATCCTAGCGGTCTGCAGCGGCTCTACACCCTCATTGCTCCTCTGGGCAGCTACCTCCAGAGCCTGTAGTTCCCCTTCCAGGTCTGTTATATCCCTAATCGTTTCCCTCCGCGAGCCCACCAAGGTTCCCATGGAGACCCCGCGAATGGTCACTTTGAAGGCCTCCCACTCAAAGGATCTGGACGAGGCAGTGCCCTCATTATCTATAAAATATGTAGTGATAGCCGTAGCTAAGGCGGCCCGATAAACTTGATCTTCCAATTGTATAGGTTGCATTCTCCACGTTGGGATAGGAGCGGGGGAACGGCCCCAGGTCAGTGATAGTTCTATGGGATTATGGTCAGATAAGGTCTTGCCCAGATAACCACACTGCGCTACGGAAGGGGCTAAATCTGGAGTGCAAAGGAAGTAGTCCAATCGAGTGTGTAATTTGTGTGGATAAGAATAAAAGGAATATTCTCGCATATTAACATGTAGGGACCTCCATATGTCTATTAAATTCCAACCTCGTGCCCATCTTGTCAAGTTAACAGCCTGTAATCGCGCTGCTGTATTAGATAAGGGAGGATGAGATCGATCAAGATCCACATCAAATACCGCATTTAAGTCTCCACCCAAGAACCATGGGAAGTGTGACCATTCTGAAAGTGCTCGAGAGACCCGTGTGAAGAATGCCTCTTGATCTGTATTCGGAGCATAAAGGGAGCCCAACACTACCTGTCTACCATCCAATGTTCCAAGAAGGAGGACAAACCGACCCTGGTCATCAATTTTACTCTCATTAAGGGAGAAAGGAATCCCCGCCCGAATCCATATTGCAGTCCCTCTAGAAAAGGCAGAATATGCAGTCGCATAAAATTGACCCCGCCACCTTTTTCGTAGTTTCATAGTTTCGGAGGGAACCAGGTGAGTCTCCTGGAGGTATACTATGTGAGCTTTGCGGCGGTGTAGTTGCGCAGCTATTCTGTGCCGCTTAGTGATAGTTCCCATACCCCGGACATTCCATGAGATGAAAGTATAAGATTTGACAGTAGACATCATTGATAAATATTGAGAGATCTCCCCGGTTCCCACCCCCCACCACCACCCCCCACATACCCACCCCCAAATCCCAGACCATGCGGCAAAAATACAATTAACTCAATAATATCCCAATACTGGGTCCAACGACCAAACTGCGTTCGACCAAACCATGAAAACAAAAAGAACATACTTTACATTAACAGTTGCTAACGCCTACGGGGAAAGGTCGCCAACACTATCAATATCCAAACAATTACAATGAGCTATATATAAAATCGCCCAACACGCGGGCCGGGCCAGGGGACTTTCTGAAACATCCCTATCGGTTGTGCATACATACTAGGAACATTGTATACTGCAAGTGGTATAAGTAAGCATGCCTGTAATAATGACACAACAAGCTGTACCGGTGACTGAAAGTGGACTGGGAGTCACCTTCGGGGTCCTGTATCCAATAACATACAAACAGTTTACGCCAACGGATCATTACTAAGTTGCGTGCCTATAGAGGGAAACAACGCAACGCTGCCGTTGCCGTCAGAGTCCGAGTCCGTATTAGCATCTTCGGACGGACTGGTACTGATGGATGGGCGAGACGTACGAAAGGTTGTGGCGATTTGAATGGCCCCATGCCTGCCCTCCATCACCTGTTGACGAAGCGGGGGACTAGTGGCTGAACTCTGGGTAAGGAGCCCCCTTTTGCGTCTTCGAGGGGGGCGCTGTGACTTCGGTTGTGAGGAATCCATCCGTCTAGTAGGTTGAACATCAGGGAAGGTCTTGTCCATCCAATCCCATGCACTGTCAGGAGTATAAAAAAACAAGGAGCGCTGATTATAGATGATTTTCAGTTTTGCTGGGAACAGTAGAGCAAACGTCAGGCCTGCTGCCCGGACCCGGGCTTTTACCTCCGTAAAGGAAAACCTTTTTCTCTGTACAGCCAGGGTGTAATCAGGGAATATGGAGACCTGTACATTATCAATCCGCAATGGGCCGTTATCTCTCGCCGCCTGTAACACGCGATCCCGGTCTCTATAGTTCAAGATCCTAGCTAATATTGGACGTGGGTTGGCGCCAGGTATTGGTCTGCGTGTGGGGACACGGTGTGCCCGCTCTACTGTAAAGTGTGCGGATAGTCCGATCGGGGCCACGCTATTTTTCAGCCAGGACTCTATATAGTCCGTGGGGTTGGAGCCCTCCGTTCCCTCCGGTAATCCAACAATACGGAGGTTGTTGCGGCGTGCCCGCCCTTCTGCATCATCGGCCCGGGCTTGGAGAGAATCAATCTGTTGGCGCATGTGACAGAGTTGTTCTTCATGGGCTTTCACCTGCGGTAACATGGTTTCTACAGTTTGTTCAACGGTTTGAACTTTATCAGCTAATTTTTTATGTTCATCTTTCAATAAATTGAGATCAACTGATATCATGCCCAGCTGCGCTTCTAGTACAGAGCGAGAATCACGGATTTCCTGTAAAATCATGTCCAGTTTATCCACTGAGGCGGTGGTACCGATACTTCCTTCTGCATGGTGTGATCGGTTGGATGAGTGTCCTGAAGTAGGAGAGAGGGAGCCCGTCCTCCCGGACCTAGTAGCCGCTCTGGGCTTCCCTTTGCCCATGGTCGGGGTCGGAGCGCAGCAGTGCGATGACCACGCTGTGGCAAGTATAATATAACCACTGATGGACCAAGGACCAGCCAACAAGAAAGTGAGTGAGGACTCGATGTGCTGGACGCCCAGCTCCTATTACGAACTGGCAGTGCGTTCGTGGGGTATCAACATGCACTCCACGTACCTCGGCTTCGGTGGTGGCACGGGTCTCCCCGGTGAATCAGCGCAGTCCCCGCCCAGGCAGGACAGCAGTAAGCTGAACAGGGGGCCAAAGTATACACAACTGCCAGTCCCCGCAGCTTCGAATCAAACCAGTCCACAGGCCACAGCCAGCATAAGCCCACAGACCCTCACTGAGTGGGACACAGGTTCAGCAACCCAGCTCCATCGGCTGCCACTATATCACCGTTTTAGAGGAAAGGGGGGGAAAAGCGGAGAAACAAGACGGTCACCGGTCTCTACGCATCACAATCCTCATCCCGCTGAGCGGAGCACCGCGGACACAGCAGGGGACCCGCTTCCGATGCGCTGCGTGTGGCGGCTCTGCAGACAGCAGCAAGCGCTACCGATGCGCCGGAGAGGCCCTCGTATGCCCTTGTACTGACCAGTCAGCTGAGCGAGGCACCGTGGGTACAGCAGGGGGACCACCACCGACGCGTGGCGCGAATCTGTCCTTTGGAGAGCAAGGGCCCCTCCGCCGGCAGCGGCAGGTCGTAGGGCCCGTAGGTGTTGGTGTGCACTCCACTCACCCAGGCAGCAGTAGGAGTACGGATCACTCAGGCGATCCCGGACAGTCTCGTGCCAGGCGGATCCAGCCGACAGCAATTATGGAAGGCGGGTGGGGAGGCCTCAGTCCGGGGGCTCGAGCAGACACCGCAGCCGGAGTTAGTCTCACGCGGCCTCGCCAGTCCATAGGCCAGCCCGGGGCTGACAAGGCTCCTCCTCCGCACCAGGCCTCGAGTTGCACCAGAGAGCGCCGTCCAGAAGTCCACTCTCCCGGGGTCTCCGGGAGCCGGAAAGCGCGTTCGAGGCAGCCGGTTGTTGGGAACCAGCGGTCAGCGAAATAAGCAGCTGACTAGTGAGGTAGGGAATGACGGATCATAGGCAGATAGGTGCCCCGGCCCGGAGCTCGTCGCTTAAGCGACCACCATCTTGGGCTGCAGACCACGCCCCCACCTATACGAACCTCTTATCACTGCCTACCTCTTGTGGTTGGAAGGAGAATATTATATGTATGTTTATTACCACGACCACCTAATGTTCAATAACTGTATATAGTGGAATGTCCTGTTGCCCTCTGGGATCATCATGTATCGTCTACAGGTCACCTATGTTACCCATTTATTATATACCTGTTTTGTACGTAATGACGAATACCAAATGCCTTATACTACCTCATAGCTTTATGTTTTATAACTGTATACTGTAAAGCGCTCTGATACCCTCGTGGGTCACGTTCGCGCTATATAAAACCTTATAAATAAAATAAAAAATAAGAGCACAGCAAATATGTCATCCTTCTTTGCATACTTTGCATATTACATTGAGTCCTCTCAGTGTTCACAACACCATTCTGTTCTACAGAAATGTTTCTTTGTAATAAACTCCCTATAACCTGACTCATCTGTGATTTTCTCTTTTCTAATTTACACTTGTATTGGTATTGTAGTAAATTGCTAGTCTGCAGAAGGACAATTTGTAGGTTCTTGCACCTTACTTGAGTCTTGTATCAGGACCCATTTGGACCATCTTTCACTACACACTGTGAAACAAATGTAAAAATATTCTAATCTAATTATTCCTTCTGGTGAGGGAATGCTTTGTCAATTCTACCTGAACATTACAGTAAAAGAAAGACCAAGGTATTGAACTCATAGGCAAGATACAAGTTTGCTCATATAGACTCAGATAAAAAGTGTGCCCTCCCCCGGTCTGGATCCAATTATTTAAACTGTGCATACATTTACAAACAAAAGATGCACACCTATGACATGCATAGATTTGCACAATTTGTGAAGATTCTCAAAGTCTCCATAAGTTTGTATATACATCTATGAAGCTCATAAATTTCTACTCAGACTCAGATTTCCCCTTCACCACAATGGTAACAACTGTCCATCTGGAGAAGTCTTTTCCTCTTCACCCTTTGAAAATAAGGCAGTGTCTTTTTCACAGTCTGATCCTAATTACAACCCTACACTACACTTTGTGGACTAACTTTAAGTGTATTATTAGAGTGGGAAATGCCACTGGAAATGTGTCTGAATACTCACAAATGTCTGTCTTTGTGGATGTCCCCAATAGCACTCCCAATCTTTCCTAGGATCTCTCATTATACCACCCCTATACAATACTTGCAGATGCAGCATAGGCAGAAAAACGGGGCATTTGGCACAATTGCATATTCAATTTTTGCATGTAAATATCCTCAGTGATGACAATTTACACAAATAGGTAAACAGAATGTTTTGTGTATCAGGCCCTCTGTTCTCTCTGTTGTCTTCGGGACATATTTTGTTTTGCCTCATTAATGTGCTTGCATGATAGCCTTTTGGCTAGGTGTGTGCTAAATAAATACCACCTATCAAAATACATGCATACAAGATAGGACATTTGAGTGGAAAAAATGTATACTCTATGAATGTAAACACCAAGAAATATGACCCATCACTATCATCCTTCTATCCATTCCACTGTAGTTATCATTTTCTTTTTTCCTTGTACCTACTATCACCATAATCTTGGTGTGAGGTCGGATTCATCTGTTTTTCTTTCTACTCGTATCCTCTTTATATCCCATAGTTGTCATTTTCACATTTCTGACCTCTGCGAAATCTGCTGCTTGAGTATAGTTCTATTAGGAAACTTTGGATTCATACTTTTTTTTAATAACACATTTCTATTAGTTTTGAAACCACCAAATAAGGTACAAATACAATAGCATTGCATTTACACAATATAACCAGCCTTGAACCAATCACATCTCCAATCCATAGCATGCCCCCCACCTCTCCCATAGCCTGTCATACTTCAGTGGACATCCTTGGGCAATGTAAATAGATTTTTCAAGTTGAGTGCACCAGTCCACTCCCGCCCTCCATTTTGCTAGAGTCGGGGCATTGGGGAAGCCCAATTGCTTAGCATTGTCCCTCTTAGCCACCAGCGCGGCGACACCCACAAAAGTGCGATCAGCCCGAGAGCCACAGACCTCATCAAACATGCTCAACAGAGCCACCCTGGGGATCAGATCAAGAACTTGCTCCAAACCCCCAGAGAGCTCACTGCATATCTGTTGCCAGTGCGGGGATATGACCGGGCATGCCAAGATAATATGATAGAAATGGGATGGTGCTTCAGAACAACGAAAGGAAGCTGGATGGGGAATCCTGCCAACCCGGTGCAAACGTATCAGGGTAAGGTACCTCGAATGCAAATAGTTCAATTGAATCAGCCGAAGGTGCGTGGAAATAGCCAATGTGCACGGGCCATCTTTTCCGCCCTCCAATCTGCCTCATCGAGCTCACCCACCCAATCCTCCCAGCGGAGTCGGAGCTTCTTGAACCCATGCAGAGAGTGTTTACAACTGGGATATTGCACCTCTACTTATACGACCCAACAGCAACTTGGCCTCCGGGGGGCTGAATTCCAGTATCTCAGTGTCTGGGGGAACATTATTCAAGAGTGACAACCCTGACACATACCTCACTGCATAGGGAAACGATCCGACAATAATAATAATAATAATAATAATAATAAGGCATCTCATGTATGTTCACAGACCAGTACGCTTAAGGATAGCCTCAAGAAAGGAGCAATCCACTGTGTTGAACGCTTTCTCAAAATCTAAAAGAAGCAGCGCAATTGGGGGATGAGATGTACCCAACATGGAGAGTGCCACCTGTCAGATAGTGCAGAGGAAATCTCCTACCCAGTGATGGACAATTCACGGGCAAGGGAGGGGGGATGGAAGGTAGCGAAATGTCGCATAACACCAGATTGTCGATCTCCTGGGGGGAACGGGGTCTACGAGGGTAGAGGTCCCGTAAGAAGGTCGCGAAGGCACACAGAATATTGGGAGTCCGGGACAGGGATCGGTCAACCACATCTGTTAGCTGAGGCACAATGTGAGAAGTAGTGTCATAGGTGGTGAGCCAATAATGGAGCTTCCCTGAGTTATCACCAGGTTCATAGATGATACGCATTCTTGCCAGTCAATACTGGCAGGCATCCTCAAGGGTAAGAGGCCAAAGCTGCCCCCGGGCCATTGAAAGCCGTTGCGCATGATCCGGGGCGTTACGGCCCATGTGCTCCAGGCCATGAATCAGGGTCTCGAGG
The DNA here is from genome assembly GCA_963921515.1 of Calotriton arnoldi. Classification (NCBI taxonomy): domain Eukaryota; kingdom Metazoa; phylum Chordata; class Amphibia; order Caudata; family Salamandridae; genus Calotriton; species Calotriton arnoldi. The sequence goes on from CAWUFW010006707.1 coordinate 1,074,003, forward strand.
GCTGTAATTGGGCCACTTTCTCTTTCTCGCCCCTGAGCACAAGTCCCTTTGCCACGCCCCAAGATAAGCACTTGAGACGGAACCGAGGGTTGAACTGGTGCGGAGCAAAGACACATTAATGTGTAGGGGGTGCGAGATTGAGTGAATCATTTGTGAAGGTGGTGAAGGCACAAGAAAATTAGGTGGTAAATACAATACAAGCCAACAAAACCTCCCAAAACAACCAACCATTCCCTTTGATCCCCCCTTAACTCCCCACACCACCTACTTCCACACCTGAAGCATATGTCACCCAAACTGGACCTCAACGAAGGTAAAAAAAAAAAAAAAGTAAGAAATGAAAAGCAGAGAGTGAAGCATATAGTGAGCACAGGAAGCTTAATTGACCCCCATCTAAAAGGACACTGTGCTGAAGAAGGCCAAGGTAGATGCAATATGCAGTTACCAAGAGTCAGTCTCATTTTTCATGGGGTATAGCCGCAGCTCACATGGTCTCTGGAGCAGGATAGTGAGCCTAAGCAGGATCAGTCTGAGAGGCCTTCCTGTCAGCTGGACATGCTGGCGAGGCCCAACCCAGACAGCTGTAGGTCCCAGCTGTCTTGGATGCAGAGAGCTCCGACTCTGAGCCTGAAGAACCCCTCTGGCTGCCGTCACATTCGCGAGGCCTGTAGGAACGGGTCCGCTATCTCTGCTGAGGCCTCAGGGTGGCCAGCAGCGCCTCTGTGCGGTACGCCACTGGGTCCCGGGTGGTCCAAAGGGGTGAGCGGGTCACGTCTCTCCTTGACCTATTCCCATGCCTGCTCGGCAGCCTTAAAGAAAAGGGACTTAGAGTTCAAGAGGACCTTAAGCTTTGCCTGGAAAAGGAGCATATATTCAAGATTCAATGCCAAGAGCTTTTGCTTGACGTCTGTAAATGAGCGGCGGCGCTGCTGGACAACCCTAGTAAAGTCAGGAAATAACATAATACGTGCATTTTGGAAATTGAGGTCAAGTTGCCCAAGGAGCACTGGGTCAGGTATCTGTGAGCCCGCTCTACAACAAAACAAAGTAAAAAAGGCTGACTCCGGGACCCACAACCAAAACCAGTCCTCCAAGAACTTTACAGCATGAGGTGCCTCCAAGCCCTCCGGGAAGCCCACTATTCACAGGTTATTGCGGCAAGAGTGGCTCTCTGCTTCCTTCGCCCTTTTCCCAAAGGCAGACATCTAGATCAAAAGTCCGGCCACCTGTCGCTTCAGCATAGATACATCATCTTCCATTGAGGACATTCAGAGCTCGGCCTCACCAACACCGGAGACCACACCCAAGACCTGTAATTGCGGCCAGCGGCGCCATCGAGTCAACAGACATGGTGATTTTAGTCCTCCTGTTAGCCTCAGTGCTGGCTGGGACTCAAGAGATTGCAGCAGGTCCCCAGGAGGACTGTCTCCCTCAGGATCATGTCAGATCACAGAAGGGAAGTCATGAGCGGTCTCAATAGCGGCCACCATCTTGGCTGCCTCGGCCACACCCCTGGATTCATACCTCAAACCATCCTTTCCTTTCTCTCCTACCATTCTTGTATATTGGACTGTAGATTTTAGTTCCTGTCCACTATCCCTCCTTCACTAACCTCCAGTGGGAAACTGTACATATATTGTGTGAATTACCCTTAACTTACCATACTTTGCCCACTATTACCTCTTCTCGTTACCTCCCTACTGCTTTTGCCCTCTTTTCGGGAACTACCTTACCGCACCGGATTACTTCTTCTATGTCATTTCTCTCTTTCTATTTGCCTCTCCATACCCTAAGCTCAGCTTCACAAGCAATTTGTATTTTCTTCAGAAACCTGTGCCCTTTCTTGATTCCAATTTTTTGAAGTATTTGCCTGGAGTCATTGAATGTATTCGCCCATACTGTTGCTCTTCTTTAAAACTCCAAATTTTCCCTGTAATCTCTAAATTGTAATTTATCATGACATCGCGTGCATCATATTTGGTTTTGTTCAGTATAACAATGTGGAAAAAGTGCTTTGTATGTTCACATTAATAAAAAATTAATGCATCTATGTCCTTCACCTAATTATTGTGGCTTACATGATGCAGAGGTAGAACTGCATTGTGAGGCAGTAGATGCCTGGGCAATCTGTTTACTGGTACACTCTGTGTCTTTTCTTCAAATGTTAGTGGTTAACTGAGTCCTATATGAGCCATGGCGTATATGGGCATGAATGCTACAGGGAGGTATCCCACATCCTCCAACCCCAGAGGTGTAAAAGCACGGCCAGAGAGTCACACTTGATGACCAGTTGGTGGCTGAGTTATACTAATTTAGCCAAAGGGTTCCTCAATGGAACCCAAGATATTGGGAACTGCACTGCTCCACCACAGTCTCCCAGGACTCTTACAATCATGCTTATGCTCCAGGTAAGTACCTCTAAAAAAAGGACTATCCTATCCATTATTATTTCAACAACCAAGGAGTTCCTCTGTATGTATGAAAGCAGACAGTGACTTTACACAGTGATGTGGAATTACTCATTTACACCACCCATGTAAAACAGACCATTTCATTACTTTCTTATGAGCAGCTATGGGCAGTAGTGGCCACTAGCTCTAAGAAGGTCTTACTTCCAGCACTATGGAATGTATAATTAAATAATGGGCAAGGAAAACATACTACCCTCTCCTGTGTGACTATCATATTATCAATGATGCCGCTATTCCAAACGTTTTGCACATTCTTAGACACTTAGGTTGCATCTACAAGAAATTGACAGGGCTGAAGATATGATTGTTCCTGTAGTAACCCATGAAATAACTAACTAACAAGTTGGTGTAATCCATGAGAACAGCAGTGAACAAACCTATTAAGATAAAACCAAAACATATTGCACATCTTGGGCCAGAACACCAAACATTTTTTACTGGTGCTATTTCATATACTTAGTAGTAAGTTAAGCAGTGTTTAGTGTGAACATCTTTTACCACTGTATTACAAAAGCAAGTTTGTGGGGTTGGTAATGTGTGACAAGGCTATGTGGGCATGTTTGTTGTATGGCATTTTGTTGTGGTGGTGAAGTGTTCTCCTTTTTCTTGCGCTAGTGTGTTATTGCACAGCGTTACTGCATTGTGATGCGCTTGTAGTGTGGCTGCTGTATTAGATTCTGTTTTGACTCTTTCCTTGTGTCCTTATGTTGATTTGTGATTGTAAAGGTGTTATGTTCTGCAGCTTTCTTTGGATAGGTCAACATATGCAGCAACATTTCGAGGCAACCCAATACAGTGGCGGAGACCATATCATAAATTAGCACTTTTGGTCCAGTATGTCAACAAATTTATAACCCAGGTTTAAAAGTTGTAAACAGGCTCAGAGTAATTTAAGGTGTGTGTGAACTGTTACTGTGTAATACTTTTTAGAACCAGGCTTCAGAAAGTTTTTTGATAGCAGGTGTATAGTTCATTGAATAAAATATGCAACGCTGGCATGAACCCATGGTTAACATTTAGAATTAACATAGACTGAAGAATTTGTAAGCTTTGTTATATATGTTGAGTAACTCACAGTCATCAGACCTCCAACAAGATCACTAGTATGAGGATCCTCATCTTTGGTACCCAACTGAGGAGAGTAGAGTTCCGTTGTCCTCAAGATTTCCAGAACTCGGTCCAAGGCCTCTGCTACTGTGACCGGGCTACTCTCTTGGGCAGCATTTATTATGTTAATGACCTGGACGAAAAGAGAGAGCATTAAGATGGAGGACATGCACATATCTGAAGATTGGTCCAACAATCATATGGTATGTAAACTGAGTTACACAAAATGACCTATACAGCAGTATTGTTCTTGACTCAATGAAAGCTTAATTCCAATCAATTCCATCAATAATTAAAACTGATGTAATGGATTAAATATTGGTTAGGAATGTGTTCTAATGAAAACCCTAAATAGTTGCACCTAACAACAAAGGGAGACTGATGGAAAATACAACATACTTTTAAATCTGTACACAAATATATGCCTGCTCTGTAAATTTCATGCCATGTTTATGTAAATATTCATCCACATTTTTGAGAGATGGAGTAGTAAATAGGTCTAAGCTCTGATAATGGCTAAAACTACAAGGTCCTGGACGCACATTCCAACAGTGCAAAACCACAACAGGAGCAACACTGCTGCCAAAACTATCACTCCTCCCCCCAAATAATAGAACACTGACATGTGAAAATGTTAGACAGTGAAACCACAGGACCAGTGAGAAGGAGCTGTAAATTTACACCTGGCATATTGTCAGGGAGCATAATAGGATGCGATTTCCACAACTCCACAACAGCTTGTGGCAGGAAACATTGAGCAAAGTCAGTGCGTGGCACCTGTAGCACAATTTCTAACGGTTTTCAGTAAAGGCTGGGAGGCTTTGAGAGGACAGTGAAAAGCCTCTAGAGTGGGTGTAACTATTAGGCCCGGGCCGCTGGAGGAGAATCTGCTGCATTAATGGGAAGTATGTAGGGAAGTGGCCAGGATCTACCCATCTGATACCTACCTTGAAATTACAGTACGCACTGAAGAAGTGTTTTTATTTTTTAAATCTATTTATTTTTGCATTTTTTAATTATGAGTCAATAACAACATTCAACACCGGGCTGAAGAACAACATTGACCCGTCCAGACATTAACAATTTAGTTGGCATTTCAGACGCAGTGCTTTCAATTTAGAATTAAGATACAACTTGACATGCATTCTCAATGTGCTGGCGATAGGGTTCTTTCCTGGATCGGTCTGCGCCCCTCCTCCACCTACACGCCCCTTTGAAGTCAAACCTTGCTGGTGCTCTTCTCGTATTATCCCAGATGATCTCCATCCCATTTTCTTGGTAGCATCATAATTGCTTACCCCCCAATGGAATCCTCGCTCTCCCCCACTTGCATCTTCCCATCCGCCCCCCACTCCTACACAGAACCCTGTACAGTGGGTCTGTGGCCAGGCGCTACAGTGTCCCAGTTATGCATCTGCCTCTGCCAAGGTCAAGAATTATTGTAGCATCCCAGCTCAGTCCAGGCAATCCTCCTTAACCCTATCATCTGTTCTCACTGCCCTCATGCATCTTTCTTTCACCAGCACCCACTCAGCCATGTCTCTAGCCCAAGCAGATATGGTGGATACACTTGTGCCATCTGATGACCACTCGCCGCTTCGTCAGCACCAGCCCAAGGCGTAAACATTTATTCTGCACATTGGCATTAGTCAGGCATGGGACGACACCGAGGAGACGATGTTTTGTGGAATCCTCCACAATTGAGGTGAGCAGATTCGGGGCCAGATGTACGACCATTTTTTGTGATCGCAAACGGGAGATCGGGCCGTTTGCGACTGCAAAAAAGGGACCTGCCATGTACAAACGCAACTCTCACTATTAGGAAGGGGCGTCCCTTCCTAATAGCGAGTCTCAATGCAATGTACTATTGTTTTGCAGCTGCAAAACACTTGCAGTTTACCCCTTCCCCTTTGTGAGTGTGTGCGAAAATATTTTTTAAGAGCAGGAACTGGTCCCAGTTTCATTTTTGTTTTTTAAATGCTTCCCGTTTTCCTTTAAGGAAAACGGGCTGCATTAAAAAAAAAATGCTTTATTTAAAAAGCCGTCACAGACATGGTGGTCTGCTGACCCCAGCAGGCCACCATCCCTGGGAGTGCTAGCCATTTCCAATGGGGTCGCAAATTGTGCTTGCCTTATGAATATTAATGAGGCAGGCAATTTGCCACCCCATTGGGAATCGCAAACAGTGTCTGAGACACTGTTGTACATTCCATTTTGCGAGTCACAAATTGCAAGTCGCAAATTGCGAGTCGCAATTCGACGCAATCTGCGACTCACAAAATGGAACGGTCGTACATCTGGCCCTCAGAGTGTTGTTGGTGGTGTAGGGTGCTCTATGCAGGAGCTGTTCTCCACCTACATGTGGGAACTACCCAGAGTTCTCTGCTTCTTTTTTGCATAATTTATGTGGCATTCCAACCCTGAAAGGATACTGCTCTGAGAGATATATATCTCAGATATCTTATATCTAGATCTATATCTATATATATATATAGATATATAGATAGATATAATGTACTTTTTATAGTAGTAAATATAAAAAATTAACCTTTTATATAACATATTTTGAAAAAATTTGTATTATATATTTATATATATTTATATATATCTATATATACACATGTATGAGTGTTTATATAAGTATATATGTATATATAGTATTACATATTAGTGAGATTTATTTAATTAACATTACATTATTAAAATATTTAAGACTTACGACTACTTTAAACTGTTTGACAAAGACCCCCTGGTCGAAATTTGACAAAGACCTCCTGGTCGAAACGCGTCAGCTACCTGAATAAAATCCTTTGGACTTACTTGCAGTGTGGGCACCGTTCTTTGCGGCGCGGCGTTGCTGCGTTGGCAAGGATATTCAAGCATATATATATATATATATATATATATATATATATATATATATTCTCTGAAAAAAACATAGGTTTCAGGGACGTTATAGTTAGTTGGACATTTCACTCGTACAAAACCAGAGAAATTCGGCCGTTATAGTTAGCTGAGGTAACTATAACTCACGCCCCCGCAATGCACTGCTGATGACGTCACATAGTACATCACTCATGACATGGTCAGTGACATCACTGATGACAACTCAAATGACATCACTGATGACATCATCCAGTGACTGTGTGCTTCTGTAAAGTTTAAATATGTTTTATATATATATATATGCGCCAAGGTGTATTGAAGAATGAGTGGGTGTATGATTGTCTGTATGGATGATTTAGTAGGTGTGTGACTGACTGTATAAGTGAGTGATTAAACGTGTCTTACTGAATGCATGAGTTAGTGACTAAACTGTGTGAATGTCTGTATCAGTCTGCCTGTTGGTGTGTAAGCGGCTGCATGGGTTGGTGAGTAGCTACATGAGTGTCTATATGGGTTATTGATTGGTTGTCTGAGTATCTGTATGGGTGCCTGAGTATCTGTGTGGGTGGGTGGGGGGTGTGTGACTCTGTGCATAGATGTGTGAGTGGGTGATTCACTGGGTGTATGGGTTCAAGAGTGCATTTGTGAAGGGCTGTATGGGTGGGTGAGTGTGTGTATGGGTGTGTTGGTGAGTGTTTAGATGTCTCAGTGGTACATATGTGAGTAACTACATATGTGAAAGGCAGTATATGTGAGTGTTGGACTATATAAATGACTATATGTGAGAGTGAGTGTTTGTGAGACTGGCTGTATGGATGAGTGTGTGCTTGGGTCAGTGATTGTATAACGGAGTAAGTGTGTGTTAGTATCTGTATGAATAAGTGAGGGTGTGTGTGTAGAATTGTTTAGGTGAGTCAATGGGAGTGTGATTGATTCTTTGCATGACTGACTATGTGTGTGAGTAACTCTATGGTGAGTGGCGGTGTGTGTGTCTGTATAGGTGTATGAGTGCATATGATAGTGCTGTATTGATGAGTGACTGCATGTACGAGTGACTGTATGGGTGAATGAGTAGATGTGTGTGTAGACCTAGGAATCAGTGAGTGGGTATGTAGTAACTGGTATTGGTGTGACTTTGGTTTCGAAAATGGTAGTCTGCATTTTAGAGTGGGTGTATCAAAGGTTAAATTAGGCTGTGAGGAGGTGCATCAGATTATCACGTGGCTGATGTCATCAGTGATGTCATTTGAGATGTTATCAGGGATGTCATCAGTGATGTCACTGACCATGTCATGAGTGATGTAATATGTGACGTCATCAGCAGTGCATTGCGGGGCGCGAGTCATAGTTACCTCAACTAACTATAACGGATGAATTTCTCTGGTTTTGTACAAGTAAAATGTTCAACTAACTATAACGTCCCTGAAACCTATGGGTTTTTCAGTGAATTTCAAAGGTTTTTTAAATGCTAATTTCTAACTATAATATCCCTGAAACCTATGGTTTTTTCAGTGAATTTCAAAGGTTTTTTAAATGCTAATTTCTAGCTATAACGACCCTGAAACCTATGGTTTTTTCAGTGAATTTCAAAGGTTTTTTAAATGCTAATTTCTAACGATAACGACCCTGAAACCTATGGTTTTTTCAGTGAATTTCAAAGGTTTTTTAAATGCTAATTTCTAACTATAACAACCCTGAAACCTATGGTTTTTTCAGTGAATTTCAAAGGTTTTTTAAATGCTAATTTCTAACTATGCCTACATAGGTAGGACATATGCAGAAAGAGGAAGAAAGACGCAGAAAGAAGCAAGAGAAATGCAGAAAGAGGCAACAGAAGTCCAGAAAGACAAAGAAAGGTGCAGAAAGAAGCAAGAGATATGCAGAAAGAACCAACAGAGGTGCAGAAAGAGGCCTTGTTGCAAAGTCATCCTGTGCCCCCAACTTTTTGCTGACGGGTACTGGTGGTAACTGACTCTGACTAACCAGGCCTAGAGCCAGTGCTATGTTAAAAGACACTTAGAATACAGTGGAAACACTTACATACACTAGGGTACATGATGGGTTGGGGTACCCTGTGATTGACATAACCTCCCCTGTAAAGCCCTTGTACATATTAGGGCAGGAGGATTAAAACTACCTCTAAGTCAGAGGTGCAGAAAGATGCTTCTTTAAACTAGTAGTCACGTTTGCAGAGTGGTAGAGAAAGGGTGCTGGGCCTCCAACCAGCGCTCAGGAATTCCGCTGCGTAGGTTACAGGAGGTACCAGGAGGGCTTCTTGGCCCCCAAAGTACCTCAGTAGTAAAGTGGACTTCATCCCTCATCCCGTAGTATGCCAGGAGGCACGTTTGCAGAGTGGTGGAGAAAGGGGGCGTGGCCTCCAAAGACGTCTTAGAAATCCTACTGTGTGGGACTTACTGGAGGTAACAAGAAGGGTAATTGGCCCCCAAGGACATCCTTGGGGGCCAACTACCCCTCCTATTACCTCCAGTAAGTACCACACAGCAGGATTGCTAAGTTCTCATAACAGGCCACGCCCCCTTTGCCCACCACTCTGCAAACGCGCTTCCTGGCGCGCTCTTGGATGGGGATTGAAGTCCCCTTCGCTGCTGGGGGTCCTTAGGGGCCAACTAGCCTACCTCTTACCTCCAGTAAGCCTCGCACAGTGGGATTGCTGAGCGGTGGACACAGGCCACGCCCCCTTTCTCCACCACTCTGCAAACGCGCCTCCTGGCGCGCTCTTGGTTGGGGGATGAAGTCCCCTTTCCTCACGAGGGTCCCTGGGGGCCAACTAGCCCACCAGGTACCTCCAGTAAGCCCCACACAGCTGGATTGCTGAGAGTGGTCCGAGGCCATGCCCCCTTTTTACACCACTCTGCAAACGCGCCTCCTGGCGCACTGCTGCTCGGGGAATTAAGTCCATTTGTGTCCTGAGACCCTCAGGACACAAGAGGACCTCATCGCTCCACCAGCGTTTGCATAGTGGTATAAAAAGGGGCGTGGCATCGGACCACCTCTCAGCAATTCCACTGTGTGGGCCTTACTGGAGGTACCTGGTGGGCTAGTTGGCTCCCAGGGACCCTCAGGAATGAAGGGGGCTTAATCCCCCAACTTAGAACACGCCAGGGGGCGCGTTTGCAGAGTGGTGCAGGGAGGGGGTGGGGCCTCGGCGATATGCCGGCCTTTTTTAAATTTTGGTTTTTGGAAGGGGGGCTATGTGGCCCCCCCTTCCCTTTATTATTTTTGGGCCCTGGGGACCCCATCCCCCAGGGCCTGAGCATTTTTTGTTGTTTTTTTTAACAATGAGTATATATTTACTCATTGCCCCCGGGACCTGGCCCACCCGGGGGCTTATAGAAAACGAAGTGCGGGAGCCCACACTTCATTTAAAAAAAAAAAATTCTCGGCACGATTCGTGCACCCAGCGCAAATTCGGCCAATTTAAAAAAAAAAAAAAATGTTTTTTTGGGCCCTGGGGGTCCTTGTGGTACCCCCTGAGCAGGCCTAGGGGGTCAGGGTGTTTCTACCCTGCCCCCTTTTCTTGTTTTTCACCTTCTTAGTACTGTTTTCTTGTGACTCGGTTACCAACACTTCCTGGTTTGGAGTGTTGACAGCCAATCAGAATGAAGCTCGTGCTTGGGAGGGTTCGCGAATCCTCCTTGGTGCTCAGATATATACATTTTTATTTTTTTAATTTCTCACCAACTACTGAACGGATTTACACCATTTAAAAAAAGGGCGCTTTCTGAACTAAGAGCTACCTTTTTGCCAAATTTGGTGTAATTCCGTTCAGCAATTCAAGCTGTAGCCTGTTCCAAAATTCCTATGGAAATTAACATGGGTAAAACGCGTTTTGGGACCCCCTTTTTTCTCGGCCCCCGCTTGACGAATCGCCCCAAAACTTTTAGGACAGCAGTTGACCTGATTGAACCATTAGTTTTGAAAATTTCGCGAAGATTCGTCAAACGGCGCCAACGATATTGGCAAAAGAAAAAAACGCTTTTTGAATAGAAACAAGGTCCTAACTATAACTACCTACTGGCGACCGCCAGTAGGTAATATTAAGGAACAACATTTTTTGGATGTTTTTAACAATATTAATGTGAAACTATATATTTTTTCCAATATTTTTGTACTTACTGTTTTAAGGATAGGAAATCTATAGGGGCATATTAGCAAGACCGGCGATAAAATTATCGCCGTTTTAGCTGGCAGGAAACTGCCGCTAAAACGGCGATAATGGGCTTGCTAATATGCGTTATGGAATTCAATAGAAGCCCAGGTTAGATGTCCTGCACATCTAACCTGGGCTTCTATTGGAATTCTATAACGCATATTAGCAAGCCCATTATCGCCGTTTTAGCGGCAGTTTCCTGCCGCTAAAGCGGCGATAATTTTAACGTGGGTCTTGCTAATATGCCCCTATATTTTTTAAATTATATTTTTGACACAATATTTCTGTTACACAATATTGTTTATTCTGATATTATGTCAGTGATCCATCACTGCCCTAGACTCCACATTTACATGGATCCTGAAGCATTGTATCTAGAAGGGAGTGTCACACAAAACAGAAAAGCCAAACATTACACTTTGAAGATCATCATGAAAGTTGGGTATCTGAATGGTGTTTAATGTATATGTACATTTTTGCATACATGCTGCATACGTTAAAAATATATACATTGTAAATATCCAAACTGGTGTTAAAATATTGTCAATGTTTGTGCTCATAAACTAAAATGCTCACAAATTTAAATATTATGGTGCAAGCAACCTCAACTCAATGCTGCTTGTGGTGGAAGGAACATTTCATCTGCATTCATCCTAAGATATCTGAACCAATTTGCCATTTGTCCCTTATAAAAAGTTAGAGGTGAAAGGAGTTGGTGCTTCCAGAGGAAGGGTACATCTTAGAAGCACACTACATGTCAAGAGGCAGTCAGGGCTGAACCTGAGACTCTTCTCTCTTCGACTATTTGGGTTTGTAATCAAAATAACATGCCAGCATCTATTGTGCCTGTGATTTTAAACAGTCTAATGTGATCCGTCCTTAGTGGTGGCAGTCTCTATCCTTGTTGTGACGATACTTCAGCATGAAGATTGTCTTTGGGTCTTTTCTGGGGTCACAAGATGGATTCTAGGTGGGTGAATGGCAGTGGGACTATCAATAACTCTCCTGGATTATACTTCTACCCCCAGAGCGAGCCCACATGTGGAGAAGGTAATCTTGCTGTGATTGGACACATTTCCAGGATACATGTAGGCTATGACTGGACCAGCCCAGCTCACATATGTGTGGTGCCCTGGAAAACCAGTACTTAATGGAAAGATTAATACTTGATTCTTCACAAATGTTGATCCTTTATATAAGCTTCTGGAGGTGGTCTAACCATGGTCTAAAAAGCAGTGCTGGAAGACTGACACGCTGCCTCATGGGATCACTCTGCAGATTGAATGCCCAGGAAGGGGCAGTATGGTCTTTAGGCCTGCTCTTTTCAGTGACTAGTCTATCTCCTGCCCTCTCACAAGCATGTTTGGTAGGATTGCAGAAGCATAGCTCTGATCCATCTTATCAGACCGAAATTCAGTCAGATAAAATCACTTGCCACATCAGGTTTAACTGTGGCATTGCTGTGTTTAGCGCTAGACTTGCACTTATTTGGGTGTGATATATATTATATTTACTATATTTCTCGACGAGGGGAGCTTTAACATTTCAGTGGGTTGCTTGGAAACCTTTTCAGAATGCAGCCGAATAAGAAATACAGATATGTAATACCTGCTCCTACAGTTGTATGGTAAGTCATTGAGTATTTAATTTCAATCACGATAACAGAGAGTACATGCCACAATATATTTTCCTTTTGCTTTTCTACTCATCTCTTTATCGCCTCTTTATATTTCTATTTTTCAGTTCATTTGGAAAATCCTCCATAGTTGCCATTTCTCTAACCCCTCTGAATGTCCACAAAATGGTTTTGGATGTAGGGGGTTTGCTGAGTTACCATCCTGCAGAGTAGGTTGCTTTGGGCGAGACAACTCCACCCATTTGTTAATCACAAGGAAACTGTGGTAATGTGTAGGTACATGGCACATCTGCAACACTCCTATCATACCTTTGTGATGGGAGCTTCTATTGTCATGGAGTGGATTCGCGCCATCGATGAATACCTGCGATTTTGTAAGCTTGGTGCTGGTAAGAAAAACAAATGACACTGGTCAATCATGCAGCTAGAAAAATTGCCCGGCTTCAATTCCTCCCTGCATCTGCTGCAATGCATAATAAAGTAGCAGTCAAATAATTTTTTTTTTTTTTTAAACAAACTTTATTGAATTTGAGATAAAGTTTCAGTCAGTATCAATACATCGTGTGTTACTTTGATCAGGATCTTAATTCTTCAATTCACTATACCCCTTACACAGTGGTGGGGAAAAGGTAGCAATGATCATTCCCAGTCTCATAAAACTCCCCCCCCCCTGGCTACTCCCTGAGCATACTTCCAGCAGTAGCCAATTTGAAGCTTTCGTATGTGTCCTTGTTCTGGATTGAAGACCGTTAACCCACAAGAAAAGCTCCCCCTCCCACCCCAATCCTCAGGCGTGTCACTGGCAGAGAAACCCCATCTCGTAAGGCCCATTTCCTTCAACTGAGGTCGCACATTAAACCCGAGGTACTTCAATCAAACCTCACATATAATACCAACTGCATCTCGCTACTGTTAGAGACCCTCTATTTGAGGCCCTGCCAGGGAAGGCAGGTAATTGTGATCTAATCTCCTCCCTCTGGGGGCGCTTCTAGTGGGCCCTCCTCCTCAACATCATCTGGGGCCTTGAGTGCCACAACTAAAGCTTCCCATGCTCTGGCTGCATCTAAAGTTTTCTCACTCCCCGTTCTTTGAGCGATTTGTAATCCGATTATTCCCTCACACTCTGCCCACTTAATGAGTTCCCTCTTCCACCTGGCTATACTTGGACCATGTTTTGCTTCCCAGTGCATGGTAATGTCCCTTTTGGCTAGGAGCAGACCCATGTCTATAAATTTGCTCGTGACTTTATTTTTGGACGTGTGCGGGAACCAGTGCAACAAGCAATATTATTTAAGTGATGCCACAGGGTCCCTGTCAGTGACTCCAGCCAATATCGCCGCCACCTCCTCCCAGAAGGTGCTCAATAGTGGGCAGTCCCAGAACATGTGCTTGAAATCCGCATTGTCTGAATTACACCGGGGGCAGGCCGCTGTATTGGTCACAAAGTATTTATCAATTTTCTCCGAAGTTAGGTATGCCCTGTGTAATATGTAAAAGTGTACCAGTTGGAATCTCGCATTTCTGGTGCTTTTCCAAGCCCTCTCCACCAGCTCACCCCAAACTTTCTCTGGGATATCTTCAAGTAGCAGTCAAATAATACTGTCAATTTAATATTTTAGCCAATATAGTTAAGACATACAAACAAATATTCCCAAAACAGTCAACATTGCTTTAAAATGCAGACAGGCCAAACGCTTGAGGACATCACTGACCTGAGAAATACCAGCAAACCTAAAAGTGCAACATCATAAATTGAGAAAAAATGCCAGCTTGAAAAGGTATAATTCCTTATTGGTATACCTGGCAGAAAACACAATTTTAAATAGAGAGTCATGTTGTAAATTATTTCTGTAACTTAGAACTGGCATCAGAGTCTATCTGGGTCTGGGCTGTTTGGTGCAGCTGTGAGATGTGAAGTTCCTCGCCCATCTTAGCACCAAACCTCAACTCCTTGGATCACCACTCCTTTTTTACCCTCACTCTACCTCGTTACACTGACCCTCCACATGGACTGGCAGTAAGACATACTTATTTACCAGTTCACACTTCTGGCATGTAGTGTGCACCAACCAGCCACATTCTCTGATGACCCTAACGACCAAAGAAGTGTGTCAGTGTCCCCTCATCTCAAATCTTCTTTTTACCATTTGCCTACTTCTCTTCATTATTTTAAGATATTGGTTTAACACTGCCATGCAGTTTTGATGAATGCTGTTATTTTAATGATATTTGCTAAAAGGGTTGTTCGTGGTTTTATGATTCAATTAGTCTATGCAAATGTTCAGTGTTTTTTATCCTGTAACACCCTTTTATATCCCTAAAGCCAGGGATGATGCCAACCAAAAACTCTAATAAAATGTAAGTAATTAGTGCTGTAGAGCAGAGGTCCATGCTGTTGAGCACAAACCACTCAACCAATGATCGCAGAAGAAGCATTCCTTACACTGATATATAAAAAATTTGATGCTCTCCTTACCATCGCTGCTGCGTGATGTGATCGATTTACCATCCAGGGATTCTTTCCTCCTGCTCTTGTGCCTGATCGAATGAGAGTCTGTAAATATAAAATGATGCTTTCTTATGACACAAACAACACAACCTATATCTGTATGCTTGTTGCAGAAAATGTACACTTAAGGACCCAACATGCATATGCATCTAAAACTGCTAGAAGAGATGTGGATTAGCAGGCGATCTTTAAAGATGGAACCCAGCGCTATCTAAGAATCATTCCGTAGTATTACGAGGATAGACATAAGAAGGTAAATTCGACCTTGGTTGACTGTGTGCCAAATGGTTGGGGTGGTAGAGGTGGTGCTGCTGCAGTTGGTCCATCCATCACTGCCCTACCATATTGCAAGTTCCCCGCTGGGACGTTTTCACCAAAGTTCTCCTGCAGACTTAGCCGGGGCAGTTTTGCCAAACACTGGCTAGTACCAGCCATTCCATCATGCCATGGCAGCCAGCCCCTTTCAAAAACTATGTTAAATGTTTTCAAGGCAGATAACAGCAATGGCATTGCTGTATCTGCCCCTCTTCTAGTTTCTTGACATATCCAACTGTGCTTGGCAATCAGAAGAACATTAATATCCCAGTACTTCCAGTATAAGTTAGAATACTGAGTGGAAGAATCTGTGCTATATAAATTACAAAATACAATGACAACAACAATAACAATGACACATCATCTACAACTATGAGCATGTTCTACAGATCTGGATGAGTGCAGGAGAAGTGAGGTTCTTCGCTGCTTGGGTATTTAAGAGTTTCTTGATGAATGCATGTCTGCATGTGGCAGAAGATCTTGAAATTGCCCTCAGCTGCGAGAGTTAATCAGTGCAGCGATGTGACTCAAGATAATAGTGCCCTAGGTGTGCTTAATCCAGCTCCAAATCTAGGTGCAGTATTCTGAACCATTGGAAAGCAAGTGATTTGATGTTTTGGCAATCTTTGTAGAAATAATTGGTACAGTGAAGGTAATGAGAGTCGATGACATTTCTAATTACTACTGGGAAATTCTCTGCAGCGAGGATGATACTTCATTATCGGTGAAATTTATGGTAAGATGTGCTGATTAAATATGCAATATGGACTTCAAGTGGCCTTTCAGCATGAAATGTGACTCGTGGCATTTGACCTTGCTGCAAGGGTGAATGATTGACCTAGAATGAGTGGCACAACATCAAAGAAAGGGAATGTGGTTCCGCCTTTGTGGTCGAGGAACAAGAAGTTCAGTTTTGCTTCTCATGTTTTTGGAAAAGCTCCTTTCCATCCTTGTACTTAATTAATATTTCTCATTGATATTTAGGTTGATTGCATTATCATTATGGCTTATTCAGAGCATGTGTAGGACAAATGAAGGGGTAAGAGTTATATCGGTGGAGCCTGATCCGAATGATGACAATCAGGGTTGATTACGTTAAGTCTAGGTCCTAGGCTTGATGGAAGATGACAGATTTCAGGCCTCTTTGGTATTTACAGAAAATGGGCACATGAAGGGAGTTTCTGGGATTGAAGTCCAAGGTGGAGGAAAGATAATATAATCATGGATATTGAATAAATATCTTGCTGAGTGAAGCAAGGACTGATTACGAGAGGCCAACTTTAGGTGTCCGGTTGGATGTCATGAAAGCATTTACTTTGTGATTCAATCAGAAGCACAGCCAGACAATTTCAGATGGGTTTGGTGACTTTTGGTGCAGTGCACATCCAATAATATTGCAGCATCTTTTGCGGAACTGCTGACTTTCTATTAGATAGTCTCCATGGTTAGAAATTTCCAACTGGGGAGGAGGTTGCACCACTGCATAATCATTCATCCATCCATCCATCCGCCCACGCACCCATCCATCCATCCCATTTGCTTCTGTCTGATCCTTATAAACCCATTACCATATCTTGCAATCTGGTGAGAGCAATAATTTCCCACCCAGACATTTAATAATCAGTCTCCATACCCAGTGTTCACACACACACACACACACACACACACACACACACACACACACACACACACACACACACACACACACACACACACACACACACACACACACACACACACACACACACACACACACACACACACACACACACACACACACACACACACACACACACACACACACACACACACACACACACACACACATTTGTGGCTAAGAGCACTGTCTAGTGCTGTAGGTAGCTGCCACCTCTGTCTTTCTGTCTTCTCTAGTTCTGTATGTGAGGTAGGTATAATTGGATGAACTTAATGCATAGGGCTTTGTGTAAAGCTTGGTGAAGCTAGATAACCTATGTGGTGCTGCTCCAACCAATTCAAGTGTTTGGTTTCCCCACTCTATTTACAGTTGGGGAAGTGCCATGTTTACCCCAGTGCGGCCTTTGCTGGCTCCACCGGTGTAAACTGCGACTTGGCGCATTGTCTGCCTAATGGCCACCAAATAACCCTATTGAGGATGAGACTATGTCACTCATTTTCATTGTCCGTGTCCGCCAAGCAAGGTATGGTGGACACAGATAAGGAAAATGCAGAACGTGCCACAAGAGCATGAGGCAAGCTTCCTGTATGTAGGGGACATTTTTTTTCTTTCAGAGAAAATAATCTCTTGCTTTGGGAATTTGTTTTCACAACAAAATGTTTGGCGAGCGGACCATATAATCATGGATGCATCAGTGACAGCTCTCTTCAAAGACAGAGATCTCCATCAGAAGGGCTTGTCCTCTAAATAGGGTGGAAAGTCCTCAGCAAGGCTAACGGAGGTCATAGCCCCTCACCCATGTGTTGTAAATAGAAAGTCCATGAGCCAGGTATACAAAACAGGATAGCTTTATTCAGGCTTAGTTCCAGGGTAAGTTAGGTAGAAGAAGATAAGTAGATGAAAGAATAGCCCCACCAGGAGCAGCCTCCCTGCTGCTCAGCCTGCATCCACCAACTGACACTTCCACACATAACCAAGCACCCAAGCATTCCATGACATCATCACACTTTCCAGCACTCATCCTGGCTGAGCAGTAGGGAAGACGTAGCTAGGGAAGAGGACTGGCAACAAGTAAATTATAATCACACATGAGCTCCACTGAGCGCGGAGAAGGGAACAAGAGGCGCGGGGTTCCAGGAGCTAGCAGCCTCCAACAATAAATGTTAACCACAACAAGAGCTGCTCCTAGTATAGTGACCACTGTGGAGTTATGGTTATATTATGAGTGAGGGCATCTCAAAAAATGTGATGGACTGGTCTCACACACCACCTGGTGTCATGCTTCATCATCGGCCAGTCCTAGCCCTCTAAAACCTTGGTTTGATAGAGGGCGGGCATACACCTGACGACAGGGATGCACTTCTAAACTAAGTGGGGGCCCGTGAAAAAGTGAGTGAGAGTAAAAATCATTATAGTTATCAAATTGTGTTTTTAATGTGATTCGTAACTATATGATATTAAAATCAATGGACGGTGTGTGGGGAAAATTATTGTCCCCTAACCGTAGTGTAAGCGGTCGACATGTTTCTGCCGTGTTGGCCCAGATGGGTCCAGGGCATTCATCAGGACCTTAGTGTAAAGAATGAGGGGCTCAGTTCTTACCAACTGGTGGCAAGAAGATACCACTGTGCGGGTGTGACCTGTGTCACTCTCCACTGTTGGAAAGGCTTCCACGTTCAAGCCCTAAATACCCAAGCTACTTGCCCCATGGGAGGAGGGGAGGGGGAACCCCTGTTGTCAAACCTCCCTCAAGGGAAGTTTCCCGCGTTGCTCCTAGGTGACTGCTCCCGGTCCTCCCCGATGTGAACACGGCAGAAACATGTCGACCGCTTACACTACGGTTAGGGGACAATAATTTTCCCCACACACCGTCCATTGATTTTAATATCATATAGTTACCAATCACATTAAAAACACAATTTGATAACTATAATGATTTTTACTCTCACTCACTTTTTCACGGGCCCCCACTTAGTTTAGAAGTGCATCCCTGTCGTCAGGTGTATGCCCGCCCTCTATCAAACCAAGGTTTTAGAGGGCGAGGACTGGCCGATGATGAAGCATGACACCAGGTGGTGTGTGAGACCAGTCCATCACATTTTTGAGATGCCCTCACTCCTAATATAACCATAACTCCACAGTGGTCACTATACTAGGAGCAGCTCTTGTTGTGGTTAACAAGTAAATTGTAACATATCCCCCTTCCTTAGGGAAACTAAATGCAGAAATGATGCACATAAACGGAAACATCATTAAATACATTACATCAGAAAAGATGGTAGGAATATTCCAAAATATACATGCATGGAAAGGAACACTCCAAACTATACATGCATGAAATGTACATATATCATTACGTCAGTAAATATGGAAGGAACATTCCAAAATATACATGCATAAACACGCCCCATCCCCCTCCCTTAGGGAAAATAAAGAAAACGAGAATTGCGAGAGCATGGCTTAAAACACCAACAAGCCTATGCCTCTAAGTATTGGGTACTCACCACCCACAACCTCAACTTAATAGGGTACACACTTCCCTATAAACTGAACTGGGGCACTCACCGCCCCACAACCTCAACGTAGTAGGGTACTCACCATCCTAGAAAACAGAACTGGGGCACACACCACCCCACAACCTCACCGTAACAGGGTACACACATCCCTATGAAACAGAGCTGGGGTACTAACCACCCCACAACCTCACTGTAACAGGGTACACACATCCCTATGAAACAGAATTGGGGTACTCACCACCCCACAACGACACCGTAGTAGGGTACATACATCCCTATGAAACAGAACTGGGGTACTCGCCACCCCACAACCTCACCACACATCCCTATGAAACAGAACTGGGGTACTCACCACCCCACAACCTCAAAGTAATAGGGTACATACAGCCCTATGAAACAGAACATCATCACACATTCCAGCACTCATCCTGGCTGAGCAGTAGGGAAGACGTAGCTAGGGAAGAGGAATGGCAACAAGTAAATTATAACACCATGGCAGACTGTTGGATCCACCAGGGTCTAAAGAAGGCTCATAGTTGTAAACCTTGTATTCATCTTTGTTGTGGGGGCTTTATGAGTATTTTCATCTGACTCTAGTCGATCTACATTCCAGATAAACCTTAGCATGCATGTTTTTAAACCAATGAAGGACTCTGTGGAGAGCACTAGCCTTAGACATACAACCAGTTTAACATTTAAGTTTTCACTCTCGATGGATATTAGTAATGCTTTTCATCGACATGTCCTTCGTTCAATGAGCCCAACAGTTATTTTTGATCACTGATGGGTGACTGAATTCCTAAACCTAAATACGTAAATCTGTCCCCAGTGCTTGAAGCGGGGGGAAATGGCAGGTGTGGCCAAGGAGGCAGAACTAGAACGAGGCAGAACTATGGATCTTTTACAAGAGGCATGGTCTTAATCAGAATGTGGACTAAAAAGTGAATTAGAATCATATGCTTGAGGACTTCATAAAATATTGCTCGGCAAAGGATAACTGAAGTATTTTTGTGATGGGGCCAGTAAAGTAATTGTGAAAACTAGCAAAAGCTGTATTACCTGCCTTTAGAAATGTTAAACAGCAAATTCAATAAGAGATCTAGGGCCAGATGTATCAACATTGTATTTTGCGAGTCCTTAATAGCAAATGTTACCGATTCGCTATTATGGACTCGCAAAATTCAATGTATGTAGGTTTTGCAAATAAAATTAGATTCCTTCGCATTCCTTAATTGCGACTGGCAAATTGTGAGTCGCAAATAAGGAATGGCTTCCCATTCATTTCTATGGGCATAGAGGCCCATAGGAATGAATGGGAATTGCATGCGCAATTTGCGAGTACCCAATAGGTACTCGCAAATTGCGCATGCAATTTCAAGGGTGCAAGGGTGCCAAAAGGACACCCTGTTGCACCCCTGAAATATGCATGTGTGCACATGTGGAACACATACATGCCCTGAGGGCATGTATGTGCGCCACATGGCACTTAAAAAATGCAAAATTGTGCATTTTTCTAAGGATTTGCAATTTACCACCAACTTGAAGTTGGTGGTAAATTGCGATTCCTTAAAGCAGGGTCGCAATTTAAAAAGCGTTCCTGCATTGCATTTAGAGAATCGCAAATTGTGATTCTCTAAATGCATTCGCAAAATAGGTAATCACAAAAATTGCGATTCCCTATTTTGCAATTGCCTTTTGGGATGATACATCCCAAAAGGCTTTTTCCCATTCGCAAATGGGCCAATTCTGCGAATCAGCCCATTTGCGAACGGGAACACGCTTGATTCATCTGGCCCCAAGTCCCTAAACTGTACTCAAAATACCCTTTAGCTCATATTTCAATTACTGGTAAAATGCAGAGGCCCTCTTCTGCTCCAGTAATTTAAGCTTCATGGTAAATTAGACAAAAATCCCAGGTTTCCTTGTTTGTGATTAGATGTTTGTTACTGGCTCTCTGGTCTACATATTAATTGATGACTACCAAGGTACAGTTATTGTGTTATGGGAAGTAGTGCTCAAAAGTGTTGTAAATGAAATGAGTGTGAGGGACAGACACGCAATTTATGTTTTGAAACATGCTGGCAGCATTAGTTAGCTCTGCAAGTCCCTTTTTGATATTTTTTACTTATTATAAAGGAGATTCTGATCCTGCTTAGGTTGTGGTTACTGCATTAAGGTCGACCACACTGCTATCTTATGATGCTGGACAGGTCTTAGGAGAAGGGAAGAAAGTGTGAAAGATCTGCACCAGATGGATTGTGATAATATCCTCATGTGATCTCATGGTAGGGAGACAAGTGAATGTCAGAGTATATCACTAGTGGGACCAGCAGTGTCAGACTAAGTTAAGGTCCTCCTTCAGCCAATATTGTTTGGCATATCTTTCCATAGTATTCCAATCCAGTTCCTGTAGGGTGGTTAGTTGCAGTGGTGTGGGATTGACACTGACTCGTAAGGCTGTTCTGAATTCCTTCCATCTCATATCTATGTGTGCTAAAATGGGATTGGTGTTTATCATGTAGTCTGTCTTGATTACAAGCAGCTTGAGACCCCTGGCATATAACAATACAGCAGGCCAGAAGGGGGTAGGTTTCCTAGAGTTGCCATCCCATTCTGTGGTAGGTTTGGCTGAAAGCTGTAGCCGGCAATGGTTGTTCTGGATTGTGATGCTTCTGCGTCTTGGGTTGGCAACTGGCAGCAACTATTTTGAAAACATTCAGGTTTTCCCCTCTTTCCTGAACTGTACGTGTTCCAGAATGCAGTAGATCTTGGCTGGTACAGAGTTCCAAAGTTTTAATGCTCAGACAGAAAAGGAAGATCATCTCACGGATTCCTTATTGTAAGGCGGAGGAATGATTAGAGGGCTTAGACTGGAATGTAGATATCTGACAGTTTATTTCAAGGTATAGAGGTCCTTTTCCTTGGAAGGCTCTGTGTACTATACATGTGCTTTAATTGTTTATTTTCTTGTGTCATGCAGAGTGATCGCCTCATAGGAATGAAGACATGCTCCCTGGGGTGTAGACGGGGGAGTAGTCTTGATGCAGCGCAGCAAATTCATTGTAGTTTATGCATAATGTATCTGGGAATACCAAAGTACATGCCATTGGCATAGTCGAGTTTGGAAATCACAAGTGTAACAATGGCCTGCAGCTTTTTTTGGTAGCTAAGGTAAGGGAAAATTTAGCCTGAGGGTTTCATGGTGTGAAAGGTGCTTTGTTTGTCTTCATTAACATGAGGTACTTGCATAAATGTTTGATTCTATGATCACTCCTAAGTTTTTCACCTCTATTGAAGTAGATGGAGGATTGTCAAGTTCCTTTGGCCATATGTCCATAGGTTGATATTTGAACCATTGTTCACAGGTCATGAGTTCTGTTTTTGCGGTGTTAAGTGATTATTCTTCATTCCATGTATAAAAGTAACTAGTATTCAGTGTATTCAAAGTATCTATCTTTCCTCTATTTTAGTCATCAGTGACAGTGTGAATACACACTGTCAATATTTTGTTGGGGCAAATGTTACATCAAACACACAAAAGGTGATGGGAGGAATGCCTGCAATAAGTCTAATCACTGGTACTCGCTCGGGGTAGCCTTCCAATTCATCGTTCTTTTGCCCATTATGCCACCTTAGTTTGGCCCCGGACGTATGGAAATCAGTCTTGACCCTACTCCAATATGAACAGTTAACCTGAATTGAGAGGCCAGGTCCTCCCTGAACCGAAACACAAGTAACCCAAAACTGCCTTTGCCCTAATTGGGGCTTGTCCGTCGCATGCAGCTTGGTTCCAGTGCGGCACAGTGTGGACGAGACCCACGTCTTGACATACCCTTGCCACTTAGAGTGGTACATCAAACCCACAAAAGTTGATGAGAGGAATGCTTGCAATAAGTTTAACCAGTGGCAATCGCTATACGTTCACAGAAACCATGTAACTACACCTGGATTGGGAAAATTCAGCATTCTTGTTGCTTCCCAGTTATTTGCTCTCCAATTTACAGTTGGTTCAAAATGAGACAATCCATTTGCTGTTCGGCCATCTCAGTAAGAAGGACACCAAAATCCACGTTTAAGACATAGGGGGATATGTACAAGGAAGTGGAGGAGAGAGGCGTTAGCCTTCCTGGCTTAACCCTTCTCTCCTCCACTTCTGAAACGCAAGGCTGCACCATATTTACAAGAATGTGGTGCAGCCTTGCGTTTCCCCCTGCAATGGCGCTAAGTTTAGCAACTTAGCGCCAACGCAGGCACCCTTGCACCAGAGTGCAAGGGTGTCTGTGTGCAGGGGAGGATTGTTTATGTGTAGGAATGTGTCCCTTCCTGCACACAAACAATCCTAGAAATGACATTCTGTCACTTTCATGTGTGCTGCTTCATGCAGCACACATGAAAGTGACAAAATGGGCATTTTTTTAAAAAGTTTGTTTATGTACAGGAAGGGACACCTTCCTGTACATAAACAAACAATGGCATTTTGCTTTTTCCATGTGTGCTGCACAAGGCAGCACACATGGAACAACCAAAAATGTTATGTGGCTTAACGCTGCCTTGCACATAAGGCGCAGCCCCTACCGCCACCACAACGTCACTATCGGTGACGTTGTGGTGGCCATAGGGGCTTGTGCATATGCCCCATAGTTCTTCCATGTCTATTCTATTTTCCAAATCATTAATTAGTTGCCCCCTAACAGAGCCTAATGTGCAAAAAACGATAGGAGCCCACCACAGTCACTGCCATATGCCATGGCTGCCAAGCACCAAAGCCTCCTGGTCTTGATTCCACCCTATGCCTTTTTCTTCCACCACCCTACATTTCCTCCCTCTCTATCTCACTCATGCTGGTTATTTTTTATCGCAGTTTTGTCATTGTTTTGCTATCTTTCTCCTTTCTTCCATTGATGCCTTTCTCTCTCTTCCTCTGGATCAGATCGTGAAAAATAAGTCCTGCTATCAAAAAATGAGTACCGTGTCCACCACCTGCAACCACAAGCACAAATTAAGCAATGCTCCTACGGCACCTACTTTCCTATAATGTACAGCGCATCATCTAGAGGGTTGTGAACAGAAGTGAACTTCGAAAAGCAAGACTAATCATCTCACGAGGACATTTCATTCTTCTCAACAGCCACTAATAGGAGCATTGTCAAATGCCAGATGTTCAAGCCAGTTCTAGTGTTACCTAATTAAACATTTTCACTTTGATCTTGAATCTACTGTGATCCCTACAGCATTCAGAAAGCCTGTGAAGACGTGGTTCTTCCCTATCGAGGTCTTTGTGTTTCAGTCCACTGTGTTTTGGTTTTTCTGTCCACTTAGCAGATACAACCCCCCTTTTGAGTGTACGTAAGCTATGCAAACACAATAGAAGGTACGACCATTTTTCCACAAGTGCATTACTCTTACCACTCAATTCGAGAAATAAAGGTTGTTCCACCTTGTCTCTGTTCAAAGACGCTCTGAACCCCAAGACCCATTTGATCACTAACCCTTGATATTTTAACTGAGTTTCCCATAGAATGATTGTACGATGCTAGTTTTGCTCAAAAGTCCACATTCTATTCAAAATAATATTCACCTTCTTTAAAGCACTAAACTTCCAACAAGACGCGTTACTTCCCGAAAAGGCCTTCAGCTCAGTAGAAGCAGAAAAGCAGAATGTTCCTTTGTCTGAAGTTCCCAAAGCAGGAAACCAGGACAAAGCCTTTCAAATGCTACCTAAGCCACAGATGAGAACAGTATAGATGTTCACAAAAGCATTTACGAGTATGGTAAGTGGTACTACAGGAGTACTCTTTTACATATATGTTTACATGCTTTTGTGAATCGTACATGAAACGTCCAATTCCCTGTGAGTAAAAGTGCAAAGAGGGCACAGTTCTGTCTATTTGTATAAGAATATTACCTGACTAATCCCATTTTATTTCCATTTTGGGGCCAATTCACAGACGCAGGTAAGAGTATGAAAATAAGCCCCACTACAGCACACCTTTAAATACTCAAAAAAAAAGGTATCAAAGCGCTGAGCTTAAGGTAACGATCTCAATAAATCCAAGGGAAGCCCCGGGCAGAATTTACAAGGAAAAGAGCCATGCTTTCAAATGTTTCCTAAACATAGAGAAGGATTTCGCCTCCGAGATGTGAACAGGCAGCAAGTTCCAGAGTTCAGCTGCAGCAACCGAGAGGGAACGTCCTCCCCATCTGGCTTTACGGAAACTAGGAATTATTGCCTTTCTGTCAAAGAATGATCTAGGAATCCTGCATGGCTGGTACCATTTAAAGAGAGAGGTTAGATGCCTAGATCCCTTCTGATGGAGTGCCAAAAAGATTGTACAGAACACTTTAAAGTTTATCTGCTTTCTAACTGGAAGCCAGTGGAGAGCACGAATACCCTCTCTAGCCGAGACACACTTGGGAATGTTCAGAATGAAGCTTGCCGCTGTATTCTGGACCACTTGGAGTTTTTTAAGGGATGAGCTATTGATGCTCAAATACAGTGCATTACAATAGTCTAATCGTGATGTAATCAGAGCAATGACTACTGAATGACGAATTTCAGAAGGAATAAAGGGAAAACATTTCCTTAAGGCTCTAATGATGTAAGTGCTGACGGTGTGGCTAATCTACGACTTGAAATTGAGAGCCTTATCAAAAATGATGCCAAGATTTTTGTCGGACTCATTGGAATTGGTAGTTGGCCACAAACCTCCGGCCACCAGGCATCAGACGAGATAGAATCCTGAGCCCCAAACACCAGCACCTCAGTTTTGTCTGCATTTAACTTAAAAAAATTATCTTTCATCCAGAAAATGATGCTGGACATACACTGTTTGAATTTGCCAGCCACAAAAGGCAAATTGTCAGAGATAGACAGAATGATTTGAATGTCGTTCGCATAGCATAAAACTTGGAAGCCGAAAGATTGTACCAACTCTGCAAGAGGAGAGACATGTAGAGTACAAAGGGTCGGACTAAGGGATGAGCCCTGTGGCACCCCACATGGAAGGCTAAAAGCCTTGGCCTTGAATCCCCACAGCTGACAATTTGCGCCCTATCAGTGAGAAAGGAGTTAAGAAGATTAAGAGCAGTGCCGCTCACTCCGACATGCAGTAGCTGTCAGACCATGCGCAAGGGTGAGACGGTATCAAATGCTGTCGACAGGTCAAGCAGCACTAAGATAACCGCCCCTTCTTGATCTACCTGTCGCCGTATGTTATAAGCACTGTGCTATAAGCACCATCTCTGTACTATGTCCACTCCTAAAACCATTCTGTGATGGGTTCACGATATTGCCTCAACAAAATTCACTAGCTCCTGATTCAAGTATTTCTCAAGTATTTTGGCCGGTGAGTGCAGCAAAGAGATATAGCAGATGTTTTTCAAATCGTAAGGTTCAGCATTAGGTTTTTTTCTTTAAAGGAATACCTATGGCTTCCTTCCAAACTCTGGGAAAGATGCCAGTTTCCAGCGTGTGATTAAACACTCTCTGCAAATTTTCTGCAATGCAATCAGGCACCAGCTGCAAGATTTTAGATGGATAGGGATTGGTGGGTGATCCTGATTTAATGCTCATCAAAAGGTCCTTAATTTGCTGAGCAGAAACAGATGAAAAAGCAGAGATCAACGGGGGCAGGTAGAGATGGCAAGAGCGTCCGCTGGGAATTGCCAAAAGATTAAATTCAGAATATATATTAAGAATTTTGTCTCTAAAGTAAACTGCAAGTTTATCATAAAATGCTTGTGAGGTATTCGTAAAGGGGGGGTAGACAGTACTTTAACCACTTTGAAGAGTTCCTTAGACAAATTAGATGCTAGTATAATTTTGTCAGAGTAGAAGGACGATTCAGCTTTGCCTATTGCACATTTATAGCAAAGCAAAAGGGCTTTATGCTTCTCCTTTTCTGAGAGAGCGCGATTAACTCGCCATCTCCACTCTTGTCTGCGGCATTGCTGCCTAAGGCTCGAGTTCTTCCAAGGACCAAGGCTCCATGGGTTGACTACAGGGACAAAGTTTAATTTTCATTGGTGCCACCATATCTAAAGCAGCTCTAATCCACCCTTGAAAATCCTCAGCTGTATGGCCATGATGGCCATAATTACCGGTTGCAGGGATGTTAGGAGCCTGTTTCAGGACTGCTGGAGAGATCTTACTCAGATTCCTGCAGAGTACAGATTTAGAACGGGCTGAGCCCGCGCTTGGGGCTAACTGCGGGGGATGTACATTAAAAATAACTGCTTGATGGCCCACCCAGCTAAGGGCGAGTACCTTCTCAGTAAAAAGGGCATTAGAGTTGGTAAAAATACCGTCCAGGGAATGACCCACTGTATGGGTTGGTGATTTAACGAATTGGGAGAATCCAAAATTGAATCACGAGGAGATCCCAGATGATGAAGCATGCCACCTCGGTGGGTGATGGGATTCCGTCCTCTATAAAGGACTCCCCCGCATTTGAGTAGGAGCCATATGTCGGTACTGTTTGCAACCTAGAGCTGTTCTAAGCTCGATAGACCCGCGGATTACTTGTGTGATTTAATGTTAATTGTGGGGAATTAATCCGCGCTGGTCTTTAAACCTTCTCTTAGACCCTCTACCTACGTTTTTGTATTTTGTTTTTTTTAGAATCCAAAATTGGCCATAAGTTCAAGCATTGTGGTTGAGTCTTTGCAAACGTGTTCTTCTAAATGAAATTTAAAATCACGAGGAATGGAAAAGTTGGGATGAGCAAGAAACGGTTCTATAACCTGACACCAAGCCTCTGTAAAAATAGCTTGTGGACCAGGTGGACGATACACCAACAGTCCAGAACAAATAATCCTCGCAGAGCATTTAAATTTGAAAAAAAAAACACCTCACAGGAAAGCAATGAATGCATTGCAATCGGTTCACGGGTACAATTTAAAAAATCTCTGAATATAATCGCCAGTCCCCCCGTCTAAGTCGATCTGATCTGAAAATAGAGTAGCCTGGATTGGACCGCCGCAACCAGATCGGGTCCAGAATCCTCATTTACCCAAGTTTCAGTTATGAACACACAGTCAAGAGATAAAAATAGAACTAACTCATGGACGTCAAGTTTATGTTTCATAAGAGAGCGGGCATTTATTAAGGCCCAGGAGATCTTGCTATATTCATCAGAGCCCTCACCTGTGCCCTCAAACCCACACCCTTTACCTCCAAACTGGGCGTCCAAGGACTTCCCAGTGCATTAAAATAAAAGTTACACTTGGGACAGTGAGTGCCGCTCTCATTAACTAAATTCAACTTCACGCAGCCAGTCTCCTTACCTTTGGGGCATAGCTCTAGTAGCTGTGCCCTAGACTACTGTAATGACCTAGGACCCTATGCTCTGATTCCAAACTGGCAGCATCCCTGGCCCTTGGCTCCGTCTGGGCGTGGATGGGTGCAGACGGCTTGCCTAATTTTAAGCCCAGCCTCAAAGGGGACGTGTCTTAGACAGAACCAATGTCCAGGTAAAAAAAATAGGGGAGATAAAGAATAACAAAACTGGAGTCCAGCAACCCCTACCTACAAATAAATTTGCTCATACCATTCTTTCTCTTTTAGATTGGCCAACGGTGGACATAACGTGATCACCTACCCCGCAGGAAGGAGATAGCGCTGCCTTTGTGGCTTCTGCTCTCCTCCTGAGCTCCCCAGGGAAGCAGGTGGTACTGCCGTCTTGACATGGGCTGATGTCTTCTGTGAACGACTGGGGTGACACATAGGCTTGTTCTTTCCTAGCCATCTGCGATTAGATTGGCACTGTCATATTGGTTTGGGCTTTCCTCATCAACTTTTCTTTTGATAGCCATCATCTTGGGGTAGGCATAGCTACACGTGAAGCGTGCATGTGAGCTTTCATGAATCCAGGGTGAGGATCCCGCTTCTTGTCTGCCAAACATTGTTGTGGCCACTCTTCAACACATGTGTTAACTCTAACTCTCTGTTTGGGTTTGGTCTTATTGCTATATTATCACACTTAACATTTGGGCTATCGGGTAACAGCTAAGCACATTGACTCAGGGGAGGTTCTCTGTAACCTCACAACCATGGATGACTACATCTTGACTGTGGATTTTGGTATGATTTTTACTGAGGTGGATACACGATCCAGTAACATAAAACCTAGTAAAGGTCTTCAAACTCTGGACCTGAATTGATCTTGAGTGTGGGGTGAGTATGGGGGAGGGCTCTAGCCAAGATGAGCATTTGCTATACCCCTAGGGAACCTACACAAAAATCATGCTGAAAACAGTGCTGTGTTTGTGTCTGTGAAGGAAGGCAGAGTGGCAGTGAGCCACTCTGTAATGGGCCGCCAGTTATGTTTTTATCACTCATGTCCTGTATGTGTCAAAGTGAGGTAGGGGCAAATAACCTGAAAAGTCCATCACACAGAATTTTACATATTCTGGGAAACCGATGTGCCAATAGCATATTGTAAATCAGGTGTTTGTTTGTATTTGCAAAAGCGATATCTAAACATAATTACAGTGTTTAATTTATTAAATATATTCAGAGCTGACTCTGTTATAGAATTACTGTGAGAAAATATGTTTGTCATTTTGGGTAATCTTATGATTTTTTTTTTTTTACAGGAGGTGGGGTAAGGCATTATAAAGTTATTTTCAATTGCGTTACACTGTACAGTTTGCTGAGCAATACTGATGTGTGGTAACCGTGTTTGATAGCAAGTTCCTAACAGTAGACAAATACATGTACACGTGCAGATGGTTAATGTGTTGCTGTACTGGAGGACAAATCAAGTCTCACGGTGTGTATTTTAGCACAAGGATAGTGTCTGGGTGGGTGTACAGACATACGCCAGTGAGGGCAGTGATGGGAATATCACCAGAATGTAAACAACAGTGCAGCAGGTTGTTCTACTGAGTAATTAGTTTACAGGGTTTAAAGTGGAGTACCATTAATTAGCGCAAGCTTGAAATTTGATAAGCAGCTATTACGGCTAATTAAGTAGCACTGGGATGTTGTTAGATGGAAAATGAATACGCTACGATTAACTAAGCTTCAATAAACAACTTGTTATGAAACAATTTAAGGTATATCTTACGTTCTTAATTCCAGATAGACCTTTTGCTTCTCTGTTGATCAATTTATGGTGACATGAGATTCTTAATGTAGGGAAGGCACCAGCTGGCTCATTCCGACTCGGGTTTTGCCTCATTAGGCAATAATCGGATCTGCTCTAAAAGCTATAGAAAGTCTAGTAGCCCAGTGCAACCCGGAAGGTATGCTGTAATCCTTCCGGTAAATGTGGCACTTATACCTAGAAAAGATGATTCGCTCTTGCTGTGATTTATATTTATTTTTTAATGTGTTCAGGCATGTTTGCCAGAACACTGGCGAGTAGTCACTCTGAAGAGATTAGTTTACCAGATGTTGTGGCAGTACTGACCATGTTCATTTTATTTGACACTGGGTGTCGGTCCCTCTGCAAAAAACAGGGGAGCATGGACCCGGGGAGTTAGTGGGATTTCGTATAGGAATGCTTTAAGGGTTGTTAGAGCAGGTTGGTTAGGCTTTGTTTGAGAGGGTAATTTTAGCTACTTCTTCAATGTAAGGAAATGGGGAGTGACTGCCTTGCAAGGCTGCAAGTTGATTCAGTTGCCTTGTGTTTGTTTTTTATTGTAATGGCATTGGCGGAACTCATGACTCTGTATGGGACCTGCTTCAAGCCCAGGTGAATTCCTCTCTGTGACCAGAGTCTCAAAGAGCGCGGCCATGTTTAGTTCCAATGAGGTGATGAGGCCAAAACGCACCAGGGTTTGCTGGTGGTTTCTTGTGGAGGGGACAAGACGCACACGTTCGGGTCAGACTGCTGTTTCTGGGGCAGAGCTGGAATGATTTCTTTTAATTGGATCCCCAATTCCAATCGCAAATACCAGCTAAAAAAAATGCAAATGGAGCCAAAGGCTGGACGTCTTGGGTTTCTTCGTCTCTTGTGCAGACCGCAGAGAGCTGGCATGTCAAGAATGAGTGCTTCTTTTGTGGCAGGGATGGTCGACTGGCACAAAGATTGCCTCAATCTGTAATAGCGCAGAAGAGCTGGACACTGATGGACATGTTGTTCTAAGGTGTTGCCACCGGCCTGGAAGCGCCGGCCCAAGCATTTCTACTACGCTCCTGCATATAAAGTTTGTAATTTCCTCCCCACGTGATAGTCATTCAAATGAATTCTAGTAAAGGTCAAATATTGGACACAGAATAAACGGAAGTTAAAACCATGTCTGTAACTCACCCAAGTAAATATGTGTTTTTTAAGGTTTTGTCTCTAGAAACAGACGACTTCAAGAGAAGATAAACTACTACACAACAAGGTCATAATATCATCTGAACAATGAAAAGGAGAAATGTCCCATTGTTAACAAGTGACAGAGCGCAACGTTGCTCTTTCATTTGTAGGGGTGCATTATAACCATGGTTAGTCCACATCGACATATAATCTATTGTCGTATTAACATTAAGGTATTAGAACGTGAATTGTAATAACATGTAAGTGAAGTGCTAGATATTTTCTTCATGTAATCAAAGAATTAGCGTAGCAAATGTACGTGTTTAGATGAATCATATACGTGTGAAGAGTATTCATGACTAATGAATTTTTCATATAAAGGCTCATATAATGTGTGCATATTAATGGTTTATATATGTTTGTATTTTAAATGTGGGCACTTTTCTTACTTTAGCTGAACTTGATAGGCCTACCTTTCGTTTCTACCTGTTAGCTCTAAGTGAAACTGTTAATTACAGTTATGTGTCTGTGGAATATTTTTCCTTTTCACGTCTGTTGCAGGTGCAAGAATTCATCCTCTATAGTTAGAATAACATCTTTGTTTCAGGAGTTAGTCAGACATAGGGAGGAGAGGATGCCTTTGAACAAGCGAAGCTGATAATGAAGGAGGATGTCTTCCATGTCTGGAAGCCCTGGGAACCAAGGTCATTGAGCGAGAGCCTGGATGTACTATTGCTTCATGGAAAATGACCTACCAGACAGTGGCGGCTGGTGACATTTGAAAGTGGTGAGGCGTAAAACAGTTGTCGTACTTCACTGCGGCGAGCGAGCGTAACGAGAGAGCCTGAACCACCTACGGGGGGTCGGGCGGTTCTCCCCCCAAGAAAAGTTTTAAAAAGAGTTAGCAAATGGTGCATTTTCAAGCAAATTTGAGAGTTACTCAAGCTGTAAATGGTGTTTTTAAGCCAAACCACGTCAGTATTACGCGGGACGGAGCACATGATCCACTTTCACTGCATTGCTCACCTTTAAGTGTGGCTTCAATGCTTTGCACCCCGCCACCCCCCCTCGTGTTTGTAGTTCGTGCTTGGGTCATTTCGTGCATGATGTAATAAAGTTTGACCTTTTCAATTACGTGGTACAAAAAAAAATCATAATCATGTACACTGTAATATATCATCGCGGTTGTAACCTTGTGTGCCTCACAAAGTAAACTCTATTTGAATTCGCTTGTTTTAACCCTATTAAAATCTATTCACATTTCAAAATTAAAAGTCTATGTTGCCTTATTTCTACCGGGACACGTAAAAATATTTGTAAAGTTTAAAATCTGATGGAAATAAATGTTTTTAATTACACAACAGTTAGAAATTCTTTGTCAAGCAGACGCCTTTCCTTCTACACACTCGTGTATCCCACAGTTGCATTAATGGGTTCAGGATCAACAGTCCCTCGCTTAACAGGCAGAGAAAGGTAAATACAACAAAGGTGTCTATATTTAAATAGTTAGCGGCGGGTTGCAGAAGCTGCTTGATATTTGACATCTGTTTATTTTAAAAATGCTGCCAGAAGAAAAACAATTGAATGGCCACTTAATTTGTCATCATCCATCAGAACTCTTTCAACGTTATCTGGGGGTGCTACAGCACCTCATGAACAAACCTAGAGTCAATAAAATTGAATTTTTTTGTTAGTTTTATATAGCGTGATGCTATCAGAGCGCTTTACATTACAGACGGACACATTCATTTGGCTGAACATACTAGACATTCCATTCTACCCAAATGGGCTACCTCACAATTTTGTTTTATCGTCCCAGAGTTGTTGAAACTCTGCCTGCTTTTCTAGTCAGTGCATGGTAACCAGTGCGGCACTGCTCCACCTTAAAGGCATATACCAGGGGTCGATCAGTTAGTCTTGCTATCAATCCTGCAAAAGCTTTAGGGTCAAGTGTGTATTGGCGGTCTTTAAACACCCGTGGTCACGCAGTCCTTGACCGGGCATGTGGAACTCGCTATTTTCACAAAAATAACACTGATATAAATAGCCCAAACACTAAGTGAAATTTAAAAATACGCCGATCTCTCAGGCTCCAGAAATGAACCGTACAAGTCATATGCCCTGAAAACAGCCGGGTTCCTTTGTTAACTACTCCTGTGCAGCAGAACCAGTGCACAGCCAGCAAACGCACACCACATTCCCTCTCACAACTCTCCCGCCACAGTTCAAGCCTAAAAACCCACAGCAAACACTCGTCGGTGAAATGTTGACAGAGGCTCGACCACAGTAGCATGTAGTGTTCTGCCCGGTACACTGTGTCCCCGCGAGGGAGAAGGTATCGGTAGTGCAGCAGGTGCAGTGGCACCGGAACCTACTACACCTCAATTGTGCCTGCATTTTTATGATCAAATGTAATGTGTGTTGTGTGTGTGTGGGGGGGGGGTTGCTTGCTCGATTGAGTCCATGGCATCTTTGTTACGCCAATGCAGCCATTCACCATGGATGAAAACAAATCATACCATACACCCTAGTACAGCTCCCGGCATCCTCTCGCAAGTGCAGCTTTCGGGCTACCCGAAGTGGATAAGACACATTTCAACACAAGCATATCAAAGACATGTTAAAAACCGAGTGTATTCCTGCCAGTCAATTCACAGGCACGCGCGTGCTTCACTGCACTGTTACGGGAGCAGACCGGGAAAGTGCTGCAAAGGACAACTCTGTCCTCTGTTCACCCTCCTCTATATAAAGTGCCTGCCTCTTCCATCAGAAGAACAACGGCACGGATTAACAGGTCTCCCTGCAAAGTCTCACAGTGTCCTGCAGTTGTCCCCGCTTGACATCACGGTGTCATTTGAGTCTGCAGGGGTGCTCCGAGTGCAGGCTTGTTGTCTGAACTGTGTACAAATGAAAATGATCAACCCCCGCTTTATCAGCATTACTTTAGTTATCTTGTAAAGTTGGTGCCCCAGACCCCATAAACAAAACTCGGTGCAGCCCCTCGGTTCGCGGTCATGGAATGGGTATAATGACAGAAGGGCTGGGGCAGCAGCTCTTTCAAAGAAATCTGGAGGTTGAAAGGCTAACATTAGTGTAGCGCACAGCGTCTGCGGCAGTCGCGGCTTGCAATACTCGCAGGGGGGTCGCGCGGGGGCCGGGGGAGTTTTAAATTAAAAGAAAAGAAAAAGAAAACTTACCTGACCGGGTCCGCGCCGCCTCTGCTCCTGGGCCGGGTTCCAGCGTTGGCGCTCTGACTTCAACTTGTGAACAAGAACAGCCCCGTCACTGGCAACCCCTCTCAGCCAATACTGATGCTGCTCCAGCAGCGCCAGGATTGGCTTAGCAGGGATACTCGCCGCCCTGCCGCCCATTAGAAGACCGAGGGTTGCGGCGTTGATTAACCCTCGCTCTCCTAATGCGCAGCCGCCAGCAAGGCAAACACTAGTGCGCATGACTGGGCTGGTCAGAAAAATTCTCCGACCTAAACCCAACATGCGCACTTGTGCTGCTGCCTGCTGTGCGCTCCGCGCCACCCCCTGGTCTGACAATGCATGTCAGTCAGCATGACGCCGGACCGCCCACCCCCTTCAGACTCTGAAGGGGGTGGGCGGTCCGGCGTCATGCTGACTGACATGCATTGTCAGTTCAGACAGAGCTGCCGAGGGAGCTGCAGGCGCGGCTTGTGGGTCAACGCCCCAGCGCCCTAATGGACGCACCGCCACTGCTACCAGAAGGTGTTCAACTGGATGAAATAGTCATGTGATGTATTTGTGGGTGTGATTTTCGACTTTTGTATTAAGGCTAGGGACAGAGCCCGAGAGTCTGGGGGCCTGACTAGAAGAGGGAAGGACATCTTAGAATGAGCGCAAAAGCTTTACGCTTTATGACCCATTTAATGTGAGTGTGCTTCTTAGGAAGTCTTCACGTGCTGACACCTTTCTGGGGCTTGCCTGGGAAATGCTAAATAGGGATGCCACGATAGAAGTAGTGTAGTGACAGATAGTGTCTTGACTATTATTCATTAATGAAGAAGACCCTGAATGTGGTTTCTATGAACATTTGCGTCTTCATTTTGGAATTGGCTATCCTGTGCATGTTGCACCGCTTAAATGTTATTTGGATATATCGATAACGTTTACTCTCACTTGTTTTTGTTACTTGTGCTGCAC